>VXBQ01002032.1:581374-674509 GCA_013400175.1 Phainopepla nitens | reverse complement strand
AATTAGGAAAGGTTCAACCGGGAGAGTCCAGTACTGCAGGATTTTTTCTGTGGCCGCTGAATCAGTCGGGGATGATTGTTGCTGACATACGGTAAACAGCTTTGGGGCGGCAGTAATCCGTCAGAAACTTGTGCCGGTCCTCCACCTGATCCGTAGGTGTTGCCGGTGCAGGTGCACGTTGCGGGGTGTGTACTCTGACCTCCCCCGGCGCTGCGCGGCGGTGAGTAATGCCGGGCGGCCCGGGGGGGAGAGGTGGAGTTAGGAGCGCTCAACAGGTTATTTCTCCTTCGTGTAAAATTAAAGGTTTGCTTTGAAACTAGTTTGAATTTGAATTTCCAACTAATTTTTAGCTTGTGGCGCCTGAGTAGTTGCTCCGGCTTCAGCGCGACGAGTTCCTGTCGTGTGTGTTAGCTGGCGTTCTCGGAGCTCGGCTTAGTGGTGTTTGCTTTCGAGTGAAACTATGCGGTTTCGGTCTGATGTCACTTGCTGGTATGCACTTACTCAGAAGTGGTATTCTACAGGCTAAAGTAAGGCTGAAGTAAAATGTACACCTTACAATATTACTACCGAAAAACTTCAGCGCTTGAGATACTAAGTAACAAACTTAATATAGTTGTAGGATACTGTTAGCTGGCGATTTTACCAACTCCGAAATCTTACTGTCAAGGTGTGCTCAAGGCAACCTCAGCTTCCAGAGTGGAATGTAAAAAACTTTACGGTTATGTTGGCTGCTGAGTTTCATGCCTCATTTTAAGTGTTTCCGGAAGTATTGTATTACATTTTATCATATACGCAAACACATTTCAACAATAAATGTTTGTTGTTGGAAGCGTAACTTATTTTGGGGAATGTGTCACACTTCTGCTGTCACCTAGCTATGGAGACAGATAAAACATTCTTTTTAGCCCTTTTCAAATGCATTGATATTAACAACAAATAGGGATTGAACATAAATGTCTTGAATAGTGTTGTGTTAGAATTCTGCTGTGTGAGGGATTGTGAGAAATTGCATCAACTTAAATTTTGCAGATTTTTTTTTGTGTAAAATCAGGGTATAAAATTCTCATTTCTGGTTCAAAATGCTCTCTTTAAATACAGCTTTTTTGTGAGGCTGCGGACAAATACTACCTTCCGCACGTGTGTGTACTGTCTTGAAGTGTTTTTCTATTTTTAAATATGGAACTGTATTTAAAGTTTCAAAAGTGTACAGAAAGTATATCTGTTTTGGCTTCAGACTGGTGCACAGGCTGTGTTAATTGGAAGTTATATCTTGCCGTAGCAGTTATTTGAAACTCCTTCTGCTCATGGTCATATCACTTTGGCCCTTGGAGCTTGAATGCATGCATACAGTATCAGCCAAACTAATTATACTGAAAGGTATGTTAATTTAAGAATGTTGCAAAATATAGTCTCACTTGGGTTTAACTCTTCACTAGGTTGCTTTCAGATTTATGGAAGTCATATAATTGAAATAACCTATCTTTCTCAGGAAAAAAACTCATTTTGTAAGTCTTGTGACTGTCTGTGTAAATTCTTAATTTGTGATAGCTTTTTATCAAAATTGTTTCTTACCTTTTTATCTTGATCACAGAAGAGTCTTTAGAGACTAGGATCTGATGCATACAGTTCATAAGTTTCATTGTCAAAAGAGATGTGCTTTCAGTCGATGGATAATGTTAATTGTCTTTCAGCCATTAGTTCCTGGGCTATTCCATGTAGTTTTAATAGTTATAGAGAAGAAGATTTAAAAATATTTTGGAAATACCTAGAATATTGGGGGAAAGTGTTCACATTGCAGATCTTGTTTCCTTTAGTTACCCCTTTGGACATGGTATCTGTTTTCTTATGTTTGGGGTTGTAATGCATTAAAAAAGTCTCTGTGAATGGTTTTCTCTTAACATTTACTTAATATACTTTTGAGCTTTGTGTCTATATCCACCGTTACTTTGGCACACTTTACCAGAAAAAACCTAAAAAGAAAAAACTTATTTTTGATTGGCTGAATAATTCTTAATTGTACATGAGATAATCTTGGCTGCTGTGATTGATTGTATTATGCCCTACTATCAACAATCTTTAACAAACAGTTTCATTGCCCTTCAGTTTTGATTACTTAGCTTTTCCCCCTGCCGTGCTGTGCAAGAATGTGGCTTTATTAAGGTGTCACATGTAGCTGTTGGTAATATACAATAGAAAACGGTGGAAAAATGAAGACTTGCTGGAAGTTTAATCTGGTTGTGGCCGTTACTGCGAAATTTAAGGGGCCTAATCTCTTTTGTTGTCTTTTTGAACAGTGGATGCTGTGGGAATGAATGTCTCAGGGTCTTAGTAATGGGATGTAAACTTTCTTTCTGCCTGTAAGTTGAAGATTCAAATATAGTCCACATGTGTAAAAAAAAAAACAAAACCAAATTAAAAAAAAACTGCCCCGAAAAGTGTTTAAATTGTAAATGTGGGGACAGAATTTATTGAATCCCTGAGCCTTTTCAAATGCTGAGCTCTTGAGACTTCCTTCTGTTTTTAAATACATTCTTGAAGAGTATTTCAGTCTTTCACCTCAGTCATGTAACTGAATTTTGGTTATTCTAAATATTTGGCTTTCTAGCTCCAGGCATGTATCTGTTAACTACCCCCTGAATCAGGAGCTGAGAACATGACTGTGTTAATGGTTCAAGACATGATGATTGCAAGGAGTCCTTGGTTTTCTGTTTTAGAGGCAATGGCCTGTGGTTTTTATAAGAGGGGGTTAGCATTGTACCCAAAATCTTACTTGGAAACACCAATGGATGTGTTTCTTGTTGAGCATATATATGCAAATGTTTGTAATTCAGTCTGTGAGATAGCTAAGCTTGGAGCAGTATTTTATTTTTGCCATGTAAGTCTGCATGAGGGCACTGTACAGTTAGATCAGGTCTTCTTTCATTGTTCATGAGATTCTTCAACTGTAAGAACAAAGAAATAAGTACATAGAAAAACGTATATGGGAAAGTAACTGAAAATTCAGTTTAACCTAAGAAGTTTAGCCTAAGTTTAACCTACCTCCCATATGGAAAGAAGAGCCTTTAAAATACTACATTTACTTTTTCTAGTGTTTCTGTAAGTTGTATTTGTACCTTATGAAATACTGATTTTAATGTTCTGGTAGGTATTTTTCAAAGACTAATCTATATGAGTAGCTTGATATTTCAGGCTTGGATTTTCTTGAATTCATTGCTCCAGTCAGGACTAACAGCAACTTCAACTACCAGATGATACTTCAGATGCATTTTTCAGATAATTTGGCTGCAATGTGAGAAGAGCTGCAAGCTCCACACTGTAGGTTATTATGAAGTATATTCTGGAGTTTGCTTCTGGTTCAATGTGCAGCGTAAAGATTACTGTAATGTAAACAGAGCTTGAAATCTGACGGTGCCTGGCAACTGGCTCCACCTTTATAGAGTGGAAAATCAGTAAGACCTAATCAGTGACCAGCTAGCTAATCTTTGTGTCAAGGAAAACCTCTACAAATGGGTTATTGTACATCATAGGTGTTTTAACATGCACATTGTGCTACTACTTAGGTTCTATGAGAATACATACTGGGCTTCTATCTGTGCTAAAAAAAGCTCAAAACATAGTATTTTAAATGTGTGCTTGAAGTCAGGAGTGGTTATTGAGCTTGAATATATGTCAGTGTTGACACTGCAATGTACTACTGTTTTCAAAACTTTCTGGGTACTCGTGAAAATACTTGGTTTTTAACTACTTAGCATAAAGTACTGAGTTGAAAACAGAAGTAGTCAACTACTCAAGCTCTGAATTTGCTAAATATGTTTGGTTTATTGCTTGAAATGCTATGCAGAAGTATTGTGTATCTCAGGTCAAAGCGCTCATCCAAAAGCTTTGTATCAAAGTTGAAGTTCTCACCAAGGACTGAAGTGTTCCCCCGTTTTTTTTGCCAATAAGCTTTCAGTGTGAAATAGGATCCTCCTTTCTGTTTTCTTCTCCTGTCCTCTCTACCCGGCGGAAAGGCCATGTCTTGTGTACACATTGGAGTGGTGGGGGAAAACCTGATTAGTCACAGTGTAGGGGGAGTCAAGCCATGTACAATCCATTTCAAAATTAATAGTCCCAATATTTGGTTTGTAACGCTGTCAAATTCTAAGTCTCAGCTTGACTTAAGGGATAGTATTTGAAACAAATGCTTTTATTGTTTTTGTTATGGGTTAAGAAAGACATTTGTCATTTATATCCCCACAAATATGTCTGTGTTATCATGGTATAAATACAACAGAAATTAATATCAAGCTATGCCCAGTATTTTCTCAGGCAAGTATATTACTAATGACTTCTTCACTGAATGTACTGATTAAGCAAACAGCCGTAGGGAAGTCTTAAAATGAATTCCATGATTCTGTGCAGTGTATTTATGCTGAGTCCAGAAAGTCCTGAAACAAAAACACTGTCTTGTCTTATAATTATGCTATTTTCGGGACAGATTATTCAAATATGTGCTGTACAGTCATAAATAGTAGGGGTGCTCTTGTTTCAAGGGGCTGTGACGTGCTTGAGTGAAGGATCTGAGAAAATGGAGGGACAAGTTCAGCTGAATATTTAAGGTCCAGCGTGGATCCCTTGGAGGCTGCAGAGTAATAAGTGCTGCTGAGGCCACAAGTGTGGTGACTTGTCCAGGGACAATGGTGTCTGCTTGGTTATCCATGGGATTTTCCTCCAGTGGTATGCTCTTAGACAGCTCCTTAAGCCCCAAGCTCTGTGGACTGTTTGGGTTCTGTAGATGGGCTACTGCAGGGTTGGAGAACTGCCCCAGTGTGTGCAGGACTGGGCGCTTGGCTTATGTTTCCTATTCCTAACTCTGTAGGATCTTCAGTAGTTCTTTAGAGGTCTTTCCTGCATTTGCGCATCAGGATTTATTTAGACACTTGGAAAAATTAACTGTATTGTTGATGCTAAAAATTTAAATATTGGCTATACATTAAAAAAGTATTTATTTTCTCAAGAGTATTTGGTCATCTCTAATAGGATTCTTGCTTCCTAATCCATTATAAACAGATGTTCTTCCCTTTTGTGGTGGGGGAGGGCAGCCTAAATTCAGTAAGATGATAGCAGTTGGGAGTGTTGTGTTGGAGAGATTCACATTGGTAGGAGAAGTGGGCAAATGTGACTTTTTTGGCCTACATAACTGATTGTAAGGTGTGTGGTTGACTTCCTATAGCAGAGAAAACAACAAGAGAGCTTGATATGGCTCTGGTGGCCTTTTTGTCTCCCCACCCCCACATATACAAAGTACTGATATGCTGAAAATAGAAATGGAGCAAAAGTAGGCAGTTTGTTCGATTTGTAGTTCCCAAGGCTTTTCCCAGTAAGTACTGCACTGCAGAGCAGCCTTCTGTCTTCCTCACATTTGCCTTTTACATTTGACTTCTTCTTAGGAACTTAATTATAAAATATTCCCCCACCCCTCCTAAAAAGGCAGTAATGAGTTTTCAACTTGTGATCCTTTGGGACTGTATGGGCAGTTCCTTGCCTAGTTTGAATGGGGTCCAGTAACAGTGTCTTCCCCTCTGCCCCACTGGGTCAGCAATCACTTTAACAGATGGCCCCCTTCTCTGGATCCAGCTTAAAAATTTTCTTGTAAATATTAAATGGACCTGTTCCAGCTATTTACACTCTGGGCTGGTGACTGTTTCTTAGGATGTATCCAGATGGGAGGTAGAATGAGCAAGGTGCTTGGAGACTTGTTAATACACTTCAGAACATATGGTCAAGCGTTTGGACTCGGCTCTGGGAGGCGAGTTTGTTCGGCGGAAATAACATCCACTGCCCTTTCCTGCAAACCTTCTTGGGGCTCTTTCTTTCGACAGCTATGGTGCTCTTGCAGCAGCATTAATGACTTAGTTATATTCAATATGAATTCAATAACACAAAAATTGCTAAGTAGCTTGTGGCTGAAGAGACACTGCTCAATTTTTCAAGTTAATTAAAAGGAAGTAATAACTTTAAATTATAACCAGAAGCAGTTGCATAATGAAACAGGACAGATTGTGAAATTTGAACAATGATGTCAGTTTTTGAATTACTTAAATTACAGCAGTAGTGATGTGACTTTGACAAAGGACTGACCTGGTACATGTTGCTATAAAAAGGTGTATGAAAACATATTTAAAAGTAAAAAAATAAAAATAAAACAAAATGTACACAGATGCTTTCAGCTTCTTTGAAAATATAATAGGTGTAAATTATGTAATCTAAAGGTATATTTGTTTTAATAGACGGTAACAATTGGAATGACTGTAGCTGTAGAGCTCTAGAAGTAACTTTGAGGTGCTGCTTGACAATGTGATATCAATCAATTAGTTAGTTGTGATTTGCATGGAGTCAGGATAGTACCTGGGGCTAACTGACAATTATTGTTTATCTGAACAGATTCCGAGACTTGTAATAAATACATAATTCATGTTCATTTGGGATGACTGGCTTCCCCAGAATTAAATCAGGGAGAAGGCCAGATCATGTTAACCCTCTCATCAGAAGTTGCTTTTTAAAAAAGTTTTTCATGTCACTTGACCTGGCATTGTTCCTACATGTTATTTGGAAAAAATGCTCCTTTGCCCATGAATGCCTTCACATGGATTAGTTTCTCAGCACAGTGTTAGCTGACAGGGGTACTGGCTTTTCCTGTAAACCTGGACTTCTGAAATTATTTTTTCAGTGAGTATTAAGATCTTGAAGCCAAGCTTAAAGGCATGGCTTTCTGACAAAAGAACTTGTGTTCCCTTCAGAATTGAAATTAAGTTGTGGCAAGTGATTGGCCATTGCATACAGGATAAACCTCTCTGTTAATAACCCAGCTATGTAAAAATGGAAATTCCTGGAGCGTAATCTCATATGAGAGAGCTAAATGCACTTGAATTTTGATTGGGTTTTGCTCCCTATGGATAATGTAGGCTGGATTAATATTCCTAAAGCAGGGAGCATTAGGTAGGAAGTACAAGAAAGGTATACAAATTTACAGAAACAATGTTGATGGCTTGAATGAAGAACATGTTTCATCTGAATCAGATCCAGTGCTGTGGAAGCACTCTGTGGGGTTATTTTTTCCAATGCTTGTGTAGTTTATTGTGATTTGTTTATTGTTGGTAGTTCAGTGGTAAATCCATTCCACCCTAGAACTGCCCAGGAAAGTGCTGAGTTTCAAATGAGGGGATCTGGCGTTTGAATACCAATGCTAACATAAAAGGTTTTCTTACTTGTAGTGTTTATATGCAATCAGCAAATGTCTCTGTCTTGGGAAGGTGTGTAAGGAATAGCAAGGAGCCAGTGGTTGAGAGTTACTGAGAAAGTTTCTCCTTTAGAATGACCAGTGGTGTTGGGTTGTTTGTTGGTTTTTTTTCTTTTTTTTTCCTTCCTGCATCATGAGGGCACCTTTTAGGTCAGTTGCATTATTGGTAATACTAGGATTGTCTTTCTGGCTGTAAACTTAGTTTGGTTTACAGTAATGTGAGATATATGTCCTGTACCTGAAGCTGACCTTTCACTCTAGTTTAAACAGGTAGGAGATGCCTCTTAAACATAAATGTGATGTTTCTGCAGCATGTGTTTCTCTGGCCTGAACTTCTTACTAGATTTATTATTTCCATTTGAAGAAATCAATCCTGCCTTTAGAAGTACCTTAAACAAAGGCAAGCAGTCAGAGAAATACTGCATGGGCTTTTTTCTTTCTTCTTAATGATGGAATTAAAATTGAGAATTTTTGCCTTGTTCTTTGTATTTGTTTTTTCTCCCTCTTGTGCAAATAATGAACGCTTGATTTCATCTCTAGTGAAGTAGTAGAGCTAGATTTGTTAGTGGTGGTGGCAGTGGAAGCAGACGGTGCTGCTGGTGAGCAGCAAAAGGGCTCCACGGGACAAGGTGAGGGAAACCAGGGAGCTTCCAGGGCAGATCCTGTGCAGGGAGCCTTGGGGTCGGCTTGGTGACTGCATTCTGTGCTTGGGGCACCACAGAAATGTGTCAATCAAACAGTGAGTTGAAATAGTTTTGACTGTGCCTGATTAGGCTGTTGGCAACTAAATGCTACATTTTTAATCTTGTGAGGTAGATTGACTGATCTAATTCTGCTTTTCTATTTCTAGAAAAATCGGTTGTTAAAGTCAATGACTAGCCTTGCTTGGCTATGAGTAAATTGCTTGGGGTGTTTGTAATTTTTATTTTCTCTGATAGAAAGTATTAGTCTTCAACTGGAACTAAACCGGTTTGTATTTTGCTTGCTCCACCTTTTAAGTTCCAGAACAGGACCTTTTAATTTACTCAGTAGTAGTTGCAGTCTTGCTGTATTTAAAAATCAGTTTGGTAGGAAGTAAGTTGAAACATTTTGGAACACTTGTTAAGAAATAAAAAAGACCTTCAAAGATATTTCTACTTCATAAACTACTATAGGTGATTACAAAACTTTGTCAGTAGTTTTGCCTCTATTAGAGGAGCAGACTGATGTTTTAATGTTCCTTTTTTTAAATTTGTACATTATTCTGAGTTTTCTGGATATGCTTAGAGTGTAGAGGTTAGTATGTAGCTGACCAAAACATAATACCTAAAATCTGTCTTCACTGTCCTAGCCCTTCAAGCAATGTAATTATGTTGCTTCCAAGTGATAAACCAAGGCAATTTACAGATTACTGGAATGCTTGAAAACACTGACCTTTTGGGTCACTCAGAGCACTCCTATTATGCAGAGATTGCTGTGGCACTGTTGTAATGTGCTGGCCTGTCACATGCTGACTAACTTGCAGAAAGCTTTGATGCAGCTGTTTTAAAAATGCTTTTGCTGACTGATAGGCACTTAGGCTACTGCCTGTGAACAAAGCCAGCTCTCATTCCATGCTTTTAGCCCCCATTTTCTATAACAACACTTCTTCCCTGCTGACTACACACACAGTTCTTATCTGGGCCCAATTGTTGACTTGTCTCCATTTAAACTGTATTTGTGTTAATTTTCACTTCAAAAATAGTGTGTGAGAGAGATGCGTTTGTGTGGTTTATTCAGAGCTGCTGCAAACAAGCAGCCTTGAAAAGTTCCTGCGGTGGTTTTAAAGAGTGGGTGGATTAGGGAGAAGAAAGTGTGTGTGACCGGGCAGAGCAGGGGAGAGAAGGGATTAAAAAACAATGGTCCTTTATTGATGTACAGTGGAAAGTAGTTTACTGCAATGTGGCATATATTCTATAGTTTGTGCTCTAACGTCTTTTCTTGAATTGGTGTGGAGGATAAGAAGAATTTGACAAATATTTCCTTTTGATTGTCCGATGCTTCATAATGTGTGTCATACATGGTAATTATGCCAGTACCTTCTTGGGTATTAAGACACAGGACTAGAACATGAATAGAGATTAAACTGACTTGATTTTTTGTTTACTATCTTTACTTTTATTTGGTTTTATTAATAGTTGTTAGATCAGGTAGTGCCTAAATTGCAGAGACCATGGGAAGAGGAGGAATAAGTACAGAAGAATAAAATCTTTGATTCCAGTTGCCTGGTGAGACTGTTAGAAGGAGAAATAGGGTTTTTTCCTTCCACAAAACTCAGAGAATCCATATTCTCTCTGAAAATAGGGTGCTGGATGTTTGGGGGAAGTAGACATCAATTCAAGTAAGACTCTACATAAGCAGCACGATAGCCTATTACCTGTAAAGGGCAAGTTTAGCAATTCACAATTTCATCTTTGTTTCTAGGGAATATGTTTATATTAAATACTATTCTATTGGTTGCCTGTATCTCAGATTCTAAGCCTGTTAGAGTTCAGTGCATCTGGATCAAAAACTAAGCCTGTCTGTTCTGTTCTGCTGAGAGGTGGAAAATAGAGGTAACATCTGATTGATGCTATATGTATCATGTATGGCATTTTATGTAATTCTGAGCTTCTGTTGTACAGCGTGCTGTTATTGTCTCCCTATTTTGGGGGGAGTGTGACATCAGCAATTCACCTGTTTACTGTAATTCCAGTAACTGCAAAATATGCATAACCTATCCCTAAAATCTCTTGAAGCAATAGAGCTGTGTATGCGAGGATAAGCACTGGTGTACTTAAAATTGCCTTTGCTCTTTGACCATGTACTATTCACTGACAATGCACTAAAACATAAATTTCAAGTTGTAAAAGAATGTCATATATTTTTCCTTTTATAACAATGCAATGAAGAGGATAGGATGAGTAATGATTTTTACAGCAGGAAACTAGCTGAACTCACTATCTAACTAGTGTAGTTACGTCATGTTTTCTTTTTTGGATATCAACTCTGTACTTCTTGTGGTAATTGGTAGGATAAAAAATATTTAGGTTTTGTATATATATTCATGTGTACTTCATAGTTGCACCTTAACTTGCATAGTAGAAAAGGTTTTCCACAGCTCAGTTCAACATGTGTTAATGTGGATCAATTTAAATGGCACAGTGAGGCAGAAAGTGTGCATAACTTAAAGGTGTTGGTCATGTTACAGTAGCTTTGAGAGGATTACATTTCAGAAGAAGTGACTTCTGAAGGTGAACCTACAAAAATGAGTGGAAAAGATGCAACCAAATCAATACATTGATAAAAGAGGTACAGATTTAGGTATTGTCCCAGCACTTAATTGTCTCCTGCAAATCATTAGAAGTTGCATGACTGTGAAGATATGACTGTTCTCTGTCAAGCTTTGAAAGCATACTGCCAGAAAGTTTTGTTTTGCTCTTCGATTCTCACTTTAATGATAAAATTGTACGACAGCTATCTTGACTGGAACTACTCTTTCTTGTCTCACCTTTCTGATGAAGTTTTTCACTGATTTTTATCCTCACTTAGTTAGTCTTCAGAGGTTTTTTTCCAACGTATACTCTGGATTGAATGGTTTGTCTGCAAACTGTGGTCTCCTGATAGGTTTTTCCACTGAACTGGCTCTTCAAACAGATTTCTCTGGTGTCCTGAAGCTAAACTCTTCTGGTTTCTTACTCATTTAGGAGGCTGCTCCTTTGAAAAAAACAATGGCTTGCTGAATTTGCAGGTGTGTAGATAACTCAGTTGCTTTCTTCCCCAAAATCTCGTTCTCAGTGACAGGTAACTTGATAGTTTTTGGGGGCAACAGTTGAATGAACTGAAGCTATAATCGGAATAAACAGGTAATTCACCGAAATACACAGGCTTTTTAGCTGTTAACCAAGTGCTTACCCAGTTTCTTCTCCAGCTGGTTGGATAAAGAATGTCATTCATACTTTTCCATTTCAAAAAAATGTGCTGAGTAAACGGAAAAGACATCTGCCCATTAAGCACAGATGGGAAATACTTGCTAAGAGGTGGATTTGATGGGTAGCATCTCTCAGTAATTATGTATAGACTTTTATTTTTAGTCTTTGTGTTCAGAGTTTCTCTTCTGAAATACTCTACGTGCTTCTCATCTTCACCATAGGCTGGCTTGCAGTCAGGGATTTATCTTGAGGAAATGATGACTGAGGGAGAGAGAAGCTTCTCACAGGTCTGGCTCTGCTTGAGTTACTGCAGAGTTGATTTATTTCAAAGTTGAATTGAAGCCATGACATCCACTATTACATTGTGGACACATCTTGGTGTAGTGATTAGTTTGGGATTCTTGAGTTAGTGTGTCTTATCTGTGCAGAATCAGAACAATGTACTTGAACATAATTCATTTTTCTGTTTCCATTTCTAAAAGGTACCAAACTGATTGCTATAGAAAATAATTTGTGATGTGTCTCTGTATTAGATACTTAGGGCTGAGAGTAAAGGTAATTCTTCAGGCTTTTACAGACAGGGAGACCACCAGCAGTTTAACTGTAAAGGCAATTCCAGAAATGCCGTGGCATTCTCCTTCTATTCAACCTGCCCACAGGAAGTTTCGGGTATTATTTACAGTGCTGGTATGTCTAGATTTTCATTGTCAGACATATATGGTGGCTGTCAGGCTTCTGCAGGTATTTACTGGGGTTTATTTGTAGCTTTCTTTGATACCTCAATGCTTTTTATTTCTTGTGAGTGCTTGTAGAGTGTGCAACTTTTTTCTTCCTCTTCTCAATACTGAAAACAAATCTATGAGAGTAATGGGCATGCATTTAAATAAGACCATTACTTTTGGTCATGTTGGATGATGATTTTTGTGAACTGTGTATTGGTGTAAATGGTTTAGGCTAAATGTTCTTTTAACTTGCACTGGAGTAGACTCATTTTTTTGGTGGTAGGGAAAAGAGCCTCTAAAAGATATTATGGAACAAATGTAAAGTGAACCCCCTAAAAAGTAAAAATGCTTTGCAATTGAACTTTACCATTCTATCAGCCTTGTTCAGGCTGTGTTCCAAGTGCAAGCTTCAGATACTACAATTCTGTGTGTTTTGATGCTTATCACTTGCTTACATGAGAAGCTCAGATTTCATCATATAAAAAGTGTGTACCCAGCGCTAATAGCAGTAGCAAAAGAAAAACCAAACTGAAAATATGCTTGTATTGTATCCTAAAAATAAAGAAAATTTTCAAAAGCAGTATTTTAGGTTATTTCAAAGTAATACTGATGTTTACATTTAATTGTACAGATGCAGTGGTGTTCTATGTAAGTGTGTGAGGCTGTAGGTTGATTGAAATAATGATGTTAATCTATTCTATACCTAATGCTTTACTAACAGCCTTCCCTCCAGTTTGGAGAGAGGAGCAGAAACTTTACACTTCTGTGAAGTGTCACTGCCACTGTCTCAGTATTTAAGTCTGTGAAGTATGTGTGTCAGTAATCCACACTATTGTTATGGTCAAGCATGTGTTGTCTTTATCTTTTGAGGGTAAACATGGCTTGGGAGCACTGACTCCTAAGCTGACAATGCCCTGTCAGGGAAAATGTTACCAGTCTGATAAATGCATCCTCGTGGAACCTTAGTGTGTTCAATTTGTCATGACTGGGCAGCTATAATCCTTAGTTTACTGTGTAGTTGCAAGTTGTAAAGCAGAGGTGGAATGGGAAAAGAGCTTTTAAGTACTTTTTTTTTTTCCTGTGTTGCTGTGTAATAACTTAGTTCCTTAAAAAAGGTCATGAAGCAATCCTAAAAATATGTTGCTGATTTATCCAAGGCCCATGTTGTCACAAGGGTGGCTTTCTGCATCCTTTACGTGCAGATGCCAATATACACCTCGTGATTGGGGTGCTGGTGGTAACACCCAAGGGCAGTCAAGAGTGTGGTACAAGTGAAGTTTTGCTCTTGAAAGAATTTATGTTTAGGTGTGAAGTTAATTGATATGGGTTTATGTGCACTGTGCCTCAAGAGTCAAGGTGCTGACTCACATCAGGCAAGAGTGTGGAAGCCTTTCTGCCATTGATTCCTTTTTTTTTTTTTTTTTTTTTTTTGCAGAGCAGATTGGCGTTAATGCACAGCAATGTGAACAAATATTTGCAGAGGGGGGAAAATACAACTAAGTGGGATTTCTGTTACCCTTTTTCCTTGCTTTTTTTTGAACTTTGTTACTCTTGAGGTGAATTTGTTCTCTTCCATCAGTTAAAGTCTTTTGTTGCTCTAGAATGTGAAACTTAAGGTAACAGATGGGGCAAGGTTTAAAAGTCTACACTAGTTATTTCCCCTGATCTGTGACCTTTTTGTTATTTTCTTAGAATTTATTGTATTCAGAATGTTGAAGTTCAATAGAGCTGCTTTGTGTAGCACAAGGAGTGCTGGGGCAATCCAGGGGTGAGGTAAAGGCTGTGTAAACTTGTGTGTTTTCAGGTTGCAAACTGGAGTGTCAGGTTATAGTTTTGCAGATTTTCCTTCTTGCAGTTTCTAATGGGATGTATGATCAGAACTACTTCAAAAAATAGAGAAATTTCTCTTGTTTAAGGGTTTTAGGTTTGTCAAGTCCATTTTTAAATATGGTTCGAGGTAGCTAGAAGATGAAATTCTGTAGAAGCCCAATGCATATTTTGAAATAGCTTTGATCATTTCTGCCCACATAATTTTCTTACATACTTGGGAATGTGCATTCCAGAGTGGTGATGAGTGGACATGATGCAGTTTTGGTCAAGAATATAATCTTGTATCATTGATATACTTGAAGTTGTGGGAATAGAAGTTAGTGTCATGTGGTTAAAGCTGTTGGTGAGGCAGTTCATTCCACTAAAATGAGTTTATTTTTAATTGATGTAAATACAAAAGTAGCTTTGTGACCATTTTTACAGTTAACCTTTGGCTTTCTGGGTGTGGCTCCTTTTTCCCCTTTGAAAGGATTGTGTTTTTAGGTCTAACAGGGCTTTTTTGTCACCTTAAAACTGTGAATTGGGGAAGTGGAAGGTCAAATTGAAACTGCAAAAGGCAATCTTTGAAGCTATTTGGTCTGAAAGATTGTAATTTTAGGCAATTTAAGCTTTCTGGATTTGCATACTGGGTTTTATGTAAAATTCAGTGTTAGTTCATCTACAATGGTGGAAATAATTGTAAGTCTACCAAATGGATTTTCACGAGAAGAATTGCTTTTGAAGTGTGCTGTTTTGCATGGTATGCGTAAGGCAACTTGCTGCTAGGAAGTTCTAATCTGGTCAACAATTATTGCTCTTGAGCATGTTAGTGAATTCCCTTGTTTCATTCCTCTACTTTGATGTGCAAACAGGAAAGAAAGAAATCCTAGCTGTATGTCTGTAGGGTGGGATGGGAAGCGATGTGATGGTTATGTAAATGTGAATACCTACAGAGGTCAGTTTGAAGCCTGGCTGCAGCCTCTTGTACAGTAATTACGCTGTCATTTTTTCCCAGTGACTGTAGCCAGTGTCTCTTCTGCCCTCACTTCGTGAGGAGAGGGAAGGAGACTGGATTGGCTCCTGACTCAGTGAGTGAGAAATGCCTGGGTAATTCTTCAGCCTGGGGTTCGTAGGAATTCAGCTGTTTGGAGCGGGTAGGGATGCAATCTACAAAAGAGAAAATCCAACCCCTGAAAAACAAGAACACGGTGGTTTTAAAAGGTACTTTTCTTAAGTTAATATATGGTGGTTTTTATCCAGCTTTTCTGAAGGGGTCTGCTTGTGAACCATTGGTATAGTGAAAGGCAGTGGTGGGACTGCTGCCAGTAGTAAATCAAAGAGGAGAATTGTGATCAGGGCAGCTGATGTGGTGCTGGGCAGTATCTCAGGCCTGCTTTTAGTGCTTCTTGTCCAGCCGTGGCTCTCCAATGGAGCTGGTTTCATTGCTGCTCTTTAAGAGGATGAGGAGTTAGGATTGAAATAAAAAGATAGTTTGTGTGGCAAGGTCACCCCTATTGCTGCTGCATGTCCTTTTAAGGAAAGGGAAAAAAGCATGGACATGTCTTACTGGTTCTTCCTGCTTGCTGATTCTTCTGGAGCTGCTGTTATGTTCTCTTGTGCTTGTTAGTGGCCTTGGTTCCTAAAGAGAAGGGAATAGATCACTTAAAAAAAAAAACAAGAGATATATTAATAAATTGGAAGGTAAAAAAATACGTATGTGTTTTCTATAAAACATACTTTTAAGTCTTTGGTAAAAATAAGGTTTCTTTTGCCTCCTGAAATGAAACCATATCTGGAATGAAGTACACATTTTGCAAATATCTAATAGTATATCCAGGATTAAGAGTTAAAAAAAAAAAAATCCCACTCTAACTAGCTGTGAATAAGCAGTGGTGTTATCCATGAAAGCAGCATGCAGAATCACTAGGTTGGAAGAGACCTTCAAGTCCAACCCATGCCCTAACTCCTCAACTAATCCATGGTGCCACATCCAGTCTTTTTTTAAACACATCCAGGGATGGTGACTGGGACTACACTACCTCCCGAGGCAGACAATTCCAATACTTTATCACTCTTTCCATAAAAATCTTTTTCCTAATATCCAACCTGTATTTCCCTTGAGGCAGCTTGAGGCTGTGTCCCCTCGTTCTGTCAGTTGCTGCCTGGAGAAAGAGACCAACCCCACCTGACTGCAGCCACCCTTCAGGGAGATGTCGAGAGTGCTGAGGTCTCCCCTGAGTCTCCTTTTCTCCAGGCTGAGCACCCCCAGCTCCCTCAGCTGTTCCTCACAGGGCTCATGTTCCCAGCTCCTCTCCAGCCTCGTTGCCTCCTCCAGATGTGCTCAAGGGTCTCAGCGTCCTCCCTAAACTGAGGGCCCAGAACTGGGCACAGCACTCAAGGTGTGGCCTCACCAGTGCCAGTACAGGGGCAGAATGAGCTCCCTGCTCCTGCTGGCCACACTGCTCCTGATCCAGGCCAGGGGGCCATTGGCCTTGGCCACCAGGGCACACTGCTGGCTCATGTTCAGCCGGCTGTCGACCAGCACCCCCAAGTCTCTTTCTGCCTAGGTACTCTCCAGCCACACTGTCCCCAGCCTATAACTCTGCAGGGGTTATTGTGGCCAAAATGCAGGACTTGGCACTTTGACTTACTAAACTTCATCCTACTGGACTCTACGCATCCATCCAACTGCTCCAGGTCTCTCTGCAGAGCCCTTCTCCCTTCCAACAGATGGACATACACCCCCAGTTTAGTGTCTTCTGCAAATTTACTAGTGAAAGACTCAAGAGAGGGTTATGGGCAGTGTTTCTACATTCATAGTCAATGAATAACCCGCTTGAGAAGTTTCCAAATTTCATTTTGCTAGCTTCTCTTCTAGGTTGGTCTTTCTCCATCCCAAGAAAGCCATCATCAGTGCCAGGCTGATTCCTTGTTTCCGTTCAGAGTAGCCTTTTGAATAAAGGAGATGCTCTGTGCTGAGAATGAAAGCAGCCTTCAGCTTTAGGCTGTTGCTGCTCCTTAACCCTTGGTGTTGCTGAGAACGGCCCCAAGGTGCTGCTCTAAGGAGACACTCGCTGTACTGAGGTGTGCTGGTCTGACAGCAGACTGTGCTCCAGGTCTCCTGGCCACTGTGCCTTGCCTCGGTTATGTTGCACCTCTTCCCTTGGTTCACACAACTGAATTGCTTTTTCTTAGACCCCATTCTCCCCTGTGCACAACTCTTTGGAAACTGAATCTTCACAATCACTTAGATTTTTCATAGTAGCAGTGGATAAGTTTAACATGTATTACAAAGACACTAAACAAAAGGGTATAAAGGACTGATAAAAATGAAAATGTTGATTGAGCTGTAGGAAGATGCTCCTTGGGATGTGTGAGTTCATCTGCAGATCTGTGGGCTGCTGAATGCAATGGAACAACTTAGCTTAAAAAAGCAAAGGAATTTTTTTCCCTGTCTCTTTTCCTGCGCTATATTGTTCAGAATTTAAGTACTGGTTTTACTGACTAACACATCATAGTGTTTTTTTTCTTTCTACACCTTCAACTTAGTACTTGGTTTTGAGTTCTGTCAGAGCTATGTTACTCAGTTTTGAGATTGAATGAAAGGACAGTTGTAGCATGCTTTTTTTTTTTTTTTTTCCCCTGTAACACCTACTAATTATTAATGTGTTAGCTTAAGAAAGAGTTTTTTCAGCAGGAAAATCCTGGAACAGACTGATGTGCATATAAGCAGGGAGAGACTGACACTTCACAGAGTATCTCTCAAAGTGTAGTAGATTGTCTGCTTAAACAGATACTTCTTCAAGGCAGGTGTTTTTGAAAAATAGGAAAATCCATTTCATGGTGAAGTAGTATGGAAGCTAGATGTTAATAGAATGGGGATAGTCCTTTTTGCTGAGGAAAAATGAGGTGTTTTCCACTTACCACACTTGCCTGATAAGAAGGTTTAGGAACGTTTACCTTGCTGACAGCTGAATAAGTCTTTTGAATGCTGTGATGCTGTTTGTTACTTTGTCCTCCCAATCCAAGTCTAGTGTCAATCTCCTGCCTGGGGGGTATGGCTGCTCTAGTTCTCATTCTCTTCTCTCCCAGTGACTTCCTGGACTTGTTTCTCTTCCTCTCAATTCACAAGCACTGCATTTGAGGGTAAAACAGAACGCTGCCGTGTTCCCTGTAAGGCGCTTTTTAAACCAAACTGTTTGTTACAATTGTGTCCTTACTCCGAAGTCACTAACAACTAACACAAGAAGTTACTAATTTTCAAGGAGCTGTAAGACTTAACATTGTTTACCCTCTCTTCCTTTTTGAACTGCTGTATTTCTGTAGCCTTGATTTGAGACTTGCTTTCTCTGGATGTGTGAAGTTAATGTGAGCTCAGAGTTGTACTGTGTTCTGAAGGTGCTCTAGTAGCCATGTGACTGCTAAAATTGAATCTTCTTAACTGACAGTTACCCAGGCTGAGGGTGGGAAGATGCCATCTGGGTGTGTGGTTGTTCAGGGTAGGGAAGGACACTTTTCCTGAAATTTCTTAGTAAGAGTGGTTGATTGAGATTCAGAGGAAGAAATTCTGTACCGACAAGCAGGGCAGGGGTGAAAGTCTTACTGCCCAGTGACCTATTTCTTCATACTGAGATTCAAGGGGTAAAATATCAGGGAAACACTCCCACCCCTCTAATCCTGTTAGTACAAAAATAGCTGTCAACTGCTTCCATGAAAAAAAACATAGTGTGTGTGTATGCATGTTCAAAACACCTGCCTTTCAAATGTTAGTTTTAGAAGAATTTGGTAAATTAACTATAGAATGTATAGTTTTGCTGTGGCTATGTCAGCTGTAAAAAGCAAAACCAAAACAAGCAACACCTTCTCCCTCCCCTCAAAATTTTAAAGAGAAATTAACCTATGTAGGCTACTCTTTTATTGTCACAGTGGAAGATGTCAAGGCTGTTATTGTGCACCTGTAACTGGAATTGTGAAGCAAACCTCTTAAACATTTACTCATGCTTGTAAGCTCTGTCTTGGTGTGATACTGTTGCCTGTCCTGAGGCTCTCATTTGACAGATCTTCAGAGTATAATGATCTAAAATTTATATGGTGCAGTGCTTGGTAACTGGATTATGATTCTCTTGATTAGAAACAAGGTGAGAGGCATTCTGTCTTCAGGTGAAGCGCTTGAATGCTCTGATGGCTGCTCTGATATCTGCATTCATGTTGGTTATTTCTTGGTGGACTTATCTTTTACTTGTTTGCATTTTGGCTTTGTACTTTGTAAATAAGAAGCCATAGTGAGAGATTATTTATTTGTGCTTCTTATATAAAGGTAATACAGTATAATTTTGCTTTCTTTGATACTGATACTGTGCTCTTCGCCTTCCCCAAGGGAAAAACCAAGCTGGAATAACTCCAGCTGATGTTCTTTTTAAGTGATAAAACATTAATGCCCAGCTGTGTATAAGAGTAGAGATGGAGGTTGTGTCTGCAGTTGGATGATTTGATTTGGTTTCAGAAATGTGCTGGAAATGGGACTTAGAATCACACAGTAATTAAGGTTGGAAAGGCCTCTAGGGATCAGCTAGTCCAAGTCTGTGCTCAAAGCAGTTCTCACAAAATCTGATTTATAGAATAATTGCAGAACAGTGAGGTCAGATTATCTAGAGCTCACTAGAGCTCTGGAGATCATCTAGTCTGGCCCCATACTCAGAGCAGGGTCAGCTACAGGGCTGCCCAAGATCTTGCCCAGGTCAGTTCTGAGCACCTCCAAGGGTGGTATTCCATGGCCTTCCTGGGCAGTCTGCGCTACCATTTGACCACGAGTGTGGTTTTAAAGCAAGCCCTCCTGGCAGGTGGTATGTGACTGGAATTTGCTGCTCTAAGCTGTCAGTTGCTGTGAAACCAGTCCCAGCTGGGTGCACTTTCGAGCTCCACTGGTGCACTTCATTGGAGCTTATTTTGCTTTGATGGGAGGCTGTAGTTTGAGCTTTTACATTCCCAGGTCTGCCTTCCAAACTGTCCCAGGAGCAGTTGCTGTTGTTGGAGTTGAGATGAACTGGTGGAGATATGTGTAACAATGACCACATAAATGCGTGTAACACTTGCACAAGATATGAGGGAGGGGATATTTTTGAGGATGGAAACTAGTAGGAAGGCAGTGTGTGCTGCCTAAACTGCTTTTATTGCAGTAAAAATAATTTCTTTTCAAGTTGCATCCCGAGATTTAAACAATTGAAATATTACATGAATTCCTTGAAGATACTGATTTTGAAATGACACCAAAAAAAAAAAAATCAAATTTGAGGTAAATAGTGAGAGGATAAATTCTTTCAATTACATGTTAAAATTTTTTACTCTAAATTAGGAATCTTTAGGTCCTGATAATACTGACCTAGGTCAGTATGGTAGAGGGATGACTTAAAGCAAAAGCAAAGTGCAAGTTGTCCATGCTTCTCCGTGGCAATACCCCTTGCTGGGGAGAGCAAGGTGGCTTGCCACTTTGCTTTTTTAGCCTCTCTGTTCTGTGTGATTTTGCTATCTTTTGCTGGTGTACTGGCCTGGAGTAGTATCTGTGAAACACTATTACCAGCACTTTGGAGTTTGTGATCCTACGTGGTTTCACTGCCAGCTGGAAAGCAAAATGGAAAGAAGCAAAACAGACAAGGATCCCAAACTCTGAAGCACTGTTTTCCCACGCCTTAGCCATCAGGAGTTAGTAGGCTTTGCTTAGCTACTGGCTGATACTGTTACCAGGGTGTTTGAGTGGTATTCTTCATCTGAAGTAACTTGACCTGAGATCATTTGAGATGTATCTGCATGTGGGTCTTGCACTGTGGTTTGTTTTGCCTTATTCCTGAGTGTCAGCCTTCTGCCTTTCATGGATAATGTGATTTACTAGGCCTGTGTCATAAACACTTCTATAAATACTCAGATTTAACTGGATCTGTAATCCAGTATTTAATAATTTACCTAAAATGCAGCATGCCTCCAAATTTGTGCATATGGTTCTTGATTAGGGCTTTTTTGGGAGAGAGGTCTAACATTTTTTGCATTGAACAGCAGTTCCACCCAAGCAAAAGGTTTTATGATCTCGTCTGTGATGTGTGAAGCCTGGACTTGAGAGGCCGTTCTGGAAAAGTGAGTCATGCTAAACAAGCTGGGTACTACATGGATGTGGTGAGTTAAATACTGGGCTACTTTTTTAGCTTGGAGAGAACATTGCCCAGAATTTGGAGCAAAAGTGTCTCTTGCATAAAAATTTGCCCAGAAAACTAGTGTTTAGGGAATGTTTTTAGATACATGCAGTATCTCTGTGTTCTAAAGGTAGCCACTAACCTTTGGAATTCTAGATCAGAAGGCAGTGGAAATTGTGTTTAGTAAGGTAGTGTCTTGCAGAGTGGCATGTGGTTTTGGAAGCACAGAGAGAATTGAGTGGCATGGTTAAACAACCTAGTTATTGTTAAAATGTGTATGTATATATTGAGTCCTAATTTTTTGTTTCAAGGTTGTTCTTTATGATGTAAAGATGACTTGTACTGTTCAAACTGTCCATGTGTACTATTGTAGGGACTTCGTACTTCCAGAGTGATCTAAATCAAAGTAGATTCATTTTATTGGCATGCAGTGTTGAAAATTCTGTATTTTTTTTTAACTTGGATTGTGCATTGTCATCTGAAGAGCAGCTTTAATTGTGGTTTTCCTCATACAGCCTTTTCATGAGGTGGTCTGTTTAATATAGGTGAATGTTTGGGAAGAGTGGAACTTCTCACTAGAGCTTGGAACCCGAGATATCAAATGGAAAAAAAATTACAATAAGTGCTGCTTTACTTTTCAGTGGTTAATACATATGCTTCAAAGAATAAGGTTATTATTTCTGTTTCAAGAGATGGTTGATGTCACTTCTGTGGATGTACACTCAGACAGAAGGTGAGAGACTAAAGACTGGCTTCTCAGCTTCAGTGATTCTGTCAAGTTTTTTAATACATCTCCAGAAAGTCCTTTAGTGTGTTGTTTTCTCCTGCATTTCTCACCGCCGTGTAAAAAGATAATCAAATAGACAAACAACAGGCACCTGATGCTCTGTGGCAGTCCCTGAGTCCTTAGTCTCATCTCTTGAATCTTCTCTCAAAAATATGTTCAGGGAAACAATCCTTCTCCTTGGAAGGAATGATGATCAAGTGAAACACTAAAGATCCAGGCTATTTGCGGAGTGTGGGACAGACACAGCAGGGCTGTAGCAATGTGCAGTTTGCCGGGGTGACCCTGCCTCAGTGCTCTCCTCCTCCTGACTGCCTGCCCTGGCTCCAGGAGTTGGCTGCCAGTATTTGAAATACCTCAAGTAACTCTAAGGTTCCCTGTAGAGAGGCTGTGGTGCATTGTGTATGTGTTAGACTATGAAAGACAAAGCTGTCCTTTCAGTTGATAAAATCAGTCAGATAATGGGATTCTGACCTCATTGCACTAATTGCTGGGGAACAACTGTTAAAAAATGGATCCCCTGCCCCCAGTCAGCTGGAGGCTTTTATGATGAGACAATTGGAGAGAATCTGTTGGAATTTAAGGTGGCTGTAGTTTAACTATGCAAGGACAAAGGTGAATATCTGTAGGAAGTCATCCTGGTCAGTGTTGGACACAACACTGTGCTGCAGCTGAGTGCTGAAAGATGCTGTGTGTAGGGAAATGACCTCTTCATTCCTTGATCTGGGCTGGCTGAGGGAGATTCTATGTTCTTTTCTTATATTTCCTCAGGAAGCTGTGTGTTTTGGATATTGACTTAGATTGTGTTGACTTTTAAGTGAATGATAAATATCACCCTCAAGATACATAACAAACTGAAAAAATTCTTACAAGAGTTTCAAATTCTGATCATTCTGATAAGCACTTTTAATTCTTGTTCCCACAAGTGCAATTCAAATGTATTGATTCTGCATTTAACCTTTAGAACTTGGAAATTCAGTAACATCCTACTGCTGAACTGCACTTCCCTAAGAATAATGGAAAATTAATTTTAGAAGCCGAATAAAAATGCAGCAAGATGGGTGAGGTGTATGTATGTCCGGTGTGTCATTCTGAAGAGGAACCCTCACTCTAAATATAATATTACAGATAATACTATATGGAATATGCTATTATATTATATAGTATATAGAGAGCAAATACAGGGTGTTTTCCATTTTTGCATCAGCCCAATACTAGTGCTTCCTTCTCGTTTGTTTTTTTTTTTTGGTGTGTGTGTCTTGAATAAGAACACTGTCACAGTTGTTACAATTTTTTCAGGATAAATAGGAATGTTTTTTTGACATGAGTATTTTATTCTAAGTATGGTGTACACAATATGAGACTGCAGGCTTGAAGGAAAGGTGGTGTTCTTTACATGGTTGGGTTTGTGATCTGACCATTCACTTCCTGTGGTTTGCTTGCTGTGGTTGAAAGAGCTCACAGCTGTGACACCTTTCCTCTCCCCACTCTGTTCTGTGGAGAACAGGAGTCATGTGCCCCCTGAGGTAGCAGAAGCAGTTGCTTCATTTTATTGTCTGTAGGACAGCGGTCAATGCAGATCTGCAAAACCAGGCTGGTAAAGATGCTAAGTGCAACTTAGTGCTTGCCCTAGGAGGTTCCTCTTGTGTAGTCCACAGGAAAATCTGTTTTAGGTAGATATCTAGATGCTGTTTTCTCTGAAAATGTAATAATCTCCTTGACCTTAGAGAGGAATGTATGGAAATGGATGGCAATGGTAGATATTTAACACTTATATTTATTTATCAAAAGTTACTGTTAAATTTTACTAAGAAATAGCATCGTTAAAAACTCCTTTGACCTAGTTTTATCACAATTGAGGAAACAATTCCTTAAAATCTGTCTTGTCGTTTGGAACACAATTCACTTCCTATGAAAAGCAGTTGAGTTAAAAAGGAATAATAATTCCTCTAGTGGTTCCCCCTAGACTTGGAAAGAAACGTTGGGAAGCTACTCTGGCTTGGATTTCAAGAATGTGTAGGAGCTCTGGCTTTAGTCTGAGCTGAGGTGCAGGAATGTAAAAAGTGTTAATCTGCAAGAAACCTGCCCTCAGAAACTTGCATTATTTTAAGGTAGAATAATAATTTCTGTGGCTGTTGTTTGAAGCCTTCCAAATGTGAACTGAAACTGTCTTCTCAAGCCTGTGGGTGGCTTCAGTGCAGCTGCTGGCAATAACTTTCACCTGAGTGCAGGTAAACTGAGCAGTGCTATTTGCAACATCACTGCATTCAGGATGCTTGAAAGAAAAGCATATGTGCGTGTGTGCACACATACCCAGATTTGTGAGAAGGTAAAAGTTGGATGAGAAAAGGCATGAGATAGTAAAACCAAAAACAACAAAAAAACCCAGCCCTTAAGAAGAAGGAAAGAAATATGTTGAGAAGAGGAAGGAAAAATGTTTGTTGTTGTTTGAAGGACCCTTATAAGCCCACAAAGGGAGCTTTCTGAAAAGATACTTACTTTGAAATGTTTATTTCTCAGGGCAATTCCAAAGATGAAAGAATTGAACGAGATTTGATGTTTCCAAGATTTTGAGCATATGATAAGTTTCATAACTTCCATATTGACGAATTGCAACTTAATGTATGATTCTATCCTTTAAATAGTAGTAAAATACCCAACCCACAAACCTATCCATTTCCCATATACAGAGCTAGGAACACCAATTGTCTCTAAAAAGGCGTTGAGGATGAGCTTAAGGAAACTTGTCACTTAATAAAGCAAAAGCATAAAATAAATCACTGGAGTCATGGTACCACCATTCTTTCTATTCTTTTTATTCTTAATATGTCCTCAGTTCTGGGCTCCTCAGTACAGAAAAGACAAGGAGCTGCTGGAGAGGGTCTAGCATTGGCCGCAAAGATGATGAAGGGTCTGGAGCATCTCTTATGAGGGAAAAACACCGGACCTGTTTAGTCTGGAGAAGACTGAGAGGGGAATCTCATTAATGCATATAAATAATCTCCCAGGCAGGTGCCAGTTAATGCTGCCAGACTCTTTTCAGTGGTGTCCAGGAACAGGATGAGGAGCAATGGCCATAAGCTAAAACACAAGAAGTTTCACCTCAGCATGAGGAAGAACTTCACATTGAGGGTGGCAGAGCGCTGGAAGAGCTGCCCGGGGTGGCCAGGGAGTGTCCCTCTCCAGAGACATTCCAAACCCACCTGGACACATACCTGTGTCACCTACTCCAGGTGACCCTGCCTTGGCATGGGGGTTGGACTGGATCATCTCCAGAGGTCCCTTCCAGCCTTAAAAATTATGTGGTTCTGTGTGACTCTGGGATGTAAAGTCATTTGTAATACAGACATAGGAGTTTGCAAGGTTGTCCACTTGCATTTCAAAGATATTAAAGGGTCTCTGTTAAATTATTGTAACTCTAGACTGGGGCATCTTAGTATTCTCCTATATTCCTAGTTTCTGGGGGTTAGTCTGTATTTCTCAGTTCCTGCTGAGTCACCTTGATTTCCCTTAAATTAGTGATGGATAGCATGAAAAATAGAACACTTTGAGTGTGGCCTAAGAGCAGCATCACAACAGGGACCTCAGCTGATGGTAGCACAGGCTCATTCTTCTGCCGAAGTTGTCAGTGCTAAGTGGTGTGAGTCCCTTCACAGGTCTTCTTCAAACTTCCCTTGGTCTTTTGTGAGTGAACATAGTTCTTTAAAGATAGAAACTAACTCAAGTAAGCAGTTTGTGTCAAAGCCAACACTCACCTCAGACTCCCTTTGAACTGTTTTCACTGTTCTCGATTGGACTGTTTGGGCATGCAGAAAGAATGAAGATAACTTATTACTTGCTTTGCTGTGTAACTAATGGATGTTTGATGTTTCCAAGTCTTGTGCATTTGAAATGGATGTATTAGTAAAATCTAGGGGAGGTGATAGAAATAGTGTGAGCAAAAAATGGAGAACAAAGTGGAAAGACTGAGCTTCTTCTGCAGAAAGAAGAAAGGCTTTAAAAATGGCAGCCTCAGTCTGACTGGGCACTGAGTGCCCTGTCTAGGTTTAGAAAGGATGGTGAGTTTGTGAGGTTGATTTGGTTTGTTTTTTTTTTCACATTTGTTTTGGGGTTTTTTTTGACATAGTAAGTCTTCTCACAGTTTTCAGAAGCATGTTACAAGGGAATTTTTTTTTTCTTACTCATGTTTTAGCTGTTATCTTGCCCTGCTCCAACTCTGGGTTTGCCAGTTCTCCTAGATCCAGTGGTAGCAGTGCTGAGCTGGTTAAACTGGGTTTTATCAGTCTGTGCATATCCAGAGGCACTGGTGTTGTTTGCCCTGTGCAGCAAGCCCCAGCAGGGAGGCACAAGGACTCAGAGCCGTGGAAATCGGGCGCACTGTGAGCCAGGGAGCTCAGACTGTGCTGGCTGAGGGGCCTCTGCTGCTGCCACAGGGCTGGACCTTGAGTGCTGCCAGGACAAGTGCAGTAAATGAGCAGGATTAACTTCTCTTGATAATTGCAGGTAAAAATGAGGCAGCCTATTTTGGTTACAATGTAAATTACAGCTTTTGCAGTCCTTTATTGGATTCTTGTTGCACCTTCTTCTGAACAGGAGCTACATAGAGCTTTTTGCTTTAGAAGTTTACTTGCAGAGATAAGTCTTCACTTGTTGATGAGATGTTTAGACTGAGAAGCTCTTGCCAAACCTGAGACAGAATGAGAACATCAGAAATAAGGAAGAAAATCAGTATTCCTAGACCGTTTAGCAAGCAAAACATTCTGTTTTGTTTCAAAGATTGCTTTGTGTGTGTAAGTTGTTACTGTTTTATTATATATTTGGTATGAGTTTAAAAAGCTGGAGAGAAATAATCTAATTCTGGGGTAGAGTTGAATCAATTTGTAATGCAAAGGAGCAACATTTGGTACTGAATTAAAGAGAATTACAGCTGAATGAAATACATCCCAGTTAAGTCACAGCAGCACTTTCAGGAGAAGTGAACCCTGAAAGAGAAATGAGCAGTAGTGTGGCACATTCTAACCATTTAAATTCAAGTGCAAAATGCAAAGGGAAAAATGCAGAACTTTTTGGCATTATGAGAAGAACTCGCTCTTTGAACCCAGTTACAAATTCTAATGTTCTGAAATTGGATAAAGTTTTCAGAGGTATTGTTTGTGAGAGTAAACACTCCTTTCCTTGTGATACTGGACTGGATTAAAAGTTCTCAGTACTTTTTGTTGTAGTGACTGAGTTACTGTAACTGAAACAAATTGAGAGCAAAGGAGATTGTCAAAAAAACAGTACCACCATATTGCAGAGATGTTTGTGTTCTGATTCTCTGCTTTAAGTAGTGGATTGCATGCTTGTGAGGGTGGCAGGTATGGAGGAAAACACTGGGCACTCCCTCTGGAAAGGTAGAAAATGTAGCAGCAGGATGTTCACTATGCGTTTCCTGCTGCCTTCCTGCCTGCTTTCAGGCCTCAGGCTCTGCTGGGTTTTCCTCCCTAATGCTACTCTTCCCTTTCCAAATGTTTGCTTGCCATGGCACACTAAGTAGTGCTCTTTTAAGCAGAAATGCAGGTATGTCAATATTGTCATAATGTTACTGTTTAATCTAGTTACCTTAGAGAGGACCTTGTAATTTCTGCAGTGCTACTGTTCATCAGAAGAATTAGCCTACACTAAACTGCAGTCCATTAAATTTGACCTGTGTGCATAATATAGTAGCACAGGTACTGTGATCTGTTCATGAATTAGTGGTAGTCTGCATACAGTTAAAACAAGCAACAGGAGAGTGTAAGTATAAATATCGGAATATAAATACAACTGATTGGACTAGCTACATCTACTACAATCTTAATGAACAACCAAGAGAGCCTGTATCACAAATGCTGTTTGTAGTCCTTCCCTTGAAACTTCTTTATAACTTCAAGCTCTGTAATGTATTTTGCCTATTCTTCCCCTCACCCCCTTCCACAGGAGCACAGGAAGTTCAGCTGTGACATATAAAGGCAGGAAATGTGTAATGGCCAGGCCAACTTCTTCTGTAGCTATTCTATATGAATATTAATATTACTTTTGAATGTAAGTTTCTGTTTGTGGTTTTATTCACCTATTGAAAGTGAAGTCTAATCTTTGGGGTTTTTTTTTTCTCCTTAGAGCACAACAATGGAAGAAACAGCTATATGGGAACAACACACAGTGACTCTTCACAGGGTGAGTTCATACAATTGGCTGTGTGTGCCTAACGCAGGATACTGGTAGTTTCTGAAAACAATAGGAAAAAGCCAGATGTCAGGAAGTAAAAGGAAAGGAAACTGTCATATTCCTTTGTTTAAATTTAGAAGTGTTGTAAAAGCTCCATGTGATAGCTCTGTTTGTTTGCTGGGTTTCAGAGATAAGCCTGCCTACGAATAACCATGCTGGAAACAAAGCTTTCGATTACATCTGTACCTACCTGAAGGGAGGTAGAAATCTGTGTTCATGGTAGTACGGAAACTATGCTTGAAAGTTTCGAAACTTTATTTGCAGGGACATTAAACAATGTAGTTGCATATAAATAAATGTATTCAAAACTGTCTTATTTGCTTGCCACTTTTTTAACCACTGGCTGGAAGCAGTGATTTTGGGTGGTCAGAATGTGTACCCTGCGCAAAAGAACGTGTGCTGGGAACCAGTGAACAGCAAGACTGCTTTTGCATTTAGACTGACTCCTCTTGTTTGAGTTTCTCCTAAATTAAATTGAGTTCTAATGCAGCTATCATGAAACTATACAAGATTTAATTGATTAGGAATAGTCAGAGCAGGGTGGGATACCATTTCTGGCAGCAACTTAGTATTAAAGCAGCCACAGAATCATGGTCCAAATAGCTGTCTTCATCCCAAAACCAGGGAGATGTGGAAGTGTTTTCTCAAGGGAGCAAGTTACACCATTTGCCTTCAGTTCATCATAGAATAAAGGCATTTTGTAATTGCTACTTTGGTGGGATGAATGGGCCTTGGACAAAAATGCATGTGTGTAGGTCAGGTGGTCAGATAAAATGTTAATTCTCTGACAGACCTGTTAAGTGTCGATTCTGAAGGCTTTAATGTTGTTGATTCAAAGTAACTGTTTGGTTAGGTGCCCTTTGTGAAGGGAGAAGTTACACTCAGTTTGACCAGAAGGTTTACAAAGTATCCTGTCTCTGCAGCCGCATGTTGAAAGGAAAGTATAAGTAAAAATGAAAATGGGTGGTGATTTTTATCTAGGCTATTCTTTAAGCTTCCAACAATTTTTAGGTCAACAAGTTTTTGAGCAAGAACTGTTATTTCTATATATAATTAATTGCCCTTGATGTTTTCATCTTGAAGCTGTCCAGTCATCCCTATAATCAGTGTAAACTTCAGTTTTTTTACTCATATTACTGATTAAATCAGTACTCCTTTATAGTCAAAATCAAACAAAAAATGCCATAATAAGACAAGGTTGGCTCGTAGGCTTGGTGATAGCTCATTTTCTCTGAAGGAGAGCTTTGCCTGGTCAATTGGAGCAGTGATTTCAGAAGTGAGAGGTTTAGTCCGTGCCCAGAGAAATAATGAAATGCTGCAATATGATGTTACCTCGGACAAAATTTTGAATAACTTGTAGGAACCAGATATCTTGTTTTGGTTGCACTTGCAGCATAGTCAGAAGTTCTTCTATAGCATTGATGTGAAAGTATGATTTGATTATAATTTTGGTTGTCATCTTTTATGTGCCAAAATTCTGCCAACTCTTCTGGTATGACTGTTTTGTTACCTGATTAAGTAGCTCTTACTTAGGTGTTGAAAGCTATGATATGCACTGTTAATAACTTCAATAGCATTCATTTACTCAGTTAAGAACAAACAGTTATTTCCATCTGCCAGATAACAAAACCAAACCCCTTATACTAATATTAAACAAATATGTGCTTAGAATTATCCTTAACACTGGGAAGAGTCTTTACTGGTGAATTCCAGCACTACTGTCGAAAGACTCATTAGAAAGTTTTTTGGGAAGTAGAGGCTGCAATTTCTCACCAAGAGTGAGTTGCCTTTCTTTACCACCCTTCCAGCTTCCTGGACTGGACTGCTGCTAAACTCCCAAGAGATTGAGCCAGTCTCAAATTCAGTTAAAGCTTATCAGGGAGCTACAGTTGATCTTTTATTGAGAGATCTTCTAAGTTTATAGACTTAATTGCAAAGTGCTTGGAGGAGGAACCATGCACTTTGTAAGTCGTGTGAGTTTTTTTCCTACTTGGAGCTAAGTTCTGTGTGTCTGTCTTAGATGTGTGTCCTTCCCCCAAAGCACAGAAACCAGGTGTGTGCTTACCTTTTTGCCTGTTCCACACTGCATTACTGTGGGAAAGCAGAATAGTATAGCTTTTTTGTGTGTGTTTTTTCTACAGCATCAGACAGGTGAAGTTGTAACACAAAGATTTTTTTCTTTTTAAATGTAGTTTTACTTAAGATACGTGTTAGTACCTTGTATAATCCATAGCCATCAACATCTTGCTTTTTCCAGACATGTCTAGGAGCTAGGCTCAGTTTTCAGAGAATAGTTCTGATAATCAGTAGTCTCTCAAGATGATGCTAGGCAGCAGGATAAAATGGCAAGTAGGTAGACTGATTTTTACTGGAGGATTTCTTGAGTGACCTATTAAATTTTCAAAAGGATTTAGGATTTGCCTTTTGAGATGGGAGTGTTTCTGAAGACATTGATTCATCTTATTAGAAAACTCTTTATCTGACTTGTAGGCCCTTTTAACTGCTATCTGTATACGAGACTGCATTGTTTCAGGGCTTCTGCTAGAGAACATCCAAGTATGAAACGTAGTCATCTCCATACTGGTGATTTGATTTGCAAATCTACTTTTAAACAGTACCATGGCAAGCAGCAAGATAAGGTTTACAGCGAGTTTCTGCTGCCCTTAGTCTGATGTTTGTATTTCTTACCATGAGTGGAGACTTTTAAAAATATTTTTGTTTATGGTGAAGGAAAGATAGAGAATATTTAAATGAAGTTTGACATAAATGTCTTTGTTATTATCTCTTTTCTCCCTTCCCCACCCAAACACGGTGCGAACTAAGTTCTGGTGGTTAAAATAACTGAAAACTAAAAGCAGGAGTGTCATGAGAGGGGAAATACTACTGTTTTGAAAGGTGTTTAAGTAACATATTTATGAAGGCTATTATATCTTCCCTTTGACTTCAAAAAACGAAACTGAAGAAAACCCTCAGCTCTGGTCATGAGTGGACATTTAAGATCCTCCTTCATGGCACCAAGTTTTGCTCAGTTCTTGCATCCCAGCAATGATTTCTGGTTGATCTATCTGAGATGTGTTTTGAGAAGAAGTCCATTCATCCTCTAATGAATTTAAATGGTTCTAAAAGAAGCAGTAAGGTGTGCCCTTCCCCAGTTCCCCACACTTAGACCAGCTTCCTTCTTGGCAGCAGTCTGGACTAACTGCTCTACTCAATTTCTGAACAGTGAATCTCCAAATCTGTATTTTAATACTGTTCCTATTCACTGCTTACAGGCAAATCTGAAACATCTTTTTATGACCTCTGTTTTGGGAGGAAATAGGGAACAGGTTGGTTTTGGGCAGTAATTAATGTCCAAAAAGCTGAACATCATGTGTCTTGCAGCCAGATGCAGACTGCCATGTTGCCTTTGCTGTCACTGTAAGGTTATGAAACTCCTTGCTAAAGCTGGGTCATGTTCGTTAAAAAGTCTGAAAAAGAATATGAAGTCTGCCAGCACCAAGTGTGTGCTCTGGGAAATAGAGGGGTGGGATTGACCCAAACCCAATCTTTTCCATCCAGTAACTGTATTTTGCATAGTTGAAAATTGCAGAATAAATTCGTGAGTAAAATACAACATTTAAATGGTAATATCCTCAAAATGTTTTCTGGGCAATGATAAAAGAGCTAGATGGTTTGCAGATCAGTTATATTTAGAAAGCTTATTTCCCACCCTTGCTGCTTCCAGGCAGAAATGTAAGCATTATTGTTCTATCTTGAAATATCTAACAGGAATAACTTTTCAGAGGCATTGACCTTGCTGTAGTGGCAGGTCACCCTAGAGGGAAAAGATTGAAGCAAATTACTTTTGTTAAGATGCAGATGATTTGCAAGTGCTGACAAGGTTTTGATGTATTTAATGGTACAAGTGATCTTGGTATTATTCGTAAGAACTGAGCCTGCAGTCATAGTACTGTGAGCTGCAATCCTGTCAGTTCCTGAGCTAAGGGAGGTCGAGCTGGGTAAATACCATAATGGGAAGACTCAAAGAAAGTGTTGCAGGAAGTGATACAGGGCTTTGAGTCAGAGTTGCAGCTCAGTGGAATGGTTTGTTGTGCTTACTGAAGATTGAGGTCATGCTGATGACCACCTGAGGTCTAGACCATAAAAATGCAAATGAGAACTCTAATCTTTCGGTAGAGACTGGGTAGTTACTCCAAAACTCTCTGCCTTCTAAGTGTGTTTATTTTTAATCTATCTCCTGTTACTGGATTGCATAGCATTGATGGGTTCATGGATCCTGCTTTCTTTCAAAAACTTGTATTCATCTTATGGGACCTTTTTGTATTTGGCATGGGAATGCAAATTGTGACTGTTAGATATTGGAAAGTTAAAATATTTCTCTTATTGCATTATAGGCCCCTGGATTTGGATTTGGTATTGCAATATCTGGAGGAAGAGATAATCCTCACTTTCAGAGTGGTGAGACATCAATAGTTATTTCTGATGTGCTGAAAGGAGGCCCAGCAGAAGGACTGCTACAGTAAGTGCCAAACTGTACCTGGATTCTGATTCAGGGGCATTCATCTTTGTCAGTAGTAGCTTAACCTCCCAATTGTTTTGGTCTCAAGTTGCCTGTCTGTAACTGTTGGTGTAGTATGTTAGTAATACAGGCATTTTGCTCAGGGGTACCTATTCACCAATATTTTCTTCTTGGCATAAAGTATTTATACGGTACATTGTGATGTTTTTCATGTAGAGAAAATGACCGTGTTGCAATGGTTAATGGAGTTTCAATGGATAATGTCGAGCATGCATTTGCTGTTCAGCAGCTGAGGAAAAGTGGGAAGAATGCCAAAATCGTAAGTCTTGGAGATTTAAAGTTCCATAGTTATAGAGCAAAAGTGAAATAGTGTAATGTCTGTTATAAAATACAGGCATGGTGCAAGGTACTTGAATAACACCTGTGTGATGTTTCAGGTTTAAGTGATAACCACGGCATGTTTATCAAGTGTGTTACTCAAAATGTTTTTTGGAATGTGAATGATGATGGTTAGATGGCATAGTGTGGCATGGGATAATTCAGACTTCTTTTCTTTATGGTAAAACTCTTGTCAGATTGCCAAATTGTGGCAAATCAGCTTTATTTAATATTGGTTTACTTTGTTGGATGCACTTTTACTGAGTTTTTCAAAGGCTGCTGTGTGCTTAAGGACAAGCTGTTCGGGCACTAACACAGTTCTTTTTGTGCTCAGTAAACAGTTTGCCAAAATAAAGTATAATTACTTTAATTCCTATAATTTTGTAGGCTTATTCTAAGTGGTTGGTTCTTAAACTTTTGCAAAACAGAACAGGTCATCACCAAAGTAATAATCTAGCTTTCTGCAGAAGTTTGGGGGTTATGTTACAAAAAAAATAGAAAAAAAAATGCACAGTGTTTAGAAGTTTCTTAATTAATGAAAACAGACTTCTAGGTCTTGTAGACAAGCTTTTCTGCTGACAGATTTTTTAGTGCATTTGTGTGCTTTAATGCAGTTGCTAAAAAAGTATAATGTTTTGTATTTGTAGATTTGGCAACAGTTCTTTAAAGCTTACAGCAAGCAGTGTGTGGCAGGCTGTGCAGGGCTTTCAGTATCTTAAATATTTGGTGTGTAGATTGATGTAAAAAAAAAAAGTAATTAATGAAAACTTTATGGTAGAGCTTGGTTTGATTCTGTAAGACATATCAAACAAATCTCTGAACAAGGCTGGCTCCTATTCTGGAACCAGCTGTCTGTGTTGTACAGGCCAGCTTTGAACTTCCAGGGCAACTGCTCCCCTTCCTCCATGTCTTGCGTAAACATTTCTTTAGAAGACTGAGACCTCAAAGTTGAGGAGAATTGCTGTCAATAGCATACTGAGTATACACTAGATTACATGGTAGCAAAAAAGGGTCTTAGCAGTGCCAGTAACTGGTTTTGTGGTTTTAAGCAAAGAGAGGGCATTCAAATATGCAGCTCTGAAGACAGAATATTGTGTTGTGCTACAAAGGCTGTTGATTGTTACCCTTTTGCCACTTGTGCAAAAACATTAAGAAGGACTAAAAGAATTGTAAAAACAGGTTTCTAATAATCTGTATTGATAGGTCTCCCGTATTGATTAGATATAATTTTATGAGGATGCAACAATTCCGAGCGTTCACAAATACATCTGCGAGTTTTGAATGCAGGGATTAGCTTGGTTTCTGTCATTTAGTAACACCTTTAGTGTTACACAGCCAGAGGCTGATACCTGCTTTTGGCTTGTAGACCATCCGAAGGATGAAGAAAATTCAAATTCCAGTGACTCGCGCAGACCCTGACCCGGTGTCTGAGAACGAGGACGACAGCTATGATGAGGAAATCCGGGATCCCAGGAGCAGCCGGGGGGGTCCCAGCGCCAGCAGGAGGCACGAGAAGAGCTGGGTCAGAGATCGCAGCGCCAGCAGGGAGAGGAGCTTGTCTCCCAGGTCAGACAGGAGGTCTGTCACCTCCAGCCAGCCCGCAAAACCCACCAAAGTCACACTGGTGAAATCCAGGAAAAACGAAGGTAACTTGTCTGTACATCTCTTGCTAAAACTTTTGCTGGTTTTTAAAGGCCAGCTGCTTCACTCAGTGTTGTGTTAAAGGCTGTGTGGGCTGAATGAACAGTGCTGTTACCAGTTTGCCCATTTTACTAGTAGCTAGCTGAAAACTTAAGAAGTGATATTGTATTTCTGGTGCTGTTTTTCATATTCCAAAATCTGTGTGCTTAGTTATGGGTAAAGTATTATACACTGTAGACAAATCCCAACTGCAGCCAACATCTGGTAGTCATCAGCTACGTATCTACACTTTAGCTGAGTCTTTAGTGGGTGTCTTATTTGGAAGAGGAGAAATTGTAGGTAGCATCTAAATTAAGCTGTTGAACAACAGCTCTGATTATGGGCGATGTTAGAAGTAGAGACTGATATAACGGTAAAGCTATGACATATTCTGCTGTGGCCCATTGTGTGCCAAGTTTACTCTTCTCTTTGTGTTGCCTGTGTAAATGCTGTGTAAAGCAGTCTTGTAAATCTCCAGATACCTTCCTCTTTTCTACTGTAACTTCATCAGTTTTCTTTTTTCTTTTATTATAAAGAGTATGGTCTGCGGCTGGCAAGTCACATATTTGTGAAAGAAATATCACAGGATAGCCTGGCAGCAAGAGATGGCAATATCCAGGAAGGAGATGTTGTACTGAAGGTACAGTATATGGTGGTGGTGGTTGTTCAACAACTGCTGCAACTCTGCCTAGAATTGGCTATGTCAGTAACATCATTATAGTTATTAGAAAGTGTGTCACTTTTCATTAACTTGTTTCAAAGATCAAATGTAATATGAATCCACTTCTCTAAGGAAAGAAAAATTACGAAGCCTTTTTGGTATTATTCCCTAAGAGTTATTCAGATAAATAATGCCCACTGTAAATACATAATAAAGACTATTTGAAGAAGTATGAAGCTTTGCTTAGTTGTAAGTAAAATGTTGTGGAACTGTGCTATTGTGCAACACTAAAACATGCCTTCAGGTTAATTTTTTTGTTTCGTTGGGTTTTTTTAGAAATAAATATACCCCGGGGTTAATTTTTTGGACCCCATCGCTGGCAGTGTCCAAGGCAAGTGGATGGGGCTTTAAGCATCCTGGTCCAGTGGGAGGTGTCCCTGCCCATGGCAAGGTGGTTAGAACTGGATGGTCTTTGAGGTCCCTTCCAACTGAAGCCATTCTGTGGTTTTTAAATCATACTAACAATTTTTATTTCGGGATAGTGCTGTGGATGTATTAGTGCAGAAAAGTGGACCATTCTTTGCTCTGTTGAGTATAGCAGCTCTGGTTCAAAAAACGTAATTAATCTTTTACAAGTTTTGTATTAGTGCTAGAAGCTTTGACGTTGAAAGTTGAAAATAATTTTCTATATTATGCAATATTTTAGGTGAGCCCAATGGTCTTCCATTGTATTACGGTAATTTGATAAGTATTTAACTATTTCTAAATATCATCAGGCAGAACACCACCCTTTTGGCTGGAGATTCACTAGGGGTTTTTTAGTAAGCTTATATCTGTTCTTTTTTTTCCTGCTCTATTCCAGATAAATGGCACAGTGACGGAAAACATGTCCTTAGCAGATGCCAAAACATTAATAGAAAGGTCAAAAGGCAAATTGAAGATGGTTGTTCAGCGAGACGAACGAGCCACACTGTTGAATGTCCCTGATCTTTCTGACAGTATTCATTCTGCTAATGCTTCAGAAAGAGATGGTGAGTATAAAAACTTGATTTCTAAAGAGGAAAACTCCCTGTGTTGTCAAGATGTGAAATACTTAATGGGATGAGAGGGTGGGGAGGCAAAGAGTTAGGAGTAAGATTGTAATATGGGTAAATTCTTGTTTGAATGTGATTGAAATCCACACCTTCAAAAACTGTGGAGAAAAAATACAGTCCCTATTCTTGTGGCTGTTCTTTCAGGAATATTAAGTTTGGTTTTTGTGTAATAATAAGCACAGATTTAACATCTTCATAAAAATTCTCTGCAAAAGCTTATTCCCATTTAAGCAGGTCATGCCACCATTTAATTACAATCATTTCATGAAAAAACAACTTTTATTTAACAGACATTTCAGAAATTCAGTCGCTGGCATCAGATCATTCCAACCGATCACATGACAGGCCCCGCCGCAGTCGTTCACGATCTCCTGACCAGAGGTCAGAGCCTTCAGACCATTCCAGACATTCTCCACAGCAGCCCAGCAACGGCAGGTGATGGCAGCATTGTATTATTTTAAAATCAACTTTTTAATGTAACATATAAGTTGTAGGAGTGCTTGGATTTATATGGTGTAACAAATGTGAAGCAGAACGCTGGAGGCAGTAATATGACATTCTGTCTCAAGAGATGCAGATGATAATGATCCAAATATTTCTGACTTGAGGAGAAACTGAACTTTTCTTTAGTGTTACATCTTTTTTAAACATAATCATAGAGCATGGTTGTATGAATGATGATGTAAGTTTGATAGCAGTGTATGTTACTGAATAATGTGTAGCTGTATTTTGGTTTTAGAAAGCAATTAGCTGTAAGGAGATTTGAGATGACCTGTAGCACAGATCCTTGTTCCATGTCCAACCTGGGTAAACTTGTTGAAATCTTGCTTTCTTTAGGCATAAGGATTGTATTTTGTTTCTGAATATATTTAGTTCCTACAAAACAAGATGTGTTGCACAGCAGGTTTAGCTTTTACATTCTTTTTAATATTTGAACTTGGTAATGGAACATTGATTATAATTCTTAAGTGTGTAAGTCTAATTTTAAGTGAATTCAGAGACACATAATGTACTGTATGGAATTTTTGGAATTTTTTCTCCTGCCATATGAAACTTTAGTCCTGAATAACAAATCTGCCCAGTTTGGTGTTTCCACAACTCAGAAATAGACATTCAAATTTATTGAAATAGCATTTCAGTGTTGGATTTCAAATTTAGTAAATATTTGAAAGAGAAAAGTTTATCTTCTGACTGCTCATAATTATAGAGCAGAAATTAGAATTGATCTGTGCAAATTCCAAATTCAGAGCCTCTATCTGAGGATTTGTAGGTGCTGTTCAAAAACTCTGAAAAACCAAATTGCAGCTGGCCATTTCCTTAAAGATATGCCTGATTGCTTATTAATAAAATTGGTTTGCCCAAGGGGAAAATAACACAACTTCAAGACTTTAAGATTCTTTTAAAGATGAATACAACTGCAAGAGAGATTGTACCTGCATGTACACCTGCTTGAGGTTATGGGTTACAGACATTTTTGCTTCTCCTTTGTATACATTGTTCAGAGGGATCACAAGGAATGGAAGCTTGTTTTCAAGCAGGAACCGCATTCATGGAAAAAAAACTTAAAAGCAGGGTCCCAGAGGCAGAGCTTTGATTGTGAAGGTTGTGAGATCTGTCATATTTCCAAACTGTAGGTCTTGACATGCATTTCTACTGCAGTCTGATGGGGCTTGTGGAGGGAGGAATCAAAAAAACCCAAAACTATCAGAACTGTAACTATGACTGACTTGGACTTAGCCTGGTGTTAGTGCTTTCCTGTCCTGTTGCAGTGGCTTAGGTAGACATTCACTTCCTCCCTGTAGACCAAACTGTTGGAAGAATCAAATCCTCCCGGAGAGGGAACTTAGAAGTTATCTCAGCTCTGAATGCATCCGTTACATCTTCTCTATGAGCAAGAGCTACTTTGGCATGGCTTGACTTCCTGTGCGACATGTCCCTTTCAAGATCAGAAAATCTGGGCCCTGAGCCATGTAAAGAAAAACACGTTGAGAGCAACTTCTCTTTGTAATGGTTGTTTGTGCAAGTTTAAACCTTCTGTTAAGATCAAATTAGTTGCTGACTACTTGTTCTTTTTTGAATTCAGTGGAAAATCTGGAGAAAGAAAGGCTTGAGAAAGGGGTGAGGAAGAAATGTGCAAAAAGTCTTCCAACTAAGCTTAAACAGGATGTTAAAAATGTATTGAAGATAATGAGTCTTTATTTAGACACTGTTCTGCCAAGTGTTTGTATGTTAATGAGGAGGGAAGTTCCAGGGGAATCCTCTTAGTCCTTTCATACAAGCTTAAGCACAGACTGACACTGCTGTGTGTGCACCAGTGTACGGAAATCTGCTAACAGATCTGCCTCAGTACTGCTTTGGGGTCTGGCAGGATCTTCAGTGTTGTCCACCTTTCAGTATTCTTCACTGGTATGTGCATCAGGCTGCTTGCAGTGTTCCTGGATATAGGGTTTCCATAACAACTGCTGTTTGATCATTCTGTCAAGGCATTAAATAGCTCTTTAGTTTTCTTCAGTCTAAAGAAGTTCATAGATGTCTCTTGAACAGTCTTTTAAAAACTCAATTTCTAATGCATTTTTCTTAACTTACTAACAGAAAGGGGTAATTGTGCTTTGTAGAACCTATGAAGAGTTGTACTTAAAAAGTTAGAATGAGCAGAAGAGGTCTCTGCACCTAAGCTGGAGAGGACAAGTATCACATATCCTTTCTTAGCTATCTGATCTTACTGCTGGTACTAAGAAGCTGTTGAGCTGGGTAAGCTTTGGATGTCACTCATCCTAAAGACTGCCATTTAAAGCCAGGTGCTGCCTAAAGACTGGCATTTAAAGCCAAACCTGCCAGGTGATATCTCTGGGCTACCCTTTCCTAATTAAAAGAACTCCTGCTTGGGAACTCTTGTCTCCTATTCTGACTTCCTCACCTAGGTATTGGAATAGCAAGAACATTCTCTGATATGTTTAACACTTGAGTCTCAGCAAGAAAGATGTAGTAGCTTGCAGAAATCACTGTAGAGATCATCATTATTTGTGGAAGGATGAGGCTGACTTCTATAATACCATCTTCAATTTATACGTAGCACGAGAGATTGATTGTTCTGTCCATTTTGAAAACAAGCTGAAAAACTAGAATCTAAGATAAAAATCAGCCCTGTTTTGAGTGTCTTTAGGAAGATGCTATTTTGCTCTTACTCCTTTTGTGCTGAAGAGTTTGAGATGCGCTAGAAACACGTTTGGGAGGAGCCTGCAAGTTCATATTTTCCATAATTTTCTGTAGAGACAAACATTGTGTTGCAGGGCATCTCTTGTTCTGCAGTAATAACACTAACATGCAGCTGATTGTGTTTTGTAATTTAAATTTGTTTCTGTTAAGCACACTTTGAAAAAGTGTCAGAGGAGAGGAAGTGAGGTAAAGGGGGCCCTGAAACAGCACAGATATGAAACAAGAGTGTCACAGTGCACACAGAGAACAACATTTTTGTCTCTTGGGAAGTGCAGCTGTCAGTTTCTAACAAGTTTCCCTCACCTGGAGCCAGTAGTGCTCTCAAGTTGTTTCCTGTATCATCTTGTAATGAGAAATATTCAGGGCTTACCAGACAGTTGAAGCAAAGTCAAGGAAAAAATCTACTCCCCTGCTTTTCTGATGGTTAATTTTTTGTTCTACCAGCTTTTTCCCATTTAAACTTTCATGTCTTAGGTAGAGTAGACCTGACCTTTTGCAGGCTTTTGAGGTGGCAGGGTGTATTTGCCTGCACTCATAACAGCAACCCAGGAGCCTGTTGCTTCAGGTACTCACCTGACTATTTTGTGCTGTGTCCTCAGTGTCTGTATTTTAATTACTGTTCTTGAGAGCTTCCACATTTGCATTCTCTTGATGTGTGCAGGAATCAAAGCAGCATAAAATACATTGGGTTTGGACTGTGTAGAGGAAACGTCAAATGAATTTTGTCTTTGTGTAGTAACTCTAGTATTTTTTGCCTTATTTTTAAAGCAAAACAGATATTCTTACTTGGGAATAATGCTCCTTTCAAATTTTAGGAGATGCTTGGAAACAGATAGAGAGGGCTCATGGGGAAATTTACTGTAGTATCTTATTAACTAGTGCTCATTATCCAGAAATCTTTGGGGAGTGGAATTAGTTGCAACTGACAACACTACAGAACTTTTTGTTTCTAGGACACTTAGCATGCATTTAAATAGCTAGGTATATGGATCTGTTTTTAACAGGCCAGGAACTATTTTCGAGGAAAGGACCAGTCCAGTCATGTTTTAGTCTGGTACTATCTAGCTTATGCACCTAAACTGGAAATCCAAAAGAGGAGTAAGAACCTCTATCAGTGATGTTTGGGAATGAAGTAGAATGATAAATGTTTACTTTCCATTTGGTTACACATAGGGGTTTTAGCATCCTTTTAATCACCTGTGGGAGCCTCCAAAAGGAGCTTTACCTGGATAAAAAGAGGAATAAACAGGAATTTTAAAAATTAAACTACTGTGCTTGTTTTTATCAATGACTTACAACAAGAAGGTTGTTTATAATGCAAGAGTGCTTCTCTTCAGTTTGTGGTAATTGGAGTACTTTTCTGTATTCTGTTTAGCTGCCTTCAGACAAATGATTTTAAAACTGGCAGAGGAATGCACTAAGAAGTTGTATGAATAGCTGCATTTTGTTACTCATATTTTAAATTTCATTTTGTTTCAGGAAAGCACATTCTACTTGTGTTTTGATTTTTTTTGTAATTTCTTTTATTCTTTACTGCACATCTTAGATGAGCAGAGTTGCTGGAATCTGTTTTCTGAAGTCATATTTCCAACTCTTGAAGCATTATTTCCAACAAGGGTCTTAACTCTGTGTGATGGGGATTTGATCCATTTGTGCTTTTGGGGCTCATTATTGCCCAGTAGCACCATCTAGCTGTTGGTAATGCAGAACTTCTCTTTTTTCCCTCCAGTACAGATCTCTCCTTTATGAGAGAAGATGGGCTTGCTCCTACTGACCAAGCCATTATTATCCTTGAGAAAATTCCTTTTCCCCCCTTTCTTGGACTGATATGAGAGGCTGCTATCTGTGTGTGTGTTATTTCAAATATTCTTTAAATCCTTGCTTATTTGCCAACTCCCAGGAGGAAAACTTCATTTTTCTAGCTCATTATTAATATTCATCTGATCCAACCCTATTAAATTATTTAGTGTTCGTCAGATAGCAGTGTAGTGGTTAACATTTCAACATGCAGCACATGTTCAGTTCTGCTGGTAGCTGTAGCTCAATACAACAGTATAAGAATGCCTGATCTTTTGGACTCAAGGAATAGAAATTACATTCTGTTGAATTTTCCTTGCTTTCATCATTTAAAAACAAGAACTTACTTTAACTTGTCCTAAATTCTTTCAGTTTGCACTCCAAGTGTGTGTAAGAAATTGTCTTTTGACTAAAATGCGTGGATGAGAAGCACTCCCCTCTTGTCATAGCTCTGAATTGAAGACCTTATCCTCTGAGGAGATGAGAAATGAGGAACATATTTATATGGGCCTTGGCAAGGCTTTGCAGAGATAAAAGGTGCCACACTAGCAGCACTTGTGTTTCAGGGCAGCTGACACACAAAGGAGCCGACAGACTAGCTTGGTCACAGCAAAGCCTAAGAATTAAGTCTAAAAATCCATGTTTTCTATAGGAAGGGGTGAGGAAAAGACCATTTCAGTGGATTTTCCTCCTTTTTTCCCTTTGCTTCTCAATTCCTTATATATCTATCAGTATACAGCACATGTGTGTGACTTGTGTGCTTGAAGCAGAGAGCAGGCTGTGTCCCCATGTGCTGCTGCTCTCTTAACTGCCATATCTAGGGAAGTCCTTTGTTAACGTGCAATTAGCGATTGAGAAATGGTAAAAACTATTAATAATGCAATAGCCTAAGAACAAAACCTGCCTAAATAGTAATGGTGATACCTTAACCTCAACTTGATGAATGAAAGTATTTATTCTTTAGTCTCAGTTGACTGAGATCATAGAAGCAGTTCTGTATGCAGAGTGGAATCTTTTTTTCTAATACAGTCATCGAAGCAGAGAAGATGAGAGAGTAACTAAACCAGGAGCTGTCTCTACACCTGTAAAGAATGCAGATGATATTTCTAAAACTGTGGAAGAGGTGACAGTTGAAAGAACTGACAAACAAACTCCACCACTCCCAGGTAAAAATATTAAAATATATTAATTACGTGTGTTGTTGAGAATGGATGACAGTATAGACTTCATGTTCTTGCATATTTGTGGAATGACTTTCAAGTCTTAAAAAAGACCAAGTCATAATTATTATTATTTCTGAATACAAACAGTCTTTGTAACCATAACCCCATTTATATTTTAAGAGTTTTGGTCCTGAAAAATCTAAGTTGTGGGGTCTGTCATTATATAGGGGTCAGATTTCAGTGTTTAGGGTTATAGTTATAAGTGATGGTTGTAAAGAGTTCTGTACTGATTTCTCAGGCAAGGTTAAAATCTGTCATTTCTTTTCTGGGTGTTCAGCAGTAAATGTGTTCCTATGCATTACTGTAGCAGACTATATTTATAACAGCGGTGTAGTTAAGCCTCTTTAGAGCTACTGTTCCCAAGATACAACTCAAAACACTCCAAAATGCTTTGTTCATGTAGCACTTCACTACAGTCATGGACCAAGAAGGCAGGTTACCAAATGCAGTACAGCTAATCAAACCAGAACTAAATGTCCTTCCTTTTTCCCAAAAAGGGAAGGATAAGCTAAATGGCAGCGAATAAAAGCCAGATGGTGTTAAAAAAAGAAAGGAAAAAACAAACAAAAAAAAAACCAAAAAAAAAAACCAAAAAAAACCACAAAAGATGATACAGGACACTGTTCTGGGCAGACAGGCGCTTACAAGATTTTTGTTTACAGAATAAGGCACTTCAGTGAAATTACAAGTGGAGAAAGGAGGTGTGCAGATGGTTTAGAGGGAGCTGTTACTGAAATGCTGGGTGCAATGAGAGAGAAACTACATTCAAGTTTGAAAATATTTGAGGACCTAAGGGATGAGCAGTGACACTTGTGAATGTAGTAGTCTGTAGATTAGTGAAGAACTGGAAGGGTTACGATGTTGATAGACTCCGAAAGATCTTGTAAATGAGAATAGTAGGTTTTCTGATGTAGCAGCAATTATTAAAAAGATGGTCATAAGAGGTAACCTTTCACAGCAGTGTTATGAAGAGAGGCAAATGAAGTAATTTATATTTGCCAAGATGGACAAGATGTGGTACTGAGATTAGAAAGGTGAATTCTGCATTTCTGTAAGATACTGAACATTAATAATAGGCATAATACCAAATCAGCCAGATAAGCGACCCTTAAGATGGTTCTTAATTCAAAATAATGTACTGATAATTGGTGTGAGGGGCTAGCAAACAAGTGATAAGTAGTGTGGGTGTTTTGTTGGCTGGTGGGGAAACAGAAATGTTCTGTTCTTGCATGAATGGGAAGAGACACATGGAAATACTTAGGGTGGGAGGAGTTGTAGGCCAGTACATAAAGCTAATATTAATGTCTACAGATAAAATTCACCTGCCCAAGATCAACTGAGATAAAAAAATGTAGCAAAGGGTATAATCCTTTAAAAACCTCACAAAAAACTCTAGGGAAATGAGGATCCTTCCAAGACTCTAATGAAAATGCTAAAGAAGTGGTTGTCACAATCTCTGACTGTTTGCTGCTTAAACTAAGGGCAAGGGCAAGATGACTGTCATAGTTGATTGTGTCAAAGAAGGGTGGGAGGAAAGTATTTGTTGAGAGAGATCATGGGGCTTAGCCTAGGAAAGGTTCATTAGAGACTTAAAGGAAAATTCTGTCTTACTGTATGGGGAGACCAGAGTCACATTAGAAAAAGGCATAATTACTCAATTGTTGAAGTTTTATGGTGTTTTCATTTGAAAAATTGAATTCTTGAGTGAAGAGAATCAATGGAAAATTAAAAATTAGGTCAGAGAAATCAAGGTTAGAAGGGTTGAAAGTGGTCTTGGGAGCATAAAGCCTTCTAGTTCTTGTCCTTTTGCAGGGTTCATAGTACTCAATGAAGTGCAAAGGAAGTTTGAGAATCTCTACTGAAGTAGTAATTAGGCTAGTAATCACACTGCTCTGAATGGCATGATGAGACTGTCTTCTGTTTTAAGTTTTCTAGTGTTTTACTTTTAAGTGGGTCTAGGTGGGGTAGAGGGAAAGCTACTGAAGTCATTAACTAAGTCTTAACTAAGTTAAACTTTATTTTCATCTTTAAATGACAAAATGGATGTTGGAAATCTTTGGTATTTTAATAGAACCAAAGCCAGTGTATGCACAAGGAGGTCAGCCAGATGTGGATTTACCAGTCAGTCCATCTGATGGTCCTTTACCCAATTCAACCCATGAAGATGGAATGCTTAGGTAATGTACCTCTGAACTCTATTTGAACTCGCCTGGTTCTTGTGCAAACCATACTTTTATCCAGGGTGGTCAATAAACTCTCTCTGTGCTCTGATATCATGTCCAGTGTCCTGTCCTGACCCTTCTGTTCACAAATCATAGTATGAAGACATGAGATTTATTCCTGAGCCTCGTTGGTACTTACACTGTGTAATATACCATTGTAAAGTCTATTCATTTCTGTGGAAATCAGCCCTTAGAATAATCAACAGGTGAAGAGGATTTGCTGGGTTTGTCTCTCCCTGAGCACTCTTACCCCTCCTTTCCTGTCCCCATCTCCAAAGAGAGGAAAGTTGCTGTAGTATATTCTTTACCTTTCATAGTAGTTGGAGAGCAGTGAATAAAGGTTACTGCAGAAATGTGCAATGTCCCAGCATGGAAATAAGTCTGTTTCAACTGGGATCTCCTTTATGGACATTAGTGTACATGAGAATAGATTCTAGTTTGATTTGACCTCACATTCATCTTGATCTCTTCAGAGCCAAAATAGATCTGTATGCCAGCACAGCCCTTTAAAAGGAAGAATGTTTTTGGAAGAGAGTGTCAGTGTCTCACATGAGCACTATGAGTGTAAGACAAACAAACCATATTTAACATGTACATGCAGGTGGGTTTTTTGGAGTGCTGCTACTGAGCATGATGTAATGCTGCAGTTGATAAGCAGTTAATGGTATGTACAGCAAAATATCCACTAATTGACTAACGAGCAGATTACATCTTTGCATGTTTCAAATTTACCAAGATATTTTATGCTATTATACCAGTAAGTGGAATATTTTCTAAATTTCTAGGCCAAGCATGAAACTGGTAAAATTCAGAAAAGGAGATAGTGTGGGCTTGCGACTAGCAGGTGGCAATGATGTTGGCATATTTGTAGCTGGTGTTCTGGAAGACAGCCCTGCAGCAAAAGAAGGATTAGAGGAAGGGGACCAGATTCTCAGGGTATGTCAAAACTGTTCACGTTACAAATGTTATGTTGTACCAAAGCAGGTTTTCTTTCTGTAGGATTGAATATTTTGCATTTGTAGTTTATACACTTTTTTTTCTGTGTATATTTATTAGATGGCTTACTAGGAGCAAAATCTCTTTTTACAGTACTGTTGCTAGGAAGGTTAGTAAGTTTTTTACTTACACTACATGAAATTTTGTAGACTAGTTCAGTTGATAAAGTTGTTTGATTTCATGCTGGATGACTAAATGCTCTGTGGACTGCTGATGTGTATAGGTGCTCCGTAATGAATATAGAATGAACAGCTACCTATTATCCTGGAAGCTGTGCTTTTATTGAGAAGTAAAGTGGGACTCTTTAGAGGTACAAGAGGTGTGTTGAGATACATGCACTTGGTATGTATGAAATTGAGTAAGAAAAAAATCATAGCAATAGACTGAGATTTCCTGTTGTATAATTAAATCTCTGTAACAATATCAAGTGCTAACTCAAACTGATTGCTTCATTGATACCAGGTAAATAATGTAGACTTCACAAATATCATCAGAGAAGAAGCTGTCCTTTTTTTGCTTGATCTTCCTAAAGGCGAAGAAGTAACCATTTTGGCACAGAAGAAAAAAGATGGTAAATATCTGTATATTGGAAGTGATGTAGTGGACTGCTTAGAACATCATTACAGAGTCTGGTGAAAAATAACCAACTGCTGGCTTGTGGGAAATTGGCACCTTAGGCTATTAAGTCCTTTTGGCTTAGGTGGCCACTACAAATGTAGAGGCTGATATGGTGCTAATATACACACACCCACACCCCCCTAAACAAACAAACAAAATCCCAAACAAAAAATTCCTCTTCAGAAATAACTCCTATCACCAAAGTAACATCTTGGAATTATCCTTGGACAAAGTAGAAGAGTCTGCTGTAGTGATGCCATTGAAAATGAGAGATTATGTTGATGTGTTTGTACATCCAAAGTTCTTTTCTCAAGATTCGTTCCTTCCAGGACAAATAAAGTAAGCTTGGACTTGGATCAAATTTTTGACTATAAATGTTGAATTTATGAGAGTAGAGTTTACTATAAATTGTTATGGTGCTTAAAACAGAGCGGTTCTGAGACATTAAGGCTTCTTGAAGTAATGGACATTTAGAGCAAGGAGAATTAAAGTGAGGCATTGCTTTATGTAATTTTTGTGAGCATTGTATCACTTGAACTTACGTAACACTGGATATTTTGGGATTTCTTTTCCTTCTTTCAGTTTATCGTCGCATTGTTGAGTCTGATGTAGGTGATTCTTTCTATATCAGAACTCATTTTGAATATGAGAAGGAATCTCCTTATGGACTAAGTTTCAATAAAGGTGAAGTGTTCCGGGTGGTGGACACTCTGTACAATGGCAAACTGGGTTCATGGCTGGCCATTCGAATTGGGAAGAATCATAAGGAAGTGGAAAGAGGTATCATACCTAACAAAAACAGGTACGATCTTGCAATAGTTAAATTTCTGATTCAAACCCACAATTTTAAATGGTATCTGTATAATGAATGACTGGACTTCCTTGCAAGACACAAGTTTATAGAATTGGTTCAGTAAGAAAAGGTGACAAAGTGTAAAATATCTGTGGATTTGCTTTTGACTTTGCACAGTCCACGAATAAAGTTTCTTTTCAATACAAGAGACAAGGATATAATAAGTTTTAGAAATATGATGCCAGGCTCAGTAGTTGTCTTGTAGTTCATACTGCAACAGAACTTTAGTTCAGCCAGTGGCAGTGGTTTTTTGGGAGTGTATGCTTGCTAGTCAGGCATTATTTCAGAAGGTGACTTCTTGGTAACTGGGGTGTGTTGTCGCCTTAGAGCTGAGCAGCTGGCTAGTGTACAGTACACTCTTCCGAAGACAGCAGGAGGAGATCGAGCAGACTTCTGGAGATTCCGAGGCTTGCGGAGCTCAAAAAGAAATCTCCGGAAAAGCAGAGAAGACCTTTCTGCCCAACCTGTTCAGACAAAGTTTCCTGCCTATGAAAGAGTTGTTCTTCGGGAAGGTATGGCTTTACTCTTACTGCACATTACAGGTTTTTGTGGTTTGGTTTGGAAAAGCCAATGTAGTTAAGTGTATCTTGCATTGGTTTAAGTGATCGATATATCTTGAATTTTCTTTTTCCTTCAATTCTAGCTGGGTTTCTCAGACCTGTAACCATTTTTGGTCCAATAGCTGATGTTGCACGGGAGAAACTTGCTAGAGAAGAACCAGATATCTTTCAAATTGCAAGTAAGTGTGAGATCAGGTTTTTCTGCAGTTAGGAAATAGTCGGCTTTCTTTGGCTAGATTGTTTCTGCATTATTACCTTAGTTAACATATTTAACAAGACATTGACAATATAAAGGAACAAACTAAATGTAAGTTCTTCTACTACATTGCTGCTGATAATTCTCTGAAGAAGTATTAGTTTTATTTATAGCCACCTCGAATTTCATTTTAATTCTGTACCTTAACCAGTTTCTAAGTGCTTTTGTAAAGATGTGATTTTTATGGCCATAATGGTGGGTAGACTGTCATGTATGATATGTAATCAGAAGCGTCTTCAAGCTTAATTGACAACTTGAGCTATGAAATTATTTTATCTTAATAAGGGAATGTAGAATATGTTGTAAACTTACAATAGATTTTTACTGTGTCCTCTTCACCAGAAAGTGAACCAAGAGATGCTGGTACTGACCAACGTAGCTCTGGAATTATTCGTCTCCACACTATCAAGCAGATAATCGATAGAGTAAGTCTTCTGTTGCCACTGGACTTTTAACACAAGAAAAGTAAAACTGATAGCATGAAGTGTTGGGTGTTTTAAATGTAGAATGGTAACTTACTGTGTTTGCTTTGAAAATATCTCTCTATTGGTTAGTAAGAAAAACCCTGCCACCCTTCTTCTCCATATTAATAACTGCAGCCTGGATGTACTTCTAGGCTTTGTTCCAGAAGCTGTTGTCCTCTGTCCATTAAGTCTCTTTGAAGCTGTTTCCTCTTTCATTTGAAGCCATGGTGTGACATTATAGCTAGAAATGGTTACTTTATTTATGGAGTTGTTAGTTTGGCCACACCCCACTGTACAAATTGATCACTTGACATAGTTTTTTTGTTTGAGGACTAAGAAAGGGTTCTTCCCTCTCCCTTCCTTAATATACTTAAAACCTCTACCATTAGTGCATTATGTGAGGCTCACCTATTTTTTTCCTTACTTAAAAACAAAGTGGAAGATTTTCAGATGCTGAAGTATGAGAGGGGGAAAAAAGCTATTACAGCAGCAAAGTCAGTATGCTTCATGCTCTGTTCCTGATTGCATTGAATGAAAGCTGGCCAAGTTCTGCATTCACAGAGATATGGGTTTTTTTGTAAAAAGGAAGATAGAAGTGTGTAATAGGACTAAGTCTTGTGTTTCAGTATATTGATTTTTTCCTGTTTACAGAATGCTGATAGGAGACAGCTTATTTTTATTTCAGTGTCTGCTTACTTAGAGGAGATTTTTTAAAAATCTAATTAAGTGTAAAAAACCCTAGAGTTATACAGTGATCCTCCAGTTCAAAATGTATATGCCAATTTAGGCTGTTATTGGAATTGGTTTGGTTTTTATTATTCTGTTAATTCAAATAGGAAAAGAATTTAAATTAATACTTTGAAGCTATGAATTCTGTAAAGGTAATACAAAATCAGTTTGTGGAGTATGTTAAAAAATTTCATGTAGGACGTAAGTGATTCACTTCCTTGCCTCTGTCCTTTTCATCACTACAGGACAAACATGCTTTATTAGATGTCACTCCCAATGCAGTGGACCGTCTGAATTATGCCCAGTGGTATCCAATTGTAGTGTTCCTAAATCCTGATTCTAAGCAGGGAGTAAAGACCATGAGAATGAGGTTGTGCCCAGAATCACGAAAAAGTGCCAGAAAGCTGTATGAAAGAGCTCACAAGCTCCGCAAAAATAATCACCATCTCTTCACAAGTAAGTAATTGGACAGACTGGATTAGAATTTCTGAGAGGAAAGGGGAGTCAAGATGAGAGAAGCTTCTACCTCCAGAATTTTCTGCAAATGAGCAGGTTGAGCAGTGACGGGCTTGCTCAGGCTTCCCCGTTCAATAACCAGTAGTTAATTGGTGTGTGCGTCATTTTCACATGACTGCATAAATGTAAAGCAATCTGAAACATCAAAATGACATTTCTAATAGATCTTGTGGCTTTGCAGGATCATCAGCCAGAATCAAAACTTGAGTAAATAGGAAAATGATGTAACTTGATTGTTTTAGTCTGGCTAAACTCAAACGTCTCTTTATTCTAAGCTACTGTTAATTAAGTGTTTCCTGTCGGATAAAATGTCCTGAACCACATCAGGCTTTAAGGTTGCTTTGGATACTAATGTTTTCATTACTGTTTAAATCTCATAGTTTTAACCTCCTAGTTTATATTGCTTTTATTACTCATGGTGCAGATCCTTCTTTTAGTTCTGCAGAAATAATAAGTCAAACTAATTTGCTGTACTTCTAGCTACCATTAACTTGAATTCAATGAATGAAGGATGGTATGGAGCTCTTAAGGAAGCAATTCAGCAACAACAGAACCAACTAGTGTGGGTTTCAGAAGGAAAGGTAAGAAATTGTGTTTGGGGGGAGATGACAAAACAGTATTCATGAGAGGTTTTCCGTGAAGATCTAAAGCAATGTCTCCTGGCTATGTGAGCTGCTCAAAACTGATTTGTCACTACATTAGAGCAATTATTCTGTTAATGAGAGCTGTGCAGTTGTCCTTATGCATGTAGCAGTGTAGTAAGGGAGTATTTGCTCATTGGGATTGTTAACTGGAGGCTATATTAATGCTGCAAAGATTTTGCAGAGATTGGATGGGTTTTCATCCGAGAACTTCTGGGAATTTCACTGCATGGGTACTCAGGGCTGGGATTGCCTGATGATTGAATGTGTTTTTCATTATTATAAAAGCAAGTGGCATATTCATTTTCTTTCTGACCTTTCTGAGAATACATGCGAAATCACAAGTTAGTATTCTGTGTTCCCCATTAAAACTCCACTTACCTTCTTGAGCTGCATGTTACTCTATGCGCATTAGATCCATCCTCTTGAAGAGCTATTATCAAGTGAAGTGCCAACTAAAAGTAAGCAAATGATGAATCACCCATTGCTTCGGGTTTCTTAATTAGATCTGGATTATAGCTCCTTATATGTACCTGCAAAGTAATGATTCTGATACCAGAATACCACCTTAAAGTGCAGCTCTGTATTTTTCCAACACTTTGATATCTGTGGACACTGAACTATCCCCCTCCCTTACACTGACAGTCATCTTGTCCCTTAGTAAAATGATTCAAAGAGCTAGGCTGCAGATAAGTCTTTTAGGTGTAAGCTTAACATATTCAGTGATGGAAACCTGATTTCTCGTCCCCTCTGATCATTGTGATACTGAATTTGATAAAACTCCCACGTTCTGCATTGCAAGAGAAGGGGTGTTCTTTAAAAGGTATTTCAATAAACATGTACCCTAATTTTGTTTGCCACAGGCAGATGGTGCTACAAGTGATGATCTTGATTTACACGATGACCGCCTTTCTTACCTCTCCGCTCCCGGCAGTGAGTATTCCATGTACAGCACAGACAGCAGACACACATCTGACTATGAAGACACAGACACGGAAGGGGGTGCTTATACTGATCAAGAACTGGATGAAACTCTGAATGATGAGGTTGGGACTCCTCCTGAATCTGCTATTACACGTTCCTCTGAACCTGTTCGAGAGGATTCTTCTGGAATGCATCATGAGACTCAGACTTACCCTGCTTATGCATCTCAAGCTCAACCACAGCCAAATCTCAGAATAGACTCTTCAGGATTTAAAACAACTACTACTCAGCCGGTAAGAAAGTCTCTATACACTTAGTTCAGGTTGCAAGTTCTCTTGAATAAGAAATGTTCATTTATATTGTGCTTACCAGTGTTGCATGTGCATACAAGAATGTGTCAACAACAACACCACATTACAGTGAATTGGAGAATCAGCTTGCCCTGCCTGTTTTAGCCACTCATTTGACAGGAGGGGGATTGAAGTACCATTCTACTTTGATTAAATGTTTTGCTTTTATAATCCTCAACCTAATGAATTTCTGGAAGTGCTAGTGCATGATATATCAGTACATTTCATTCTACATCTAGCTGCATTGGTCAGAGCATCACTTAAATTATTTTAATATAAATCAAAAAGTAATACATTGATTCAATAGCAGTATATTTAAAATATTTTAAACACTTCACAGAAAGCAGAAGCCTCACCTGCAGTCCCTTACCTTTCCCCCTCGCCTGAATCAAACCCTGCAACCTCATCAGCCTCTGCAGTAAATGCTAATGTAAACCTAACTAATGTCAGACTGGAGGAGCCTACTGCTGCTCCTTACAACTCTTACCAACCACAAGCGGGCCCCTTAAGAGCACCGAGTACTGAGGGAGCTCATGTAGTACTAAGAGACCAAGAGCCATCATCCTTATCGCCGCATATAGAGCCAGCAAAGGTACCTGTGCCACATTGTTGCGCTGATTTCCTGCTATACATCAAGCTAGCACATGATCTTTGTTTTGCCCTTTTTTGAAGAATTCCTTCTAATTTTTTTTTCTTCTAAGAGAATCACGCAGGTTACAAAAACCAGTTCATCTGAATCGCTACGCATCATGTAATGTTTTGTGTGCATGGCTTCAAACTGTCCTTTTCACTTCTCAGAAACATGAATTTTTTATAAAGACTGCATTCTGTATTTTGATTTTACTTTACATGTGACTTCCTTAGCTTATCAACATTCTCCTGTTAATGAGGCTTCAAGAAAAATCTTACTTCCCTAAAATTTAAATCATGCCAACTCATTGATCATGAAGTTGAGTCCAGTTTGTTGAGTGACTTTATACACTTCTTCCGCAATGCTAGAACTATCTTAGTGTATTTATATATTTCACTTCCCTTTCCACATTCTAGAAAAAAGTGCGTGTGCCCCTCTGAACACGAAACGCCAGACATGAGGCTATTACCTTTGTCTTTCTCTTCTAGTCTACTTACATGTTTTTTTCTTAAAAATATGACTAAAAGGGATCTCTTGAATCACCAAGTTCAGCTTCCTCTGGTTGCAAGCATCTGCATCAAACTATTCTGCTTTTAAACAAAATTAAAGCCAATATTTAAAACTTTGTTTCAAATATTGCCTTTCAACTGCAGCTGAAGTTACTCTTCATTTTAACTGAGAAATGTCTCTCTCTAACAGGTGTACCGAAAGGATCCATACATTAATGAAGAAGCATCCAGACAAAGCTACGTCTTAAAACAGCCAGCAATTAATCACCCAGTACAGAGACAGGAAAGAGACCCTAATCTGATCTATGAATCCCAGGCTCAGTATGCAGAAAAGCAACCGAGTAGGGATTATGAACAGTCAACATACAGGTATGACTCTACAAACTATGTAGATCAATTTTCTCGTGGTTATGACCCTCGCCTACATTATGATGACCGTGTGCCTCCCTATGAGGAGCAATGGACATATTATGAGGAGAAACAGCCCTATAACCAAACAAGAACAGCTTATGAAAACCAGCCTCCTAGGGATCTTGATTCCAGACAAAATCTAGAAGAGAGCACAGAACGCAGCTATTACCCAGCACAACCTCGTTTTGAGGAACCTCCTGCAGTGAGCTATGACAGCCGACCTCGCTATGAGCATGCACCCAAAAACTTCAGCTTACCACAAGTGCGATACGAAGATCAACACGCGGTTGGATACGACGCCCACGGGCGATACAAACCAGAAGCTCAGCCATACCAGTCAGCCATATCTCGCTCTCCTGAACCCAAGCAGTACTTTGATCCTCACATAAGGGGCTATGAACAAGGTCCTCCTCAAGCTTATAATGCTAAAGCTGGACAATATGAGCCTTCTCATAGCTCTTCAGGTGTTTCTCTTCCTCCTCCCCCTTCATCACAAACCAAACCAGAAGTTTTGCCTTCCAACAGTAAACCACTGCCTACACCACCATCTCTAGCTGAGGAAGAAGAAGATCCAGCCATGAAACCACAGTCTGTGCGTAGTAGGGTTAAGATATTTGAAAGGAGAAGATCTCCATCTTTGGAAAAAATGAAGGATACGAGTGATGTCAAGGTAAGTAATTTAAGTTTTTGAGTTACTACTTTTTTTGCAAATGAGACTGCACTGCAAGAAGTAAATATTGTCTCAGAAACAAAGCTTTACTGCTTGTGAAATACTGCTTTTTAGCAATCTGCATGTGGTATGTTTGAAAAGCAGAACCTGAACACTTCTTCTGAAAACACTGCCGGGGTCTTGTTATACTGGAAACCTCTTTAATCCTTCTTTTGCTAGTCCTTTTTTTTCCTTTTGGAGGAAGGGAAGGTAGTCTTGGTTTTTGTAATCATAAAGTGCTTTGTCTTTCTGAATGTTAGAATTTAAGAGAACATGCTGTGCTTTTCTTTACAGCCTCCAGAACTAGCACCTAAGCCTGCACTCACAAGTGTGAGTGGTCCAAAACCAACTTCTCAAAGCCAGTATGAGCACGAGAAAACAACCTACAGGTAGATGCACAACTGTGATTAAATTTAGTTTTCGACATGAGTTTAGGATATTCAGAAACACACCTTAGTGCTTCAAATTGGAAACCGCAGAGAGGAGTTGCAGTGTAGTCACTATGGTTCATGTATCAATAATAAAGGAGGGCATGAAGTCAGTTCTCTTGGGTGTGATTGCTGGGAGGTGGGGGAAAGATACAGTGATTTCTCAGCATTTTTGAGGAAGAAACTAAGTATCTCTGTTCTACTTTTTTCTGTCTTCAATTGAGCTAATTAGAAAGCAAAACAAAAGAGAAAAGGTAAGGTATAAGAGAAATAAGGATTTTTTTTCCTTGTGGTATGTCACAACTGTCTAATTCTCGTGCAATATAAGTAAAAAGGCAAGGTGTGCAATTATAAGAATTATATGTTCATTACTTTCTTACTAGCTAGGTTATAAAATAGAATTGTAATTTGGGCACTTAGGCTTGTTCAACTGGGCAAGGCAAATGAGTATTATTCTTCTTGGTTAGGGCCCCAGAACCACAGAGACCTCAAGTGAAACCACCTGAAGATATTGTGCGTTCCAACCACTACGATCCCGAGGAGGATGAGGAGTATTACCGGAAGCAGCTCTCCTACTTCGATCGCAGGAGTTTTGACAATAAGCCATCGGCGCAGGTTCCTGCCAGCCATCACTCTGAGCCCACCAAGCCAATACATTCACAGAATCAGCTGAATTTCAGCAATTACTCTAAGTGAGTTTAGGTTCTTTGGGTTTTTTTACTTTAAAAAAGGAGGGGGGCATCTAGGACTAGAACAGAAATTCTGCCTGTGTTCGATGGAGTTCAGGGACTTGTGGTACTGAAATGAAATTTTGTATTTATGAAGTCTGAAGTTTTTGTTTAGGTGTAGCTTTAGTTTAACAACACATACCTCTATAACTTTTTTTTTGGTAAATGAATCATTTTTGCAGGTATCAGGGCCTTCAATATGTTACTTTTACTTACTACTTACTAGCATAGAATCATGGAATTGTTTAAGTTGGAAAAGACCACTAAGATCAATTCCAACCATAACCCTGCACTACCAGGTCCACCACTCTTACAGCAGTCTCTAAGTGCCACATCTTTTTACCTCCAGGGATGGTGACTCCACGACTTCCCTGAGCAGCCTGTTCCAATGTCTGATAACCCTTTCAGTGAAGAAATATTTCCCGATATCCAACCTAAACTCCCCCCGCACAATTCGAGGTCGCTTCCTCGTGTCCTGTCACTTCTTACCTGGGAGAAGAGGCTGACCCCCACCTGGCTACAATCTCCTTTAGTGAGTTGTAGACTGCTAATGTCTCTCCTGAGCCTCCTCTAGGCTGAGCCCCCCAAGCTCCCTCAGCTGCAACTCACAAGACTTCCCCAGCCCTGACACTCTTTTCTGGACCTGCTCAAAATCTTTCTTGCAGTGAGGGGCCCAGAACTGGACACAGCACTCGAGGTGTGATCTCACCAGTGCCCAGTACTGTGGGACAGTCACTGCCCTGGTCCTGCTGGACACACCATGGCTGGTCCAGGCCAGGTGCCATTGGCCTTCTTGGCCCCCCGGGCACACCTGGCTCACATTCAGCTGCTGTTGACCAGCACCCCCAGAGCCTTTTGCAGTTTTCCAGCCCCTCTGCCCCAGCCTGTGGCACTGCAGGGGTTGGTGTGAGCCAAGGGCAGGAGCCAGCCCTGGGCCTTGCTGAGCCTCACACAGCTGGCCTCAGCCCACTGATCCAGCCTGTCCAGCTTCCTCTGCAGAGCTTTCCTACCTCCAGCAAATCAACACCCCCACTTAATGTGGAGTCACCCATGAACTTACTGGGGGAGTGCTCTCAATCCCCTCATCAAGATCATTGACTGTGTTCTGTTTATGATCATAAGCAGGACATAATAAAGTATTTTCTTAGTCTAATACAGTAGTGCTAACCCATCTTTCAAAGCAAAGGTTTTGATTTATTCCAGTTCTGCATGCATTTGTTCTTGTGCATGTTAGCCATGTTTGACATTAGGACACTGAGCCTTTAGGGAATATTGCCAAGGCCAGAATTTAATCTGTTGATGGAAACATCTGTTTCCTGTATTGTTTTGCTTCCTTGATTTGGAACATTTTGATACAGAAATTGTGTGGAAGCTCATACACAGATTTAGCTCAGGTAAAGAGCTGGCTGTTTTGGATGATACTTACACAAACTTTTTGAATACTCTCCACAGTTACCTAAATTTGTTTTGATTCTGTAAATTTGTTTTGAAACTGTAACAAGATGTTTGTGGCTGTTACTGTGAAAAGCTATTTGGCTTTCTGCATGCAGCCTGAAAATTGGGTGTTTTTGAAGGCTTTGGTCATATTCCTGCTTGAAACACGGACTATTCAGGTCAAGCTAAAAATTTGGCAGCCTCAATGTCTGTGAGATCTTTAGAATGAAATAATAAACTAGTTAGCTTAAGTTTTATAATGTTGAGTGTATGTGCAAGGTATCTTTCATGTACTTGATACACCATGTCTTAAAGCATTTTAGCTGGGACTTGGGAATCTAGTTCTTATTTGTTTGGTCATTGTCCGTGATCTTCCAGTGTCTGTCTTTATGACCTGAGAATGTTGGAATACTCCAAAAAGCTTGATAGGTTGTAAAGGTTTCACTTTTTTTTTTTTTTCCCCCCCTCATGAAGTCTATATTAGGTATCTGTAACCAGTTCTGATTCTCAGGCAAGGATGCTTCTTATCCTTCCTTTTCACTTGCCCAATGTCTTCTGGTGGAAAGATGAGAGCTTGGCAGTTCTGCTCTCTGGGCATCATAGGCACAGACCTAAGAAAACTGTCCTGGCTGACCTCATAGCAGTCATTTTCTAAATTCCACTCTCACATACAAAACCCAGTGTTACCCACAGATGACATTTTGGTCTTTAGGCGTGGACTGTGTTGCCATTGAAAATGCAAGTCATGCTTTGGGAGAAGTGTGAGCTTTCATGAAGTAATTGTGAGGATTGTAAAAATCTTCAGATGGAGAGTATCAAAAGCTTTCATTGTACATTTGTTATTCTGTAGTGTTGTCATGGTGAAAAGCATGAGAGACAGACACAGCTATTGAATTTTTGGTGCAGGACAGCTCATGGCTGAGAGATTGTTCCATATTTCTACCTGCTGCTTCTGTGTGCTGTGACACTTGTGTTCTTTGGCTGCTCAGTTGTGGTTTTGTTTTGATTGTGAGTTCGCGTATAACTTCAGGGCTTGTACCTATGGGAAGGTGACCTCTTACTGCCACAGAGGACTAAGATAATACTGCTTTTAAGGCTGACAATTTCATGTATCATGTGGGACAAACATGTGTTTGTGTTTTGCTTTGTGAAAGAATGTAACCCTTAACAGGAAGGGACAGACATGGGAAAGAAAATTTACCCAGGGTAGTCCAGTGCAAATAGACAAATACTAAAATATTAATGTAAGTGGAAAGAGATTAAACAAAACTGCTGCTCAGTTGGACAGTACTGCCTCTAGTGCACTGCAGTGTCCTTGTGTGGAAACACAAACCACCTGCTGTCTTGAGAAAGCATTCTTGTTTAGGATTCTCCTTTCACCAGCCTCCACATTGTTCCTGTTACTTGCTCAGTATTAATCTTTTTCCCCAGTGAATTTCTATGGTAATTGCTATTCTGTGAATAAACTCTTCTAAAAATAAACAGGACTAAATTTGGATTATACAGGAACTGTTGATTATGCAATCTCTTGATTCTGAATAATCCGTATAATGTATTCTGGGTACAGAGGACAGACTTTATTTATTCATGAGCAATAGCTACAACTTTCTTAGTGTTAAATATTAATGTGAAACATCAAATTATGTAAAGTTCTTTGCCGCTGAGTAAGTATGGTGACAGTACGTATTTTTCCCACTACAAGTTATTTTACTCTTTTATTTTGTCTGGGGTTTATTTTCATAATTTTGGAAATTTATGCCATTGCTGAAGCTGCCTTTGTACGGAAAATGCCATATCTGCATGTTACAGCTGTCAAGAGCTGTAGAATAGGGGAAGATATTAGCACTTGTAAATGGGTGTGTTTCAGTGGATACAGTTGAAGCAATTTAAGGCAGGTACCCCATGGTTGAGAATAGTGGATTTCTTGCCGCTTGGTTCAATATAGTTACCTGCTTTAAGCATGACATGCTGCAGAGTTAGGTAAGTGCAAATTTCTGTAGTGAGTAGGGTTAAGAGTACTCACATGAGCAGCTGCAGCCTCAGCTGAGGACGCAGTGAGGAGCAGCATCCAGGCTCCTGAGTGTCTGTTAGCTGGAGTCTGTGGAACATCAGCAAAGCAGTTGCTGTTCCACCCATAGACTTACAGCCTGGGTCCCACTGGTTCATTCTAGGGTTCATTTCTGCTTCCTTTCAAGTTGAAGTAGCAATTCTGTAATGAAGATGAAGTGGGAAACAGGTTAGAAAACAGCCTGTCAATAATTAGGGGAACTTGATTTATAGACTAAGAAGCTCTAAGGGGTCACTGGGCTGCGGGTCATACAGGTTCTGAGCAATGTGGTTGGTATTGTGTCTGACCCTTGGTCAGGAGCCTGTGACAGACTAAACACAGCTTTGTGCTCTCCTCCTTTCATCAAAAGGTACTACCCGTCCCCAGTTATTTGTTCCCTGGGATGCTGTTCTGATCAGTGTGGAGTGTGTTGGGTTTTTTCTGTATGCTTTTGCAGGGCTGCCCTCCCCTGGTTACTCTCTCCCTCTGGGAAGCAGTGATTTCAAGTGGGCATTTCTCTGAGGGAGCAACTAGCTCTGCCCACCTGGAATAAAGGCAACAGGGAGTGAGCATGCAGTAATGACTTCTGTTGCTAGATACATGGCTTCAGATAAAATCAGTGGGAATGGAAGCTTTGATATTGATGTAAAAGAACCTATTTTTTGCAACTCTGGTTTTAAGATATGTTCGTACAAATGCTGTTTAGATCACTGATCTTCTCAATCATGTGATGATGAAGCAGACTTTCAAAAGTTACTAGCCTTTTCTTAGTTTCATAGCATACTCCTCTGAAGCACCAAGATGACTGATGTCTAGAATTGTCTGTTAAATATTTATGAGCATACAGAAAGTGAAGGAATGAGGGAAAGCTGTTTTCATGTAGAATGTATTTTCTTGCTACGTGTAGGCAAGGTAAGTGTTAAAAGTGAAGGGAAGCCATCAGTATACTTCTGGTTCTCTGTCTCTCCTAGTATTCATAAACAGTTCTGAGATGTCCTTTAAGATACTGTTGAACACAGCCAGAAGCATTTTATGATGTGGACTCTCTATGGGATGAGCTGATAGTGCTGGAGAAACAATTGCTATGAATGTGCCATCAGTACATGATCTGCAGTACAATACAAAACTACTGTCATTCTGAGTGTGTTATGACTGAAGAAGTTGTTTCAAATTGGACCATGTGAGAGGTTCATTTCTTTCAATGTATTGAATAACTTTGTTTATACAGATTGTAACAAATGGCTTGGTGTAATCTCATTCTTACTTTTAATATCTGCCAATACAAGATCTTGACTACCTCCTAATTCACTGACCAAATCTCATGTTGAATATAGTATGTGATCATTGTACACATGCATATGGTAAAGGTTTTGTCAAAAACCTCTCTGTGAATAGTGTCTGTTTCAACAACCTTGTCATATGACAGCTGCTAGGACTAACATAAAGTGTAAAGAAATAATATGCTTAAGATAGAATGACTATTTTCTTTCATTCTTCTATTGCTGTTTGCTTTGCCATCACCTAGATTTCTTGGCTCTTACACTAGCTATGACTACTTGAAAAGGAACATCAAGTGGTAAGACTGTTGTTGATGTGAGGATGTTTTCAGGTGTCCTCTCACTGTTACATTTCATCACAGGCATTATGTGCACTTAAAATTTGAAACATACAATTCTGGAAGTAAGTGCAATAAATATATTGCAGTCCAAAATTACAGGTGTTTGTGAAATAATTTCCTGAAGTAAACCTTTGGATAAACATTTCTAGCATAAGAAAAATGTTTTGAAAATAAGATTTTAAAGTTACATACGCTATGCACATAAAGCTAGTGAAGCTTAAGCTGATTACATTTCTAATTAAGATGGCATTGTTCAAATACTAGGTGTATTTAAGGAGTTATACAAGAATCCATTGTCCTGTTGGCTAATTATGCTTTTCAAAATCAACCCCAAAAAGAAGTGGATTTACATTTTTCTTTCTAAGACCCATAAAATTAGAGAACACTCTTTCATTGAAATTACTCCAAATGAAGTTGGAAAATTAATATCTAGTAGGAAATTATGGAAATACACCTGAAATGTCATCTGCCTTTTGTTTGCCTTGGTTTGTGTTACTAATCTTCTAAAGGTCAATGTTGTCTGAATCTCTTGTGCTTATCAATAGATGTTTCTATACTTGAGACAGGCTATTCAAGAAAATAATGTTTCAATGTTTATAGGAAGAGATGGAAATCAAGTGATCGTAGAAGACAAAAACTAGCAGTGAATGTGGGAGCTGTGAGGAAACCGAATAGTCAAATGTTTGTTTTTAAATTCTATTTCAACAGGGGGAAACCAACTGATACTGAACCAATGGATAGACCGGTTGGTGAAAAACGCTATGATCCAATGCCTCAAGTTACAACTCCTCCTCCTCCTGCTCCTTCAGTCCAGTACACACAGCCACAGTCAATTAATAGTCCTGGCCTATCTCTCCCAGCACACCACAAGCCTGCACTTTCTGAAGGTGAGCAGTTACAAAGGTAACCTCTGTGGAAACAGCTACTGCTTGTCAGGTGCTTGTGGGGTTGCCTCAGTATGTCTGCAAGGGTAACTATGTTGTTCTCTAACTGAAACATGCAATAATTATTATTGAAAATAATTTTTTACTGTAGTGAGATTGAGTTTTATGAAATTATTCTGTCTGAAACCAGGTAGCTTCCAGGCATTAGTAGTACCCATACTGTCTCAGCAAAGATGAAGTAAAATTCCCTGTGCTTTGGACCAGAATTCTTCTGACATGAGTAATAGTTGTAGGGTTCTAAAAGCAAAAGCAAGTTGTTTTCACGTTCCCATTGAGGGGATTGCCCAGTTCAGTTGAATTTTCTGGTTTGTGCAAGTACACAATGGTATTTCAGTACTACTTTTCTGGGGGTTTATCATGAAATAAATTAGTCTAAACTTTTTATTGAAAGGTCATACCATTATCTCCAACATGTTTAATGAAATGTTGGATAACTTGCCCAGATGTACAAAATGCAATAGGAGGACAGATGATCTAAGAGAGCTAAGCTGAACCTATATATATTTTATACTGAAGATGAGGAATTGACTAAAATGTGTTCTTATGCCTCAGCGTATGTGACTAGACATTTCTGGTGGTTACTGACAAGTTCGTATATTTTCGTTTTCATTGCAGTTAACTCGGTGTCTGACCCTCCTCCACCTCAGAATAAGCCAGTAATTTTCAGATCCTCTAGAGAGGACACTGTGCAGTCCACTTTTTACCCTCAGAAAAGCTTCCCTGACAAAGGCCCTGTTAATGGAACTGAGCAGATTCAGAAAACAGTCACTCCTTCCTACAACCGCTTCTCAACCAAACCTTACACGAGTGCTGCGCGGCCCTTTGAGCGCAAGTTTGAAAGTCCAAAATTCAACCACAACCTCTTGCCAAATGAAGCTCAGCATAAACCAGAGTTGCCATCAAAATCTTCAAATTCTCCTCAACCAATTTTGAAAGCACACAGCTCATCGCAGCCTCCTGACTTTGAGAGTGGAATGGACACCTATGCTGTACAGGTCGACAAGCCTAAATATCAACCAAATAACGTAAATGCTGTGCCTAAAGCCATTCCTGTAAGGTAAGCTGCTGCTCCTTCTCTTCCCACTTGTACATCTCTGAAACTTGTGAAGAATGCAGCTTCTCTTTCTACTTCCAATTTCTGTTGATGTTATAATTGAAAGATTGATGCTATGATTCCGAATTCCACCAAAGAATAGATACTTAAAATGTATTTTGTGTCACTGTACTGTCTTGCATTCTGTTATTAGAAAGTGGCGTGCTTTTACTTCCTATTTCTCATACAAAGTTATAATTTTTCTGGTAGATAGTAATTTGTAATTAGTAATTTCCAGAAGATGGAATTAATTTCTAAAGATTTTGCACCAAATTGTATTCATTGTGTGCCTAGAGAGATCTTATGGGACACATGAATAAGGGATACTTTAAAATACTTGTGAAAAAAGAAGGTAACTTTTGTAGTTTTGTACGGATGCTCTTTACTTTTGAGACAAACCAGCTGGTTTGTGAGACAAACCAGCAGCTGCTTAATTGCAGCTCTTGCTTGTCTAATATGCTTTAATATATAAGAACTATGTCAAGAGCAGCAGATACTGTTACAATCTTAAGCTATTTGCTTTTGCAGAACAGTGTTTTATTAATATTTTATTTCAAGATAATAATAATGCATGAACTAGACTTAAAATTTTGCTGTTTATCCTGTATGTTCTTAAGCACCTGAGAAATGTTTTATGCTAGGTAGTTCTGTAGACTGCTACATTTTGGAGTTACTGACTCTTTGAGTGAAATTCTTTTGAAACTGTTCTGAAAACTTCATCAAAGTACCTAGAAGTTACAAGTTTCTCTTTAGTTATAGCATAGCAACCTGGAAAAACGTGTGTATTTTTTTTTTTACAAGCTTTGTTTTCTGTATTTATGTAAGTAGATGAGTTCAGTGTGACTTGAATAAGAATTATTAGTTCTTCTGGTATTAAAGTCAGAATGGGGTTTTGGGACAAAAAATAAACTTTCTGATGTTAGTTGCATTTACTTTTATGAAGCTGAATGTGTAGCTGGGATAGACTCTTTCTGTATAATGCCAGAAGCAGGCAGTTGGAAACACAAGATTCAGGTGGTCTGAATTCTTGCCTTCACTACTTGCTGAATATTTTCAGAGTTTGTGAGATTTGGTGGTTTTTTGTTTGTTGGGGGGTTTCTTTGTTTTGGGGTTTTTTGGGTGGAGTTAGGTTTTTTTGCCACGGAGTGTTTCAGGAAGTAAATATTGATAAAACTGCTAGGCTTTCTGTCTTTTCAGCCCTACAGCACTTGAGGATGAGGAGGAGGAAGATGGACACACTGTTGTAGCCACAGCAAGAGGTGTATTTAACAGCAATGGTGGTGTATTGAGCTCCATAGAGACTGGAGTTAGTATTATTATACCACAAGGAGCCATTCCAGAGGGAATAGAGCAAGAAATATATTTCAAAGTCTGCCGAGACAACAGTATACTTCCACCTTTGGATAAAGAGAAAGGTAACAGCTGGCACTATACACCGTTCTTTTATTTAATACAATTATTTTCTAACAAGAACAAAACAGAATATGAAAGTAACCTTAATATGCTTCAGTAGTTTTCATTTTGAGATTGTAGTGTGTTCCACTAAAAAGTCACTTGAGTGAGAAACAGTCGTGTGCTTTTCTTTACTGACAGATCTAAATGTTTGTATTTTTCTCTAAATTGAGTTACTGTGTAGCTCTGCAGTGTAATTGTGTAATACTTTGAATGTATTTTATGAAAAGTCAGTAACAGATTTTTCTTTCTCTGACCTCTAGGTGAAACACTTCTTAGCCCCTTGGTAATGTGTGGGCCTCATGGACTAAAATTCCTGAAGCCAGTGGAGCTGCGCCTGCCACACTGTGCGTCTATGACCCCTGATGGTTGGTCTTTTGCTCTAAAATCCTCCGACTCCTCGTCGGGTATGCTGTCCTCCCTCTGTCCTTTTGGGGCTTTTGGGTGCTATCGTATAATTTAAGTTATTTTGGCTAAAGGTGATGCTGTGTAATATAAAAACTCAATCATTGTATTTGTGTCAAACTCTCCCATTTCACTTTCATTACAAATGTCTTTCTTACATTTACTCATGGTGCAAATTCATAGCTAGAACCATGATAGCAGAAAGAGTAATATCTCTAGTCTATTAAATATTACCGTATTTTTCTATTCTGTCTTCTTTCTTGAGGACTGCTGCAGCTGAATACACTTGAAATGATAGTCGCACTAAAATTGAGAGGAAATGAATATGTACCTCTGATTGGCCTTTGTATCATAACTGGTGTTTGTCTGTTGCTTAATTAACCATATAGGACTCTGGCAAATCTTAACAATCTGCATGCTCATAAATCATGATTTAACGCTTGTTAACTGTTTCCATGTGTGCAAGTTGATGCTAACAATTGGGTCATTTAAGAAAACTATAGTGTTCAGTAAAAGCATTTACAATTTATTCTAATGTAGCTGATTTTTCCAAAAGACTTTTCTTGCTTGCTCCTACCTATCTCTCCTCTACTGCCTTTATCCAGAAGTCTCTGGTTGATAGTAAAAGTTGCAACTAGGTTGCAATTTTATTTACCTGTTCATTTTTACCTCACTGTGGCTTTCTGGGATGAGGGAGAGAATGCATTGGCTGAAATTGTCAGTGAGGAGCCTAATTGAGAATTCTGGGCGAGTTTCAAGCAATTTCATGAAACGGCTGTGAGGTTACAGAGATTTAGAAAGGAATGTTTGCACGTCTGGGGAAAAAGTCTTAAGGTTTTATTCAGCTACTTTCAAAAAAAATGTATGGTGGAAGATTGAAGCCATTAATGTGCACATGTGATCTGAGTACGGAGTGAAAAATGTATTTCTGTATACAGCATTTAAGCCACCATGTATGCATATCTTCTGTCACTAATGTATCTATCACTGTCAACACCAAAGCACTGATGCTTTGAAAGATTAAAGCATCAATCCTCTTCATGGGGAATCAATAATCTAGAGGTATTAATGGCAATAATTTTTAGTTGTTTTTTATAAGCTATTCTATGCATGTGTTGCATGCATCTATTTAACAATGTATGTATACATGGCCGTGTTAAAACACAGGCTCATAAACGATAGGGTCCCAAAAGATATGACAACTATGTACAAAACCAACAGAGCACTTCCTTTGTAACTAATAGCACCTGTTCATGAACTTACTTGAAGTGAAGGGAGAGGACTCAAATGATCTAAACAATAACAGAAGTTACTGAGACATTTTCCTCCCTTTCCAAAGTGGGATGCGTGTGTGCGTGCATGTGTGGGTGAAAGCAAGAGCGTGTATATTTAAACCCTAACACTTTCTGTACTGTAAATATAACACCACATTCTGTTAATCTGAAATGGGATGTATATCATAACATTGCTCTTTTGAGACAAACTTAAAAATTAGGCAATTCTGTCTTATGATATGTAAGTAGACCATACTGTGTCTTAAATAAATAATTGTTTTCTCTCTTTCTAAATTAGTTGGTTATGGGACTCTGATTCTTGGGGTGACTTTATTATAACAATTTATACAATTCTGGAGTTTTTCTCTCTTCAGTCGTCTGCTCTACCTCATCTTTTCTCAATGTATCCATGTTCTGTCCTAAAAGTGACATTCATTTGCACTTACTAACATCCTTTCTGCCACGTTTAAGCCTCATGCATTGGTATTTTACTGTTAAACCCCTGCAAAAGCTTAACTGATTCAGGTATTAAAGCTGACTGGGAAAAAAAGTTGCCTTTTATGGCCACAATGATTAGAACATAAAAAATACTGAGTGTTCTCTTTATTTTCCTTTTCAAAGCAGTTGTATGGGAAAAACATCCTCAATAGCTATGTATCCTTACTGTGTATTTAGAGGGAAAGGTTGGAAACAAGTCTGCCTGTCTCATGTGCAAGACTAGGACCCGACCGTCTTCCAGTCCTCTTCTTCTCTTTTAATACATTTGGTCATATGAGTTTTGAATAGAATTTCCTGAATCTATAAAAGGAAAAATTCTCCAGCATTATCGAGGTTTTTGACTGAAATAAGCAGTCTTAGCTGGTTGCAGTAAATTTATTTGTATTCTCTGACTATACACCGGCCACTTCTATTCTTTGTCACTACGTTAGATGTTGCCATCACTCAGTGCATTGTGTACTTCATTTTGTTTTCATGAGTTCAAGAAAATTACATGGAATTTGTATCATTCTCACTTAATGCTGAGGTCTCAGGTGTTTGCTCAGGTGTGTGACTGGGTTTTTTAGCTTATTACACATTTCTCCTCAAGGCAGATTTAATTGGCCAAGCTATTTCATATCATTTATCTGAAAGGCTTACGAGAACTTCAGTGCATTTTTCACTTTCTTCTATAGTGGGATGATCACACCTTTTGTGTAGTGGCCACACTTGGTAGTGATTTTAGTGGGTAAATGAAGAATACTGTCTCCATTTAAGAGACAATTGACTGTGCAGAGGGAATGTAACCTTTGGTCAGGAGAGATAGCAGCTGATGACATTCTGTTGTAGATTGTTACCCAGGACCTTTGACCATGAGTAGATCAGATCTGTTGTAAAGATTTTTATGTACCACTTAACTGGAATACCTTTTAGTATTTCAGGCTTTTAAACACATACACTGGATGTAGCTGCAAAATGACTACAATCCTGTCAACAATTATTTTCATCATAGAAAATAAAACTATCAATGTGTCATAATGCTTAGTTACAACATGACTTCTGATTTGCCTCATCTGTGCTCAGAATTGTTTCAAGACACTTCTCAAATGCATCTTACCTGCATTAGCTTCTAAAATTTTTTTTTTTGTTTTTTTGGTCAATGGCAGTTTAGAAAGGAGCCAGTGAACACCTGATTCACTGTTAAGTCTCAAATGAAAAGCACTAGAGTAGTATGAGTTATATTTACCAGTTCCTGAGTGCCACAGCATCTGTTTTGAATAACTGATCTATCCTATGTTAAATTAAAATGAAGAGATGTTTTTTTTTATTTGTAACATGCAAACTGCAGGGTTTTTTAAACCATCAAACAAAACCAGCAACAAAGGGAAAAAAAAACCAAAAGAGGCGTTGCTTCAGAACTAAAAAGCTCCTGTCCAAAAGCTTGGTTGTTTCAAGATGTACACTGTGTGACAGCAGATACTAAACACCAGCATTGTGTTTTCCTCCCACAGGTGACCCCAAAACCTGGCAGAACAAGTCTCTTCCCGGGGATCCAAACTATCTTGTTGGAGCAAACTGTGTCTCAGTCCTAATTGACCACTTCTAAATATTAAGTTAGCTGACTGAGTAAATAATATGAAACTGAGATGGACCTTACATATAAACTGAACCACTCTATCAAGTATTAACTGTTCTATAAGTGATAATGGATCTTAGTGTTTAAGCATCTTGCTTTAACTAACAATGAATTAGCAAGTACACTCTTTGAACCATGGTCACAATACATGCCACAAGCAGGGAGTGTACAGGGGGAACAAGGTGGGGGATTTGCAGGTTCTGTATGCTTTGGTTTGGTTGTTCTTGTGTGTTGGGTTTTTTGTTTCTTTTTTCTGTTTTTGGGGGGTTTTTTTTTGGGTTTTTGTTTTTTTTTTTTCTCTCTCTGTTAAAGGACGCTACTAGTATTTTGTTGTTATCTGAAAGTACCAATGAAACTATACACAGAGGAACTAAATTTGTTTCATACTCCAGTGTCGAAAACACGGATTTTGGCCTGCATTTTTGCGACTGTGTGTTTTTAACTCACAAGACTACCTTTTGGTCTCTGGTTTTTAAATGATTTCTGGTGTACATGTCCAGTGAAATGGCAGTCAGCTTGGGGTAGCACAGTTGAGATGTTTTCCTCTGCTGAGAGGTAATGCAAACACATCTACTTGCTCTATATGGCAGCATTGTCCTGAGAACAGGGGAAGAGGGGAAAAAGCATGTGAGATGACTATGGTTCAGATGCCTCTGTGGATTTGTAAATTAACCACATTATTACAGACCTATTAACCAGCAGGGATGCCTTACCCTCATGTTTTTAATAGTCTTAGCTCTCATAGTTCTCTGTATTAAGTTTGTATGGCTTTTGTGCTTACTTAGATATTATATCATGAGAGACTGGGGTGGGGGGGGGGGGAAAAAAAACAAAAAATTGTGAGTTTGGTTTAGAGAATGAGCATTGTTTGTGTTCGTTAGCCAGAAGAGAACCAGAAGGAAATGATGGTATGTTTTCTGCTATGCATTTGAAAATTTATAGATGTTATAGACTGCTTGTATATAATGCGTGCATACCACTTTTGTTTTTGGTTTGTAAATTAACTTTTATAAGCTTTACCTTTTTATATATATAAATATATATAAAAACAAACGAAGTTTCTTAAGGATATCTTTGTATTCTCATACCTTTTGAGCCTTGAACTTTGACATCTGCAGCAATAAAGCAGCATTTCTACAATATATGAACGAGGACATTTTTTAAAAATGCACAAAGTTGTTACCTTTTAAAGTGCTGCATTTAAAGAATATAACTCGTAATTCTCTACTTTGATTAAATTCTTGAAAAGTATCCCTACTGTAATTTGTCATAAGGATGCTGTACTACGTGCCCTGAAATGTATTTTTTTACTAATAGACAATTTATTACGGCACAATGGCACTACTACTGTTTAGATAATATACCACTGCATTCTGTTAATGAGTTATTAGCTATTCAGGTGTGGCTGATTTTTTTTTTTCTCTGCAGTTATTAAAATTACACGTTTCTAAATATACAGAATAAAACTGTTTTTAAAATAATAAAGATGATTGTAGTACCTTATTGTTTCTGAAATGAATTTGTGTACATAACACACTTTTGATTTTATTTTTTTCCATGTAAGTTGATAGCTGGATTCTGCCATATGTTCATATGTGTAGCAGAACTCCTTTGTGGAGTCAGTTGGAGCTGTCTGCAGCAGGGCTTCTGAAATGATGAACTCCAGTGTGGATCCATTGGAATTACTCAATACAAGTAGGAGTGGTAGACTTCTCTCTTGGCTCACTATGTTGGGCTAGTTTACCTGTGACACCTAGTCTTCCTAAAACCTTGGTACTGTTCTGGCATGCAGATTTACACATAGTATGGCTCTACTATTTTAAAGTTATTCCTACAGAATCTCATTACCTGTTTGGAGTATTCCATGGGTGACTAGTATTATTCTGTCAGGGAAAATAAGTTCTAAAAGGGTTTTTATTAAATGCTGGGAAACAGTGCATAATCCTGATGTTTCCTTTCTGTACTTCTACTTACCAGTAAGTTTTTTTCCTCAGGCATGACTTAGCCCAGAAGATGCACTTACTATTGTTACTGTTCCTCCTCATGGCTTAGCTCACTCACTAGCAGAGCATGAGACACTAAAAAGCCCTTAACTTAGGGTAAGCACTACTTGACAAAACTAAAACATCAGTGTTATCAGCAGTGATGCAATGAAGTCCAAAGCACAGCACAGTACCACTTACAAAGGAGAAAATTAGGTCTGTCCCAGCCAAAACCAGGACCAGGTGAGACACTACAAAAGAGTCAGCCAGTCCCACTTGAGGCACCCTGGCATTACACTGCAGGGACTATTTATGGTGGTGTTACTTTGTGTCTTGGGCATGCTGTGAAGTCTAACTGTCCTGTGTTGATTTTACTGTATTGATCCAGATAACATCTTTCTGCTCTTCTGTTTTTAAAGAGCATAGGGTTATGCCTTTCTGTCAAAACAAAAAAAAAAAAAACCCACAAAAAACCAAAAAAAACCTAGTTTTTGCTATGTTAAGTGAGATGAGAAACTGATGCTGTTCAAAAATATGGCAGTTCCATACTGCAAAGCAGCCTGTTGGAGAAATTGTCTTTTGCTATCTGCTTGTAGGAATGTTTGTTAAAGCGTCTAATGTGAGCCATGTGCATTCCTTCTTTCTTGTTAAATCCCATTATTTTGGGTTAAAATATAGCCAGTGAGAATAACTAAGCTAAAATAACACATTTATTTTAAAATAATAGTGGTTTTAGAATCTCTTTCCTTGCAAGTGGTTGCGTTCTTTATATATTTTATATAGGCTAGGCTGTGCAGGAGGTAAGTTCACCTGTAACATTTTAATATTGTTTCTATTTACTGTTTAATGTGAAGTTCAAAAACTGCATCTCTGAATTCTTCCTATTTGTCTCAGTGATGTCCTGGTCAGCTTTGGCCCTGCAAATTGTACAGAAGTGTTAAAAATGTAAGTCTCAAGTCTCATGTTCATTTTTAACAAGGGCCTTCAGTGTTGGAAACAGACAGGGGATAAAGAATAGCTGTTTCTCTCTGACTCAGGTTTTTGGTTAAAAAATTTTTTTATTATTATTTTTATTTGTTTTAAGAAAAGTAGCAGTACATGTTCAGTGATAGATACAGAAACAGTTACATCTGTAAAAGTAATCCTTTCCTACCAGCCTGGGCTAGGTGAAGCAAATCAGCAATGGTAGGATATGGATGAAGATTCTCTGCTGCAATGTAACCTGGAACAGGTGATGGAAATTAAAGCCATACAGCTTTGGAGAATAGATAGATGCTGGTAAGCATATCTGAAAAATGTGTTCTTAGTATCTGAGTCACTTGAGGAAGGCATTTGTAGAAGCCTTGCTGAGTGCTGTGGTGGTCTGGGTGTATATGGACTTCTCTGGCTACTGGCTCCATCCATTGGCAATATCAAATGATTGGGTAAAAATATTTTGCATTATCTCCAAACTGTGCCTTATGATCTCTCAAGCAAGGATCTGAGAATAAATACACTTAGTGTAACATTGTCTTTACAGTATTCTGCACCACTTGTCTGTTTTGTACAAAAGTTGATAAGTGCAGTAGATAGGCTGTGAAAATAAATTACAGCCTGTTAAGGTAAGTGCTGGTTGAAAACACTTTGGTTAAGGTAGTAGTTTCTAAATTATATTTTAAAAAAGCAATATTTTCTCAGAAAAATTATGGTCTACTTCCCTTTCAGCTTTGGGGCTTAGAATTTGGGGGAAGATATAAGACAAACAGGCTGTAGCATTTAAGGAAAATGAGATCAGGTGTTCAGTCTGATGGGTTTTTTTTTTATATCTTTGCATACTAATGGTGATACTAAATTACATATATTTAAAAGCCTTTCCAAAGATTTAGATGATCTTGTCAGAGTGAAACCTGGCTTTGAAAATTATTCCTTGTAGGAAGAAAATGAGAAGAAACATCTTTGCTAGAAGTATCATTCATAATGCAGAGCCTGATAGAGAACTTCCAATATAGATGATGTAACAGTGAAACTGACTGCAGTGATTTCCCTCCTAATTATATTTCTGTTCTTCCTGAATTAATGACCAAATACTTCACATTGCAAAATAAAAAGGTAAGGTAGAATTAACTACATTGGTGATACAGAAGTTTATATATTTGTTTTTTTAAGTAGCATGTTAGTAAAGCAGTACACTGAGGAAATCAGCTTAGTGCTCAGGAAATAGTTGTTTCAATTAAGCTTTGTGCTAATTGTTTTCAGCTTGTCTTGTCTAAAAGCTGTGTCAAGGCACAAGATATATGCAGATGCAAACGTTACAGAAAATAATGCTGTGAAATGAACTACATAAATGATAACCTGCTGGCCCTGTAGAACAGCCAGAGCCTGTGGCAGAAGGAGGAGTTGCAGCCCTTTTCCCTGAACAGCAGTGGTGGTCCCACTGATGCTGTCAGTATTGGCACCACTTCTTGTATTTCTATCAGCAATGTACTGAAGGTTTTTATAGCCCTTCACATGTCTGCTGAGAATGCAGGAGTGATGAGGGTGAGCTTGCATATCTTTCAGATGCATTTCATATACAGACTTTCATTTTTTCTTAATAATTGACATCTTCATGGTTGCAGGCAGTTTTGAAAAGGCAATTCAGACATAAGCTGTTGCAGTAATATCTATGCAGCTGTGTCAGTCTCACTGAAATAAAGCTCACTCATCCCCCAGTCCCTCATACTTCTGTGAGACTCGCTAGTATAGAAGCCTGTGGGGTTGGTTTGGTTTCAAGAGACTTAGAGACATTTGTTTTCTGTTTTGATGGCATTTAAATATAATTTCGATAAATGTGATTTCCATTGTTTAATGGGTGTAAATGGTATGGAGTCTTGGCCTGTGATAGTAACAGCTGCCCAAACCATGCCAGTAAGGGGAGAGAGGAGTTTTTCACAAATGCTGAAAACTGCCTCTGAGCAGGAAGAGTTTCCTGAGAGCCCATAGAGCTGATGCTGCTGCAGTGTTCTGTTTATCAACACCTCCAACCCCAAAAACCACTAGCAAAGTCTCTGAGGATGTGTTTTCTGATGAATTTGTGTCTGGGATGCAAGATTGTCTATTCCCCCAGTGAAGGTGAGGGAGGCTGGCATTGCTCGGGGGACAAGGAGCTCAGAATTGGCATTTCTGCAGTGTGAGAGGTGGTGATGAGCAAGCACAGGGTCTGTACACAAAGGTACTATATTTTCTTAAATGACTAGCGAGCACTGTTCTGACATACCTGTAACTTTCAACATGTTTTCTGTTTCTCATTTCTTTTGACGGGACAGTTAAAAGTTTGCCATGACCTTGCTCCTCTGGTCTGTAGGCAGTAGCTTTCTCAAGTGTAGCATGGTAGGTACTGAGCTGTGAGGCCTCTACTACTTTGTAGTACTCTCTCTGTGTGGATTTCAAAGCACTTAATTCTGAAGGAATTAAGTGTCACTCTTCATTTCTAGATGTGATCCCTGGGTTTTTTTAATATCAAAAATAAAAAGCATCTAGCTGAGGCTTTCTAGTGATCAAGCCATGTATAGAAAATACACCATAATGTTATCCAAAAATAACTGCATGGAGTTCAGGCTAAAATGACAGAAATGGAGATGAAGGGGTGCAAGTCCTTGTTGTGTGCATTGGTGCTTCAATTCAATCCTATTTTAAGAGAAAAAGGTATTGTTTTATCATAGGCAATCAGTTTTACAGTGGTAGAAACTCTCAGTAAGAACCACTCTGAAAACCCTCACGGAAACAGAAAATGTATCTGAATATCAATAAGTGGTAACTAGAAAACTATTGTACCTATCCAGTGAATCTTTTCAGTCTGGTTTTATGTATATGCACATACACCCCTACCACTACTGCAAAGTCTGAGCTTTGCGAGTAACAGGGGGACTTGTGCTTGTTTATCTAAGTCTTGTTCACCTCCCATAGGATCCATTAGACATTCTGGAGTGGTCAGAATCTGCACATCTGCCACAGAACTTGGTATGCTTTGAACTTTCACTGGATTTTCATAGCGATTAGGAATAGTTTTACCATATGGTCTTGAGGGTTGTTGATTACATTATAATAATGTGTATGTAATTGGACTACTCTTGGCAAACAGGAACAAAAAAAGATAATCACCTGTTTGCAAACAAAAAAAACACTTAATAAGAAATTTGCTTTCTCATACCATGAAAGGCAATTAATATGTAATTAAAAAACACTTCAGTTAAAAAGGAGTAATTCAGATCAGCAATTTGTGTTAGATTCCATTTCTGCAGGCTTCTGCAAAATGCGAACTCCATCAGAGCTCCTGTGCAGTGTATACATAACACAGATTGGTTAATACAGAATCACACTCAACTTCTGACAGCCTCTTACCACTCCTTTTGATTTATCAGGCTTAATACTGGCAAGTGCTACTGGTTTTTTTTCTGCAGGCTGAAAAGCTGCGGCAGCCTTTGAGCTCACATGTGAGTGAAAATAACAGCCACTGGGGGGGAGTCTTACCTAAGAAACAGCAAACAGCTTTATAGAAGGGAGATGTCAGGAAAGACAGCAGGTTTTTATTGAGTACCAAAAGATGCTGCTTAAACGTAGTGGCCCCTCCTTTTTATTTTTTCTCTCTCAGGCATTTTCACATCAGGCTGTTACCAGTGTCATATATTCAAACTTACTTACAAAGAGTTAATTGTATAATTGGTGTTTTCAAACTTGTGTGGCCACTTAGAATGCTGCAATCCTGCCCAAATTTGCTTTCTCTAAGCCTTGGGAATCTGTTAGAGGTCCAGTGTCAAGCACTGACTGTGCAAGCCTGGGGCTGGGCTGTGAGTCCAGCTGTGCACAGATGTGTGGCAGCTGTACCCAGGCTGAGCCCGCCGTGCGAGCCCAGCCTGGCCTGTGCAGAGCTCTGGGTGCCCAGAAAGCAGAGCTGGCTGCAGGCTGCTGTGCCCTGCACAGGCACTGCCCTGCTCCAGAGCACTGAGCTCCAGGAATTGCTTCTGTTTGGTAGGGAAGGTGACAGAAATACAAAACCTCCACTGTCTTGGCTGTCATTTACAACTACTGCCAGAGCTCGGAAACAAGGGGCATGTTCTTGCAGAAGGCAGCCAAGAGGAAGATGTTCAGAGTATTAATTCAGTCATCAGAGAGCCTGGCATGGCCTTCAGGGAGCCCAGAGCTGCTCATACAGCTGAAGGATGCCCATGTTCCCTTCAGTGTAAAGGACACTTGCAGAAATGGTCCTTTATCATGTTCCTTTTGCAAAGCAGCTTGGCTTCATTTTTTTGCGACTTGCTGCCGCTTTCAGAAAAGGTTGCTTGAAGGCTGCTTTTGTAGTTACAAAACAGATGTTCTTATTTAGGAAGCTATGAAAGCAAAAAGTGCAACAAAAATCTCAAACTCACTGTGGCCAGCTGCGTTTGTGCCATCTCACTTTGCTATAGCACAGTATTTTCTGCCTTCATCATTTTCCAGGACTGTGAGTTTTCTTTATGGACTCATAAACTGAAAGGGGAAATGCCTGAAGGGTGCTCTGATGTAATATACCCAGCAAGAGATTATGAACTTTTATAGATTTTTTTATAGTCTGCAGTTAATTCATTTTTCATGTTCTCTTTGCATAAACTGTTATCTCTTTCAAACCAAATTGCAAACAAGCCTTAGGAAAGAATTCAGTGTGGTAGGGCATAATTTCCTAAAGAACAGGCTATGTAAACTGTACTGCTAGGGTTTTTTACTATCTCAAAATGGTTTTTTTCATAGCAGTGTGATGTATGCAGTCTGGATAGTGTAATCTCGATCAAATTCTAAAATGCAAGGATTTCCTAGGTCTCAAATTTTTTCGAAACCTTTTTTCTTCAGGAGATGACGACCTTTGTGCCATGGGAATATATAACAAAAATCACTTTTGGACTGTTGGGTAATTACATGCATGGAGTTAAGAAAATGAAGTTTTTAAAGGCCTTCCCAGCATTTGAAACTTATGCTTTAAAGTGATAATTCGTTATTAAGCCCTTTTTAACTCCTTGCTTTCTTAATTGTCATAAGGAAATAGTTATTTGGAGTATAGATGATAATTTTTCTATTAGCAAAATAGAAGTTAAATGCCAAATGTTCCATGAATACCTTCATGTAACTTCATAAACTTTGGAAAAATCTGCATGAAGTTTTTAAAAAATATTTTAATCCAAGAAGATCAAAGATTTACTTATCTCTAGTTTTCTGTCAACATGTACTAATTTTGGGTGGTGAGAGCAGACATTTTTTGCAGCAGTCATAGCTGAGTAAGAAATCTCTCTGTTAACAAAAAAATTGATGTTCCAAAAATGTTTCTGGTCTTGACTAGAATGAATAGGTATTTTAAGGGTTTAGTGAGGCAATGAAATCCAGGGATCCATCTGTGCATCATTTTATTCTTCGCGAATGTTAAGTTCTAAAAATCCATAGGGAAGGATGCTGAGGTTCTGGTGCAGAGTTATGCAAGGATAAATATAACTATGTAGAATAGTATTTGCTTATGGCATGTGCAGAATTCCAGAATATTATGCCCCTGTGTTTATGGGCATGGCATTTGCTAAGTAGTTTTGTTTGGATGTTTATTTTACATTAAGAACAGCCATTTTGGGACCAGTGAGTAAGGAGAGAGACCCAAAAGAAAGGTGGTGTAAGTAATTTATTACATTTTGTATGTCTTGATAAATAATCAACTTAAATACAAAGTGACTCTTCATATTAAAACTTCTAATTTTTGGACAAGTTTTCTTAGGTGAATCATTTGACATTTAACTAAAGGTAATTAAGGAGAAGAAAACAATAATTCCACAACAAAGTTACCTCCACAACAGTCCAGATCTCACATGTAGCAGCTGCTCAGGGGTTTTCTTCAGTCTTAGTTCAAATATTCCTCTGGGAATATCCTCAATGTTTTTGGGAAAAGAAAAGAGGTGGATTAAAAGTATATCTTGTACAGTCAAACTCTAGTGGAGCAGTAGTGCTGCTCAGCTGCAGTGTAGCTGAGTGCAGAGCTAATGGAGTCAAGTGAGGAAGTAAAACCATGTTAACTTTCAATCCCAGTAATAGGAGTTGCACCTTTATTCAACGTCTTAATTTTTTATTTATTTTAGTGCATATTGTTTGTGATTCTGATGCAGAAATTGTTTTCCTCAGCACTAACAGAAGGCAAATTGCTGTGGTAAGCGAAAGTTGTGCTGTGTCTATGTGGCCTCATGAAATGCCTTGTCTCTTCACTGTCTCACGCTGTACTGGGGCATGTGGAGACCTCCCTGCTCTGCTGTGCTGCCTTTGCCTCAGAGCACCTTGTGAAGGTCTTGGCAGGAAGCACTGGGATTGACTGAAATTCAGCTCCTGTTCTGGCCGTGTGCCCTTGCAGCAAAGGCATCTGCAGTGCTCTCCTGGGCTGCATTAGGCAAACTATTGCCAGCTGCTCCAGGAGGGGATCCTTCCCCTTGCCTCAGCACTGCTGAAGCCAGCCTGGAGGTCTCTGTTCAGTCCTGGCTCCTCAGTACAGGGGAGATGTGGATGTGTTGGAGAGTGGAGCCAAGAGCCACAGAGATGGTGAGGTGGGTAGGCCAGCTCTGCCATGAGTAAAGGCTGAGACAGCTGGGGCAGTTTAGCCTGCAGGGGAGAAGGCTTGGGGGAACCTTTTATTTTGAATATATGCAGAAACCAACTACCGCAAAGAGGGGTGCAAAGAAGGTGGAGCCAGGCTCTTTTCAGTGGTGTCCAGAGGCACAACTAGAGAGACAGTGGGCACAAAACAGAGCTCAGAGGGTTTCTTCTGAACATCACAAACCGCTTACTTGCTATGAGGTTGCTCCTAGAGGTCATGGACCATCCTTGGAGTTACTCAAAAGTCACCTGGCTCTGGGTAACCCTGCTTGAACAGTGAGGGTGACCTCTGGACATTCCTTCCAGCCTTGACCATCCTATGACTCTTCTGACCAGACAGCATAACTTTTGTGACAACTCCAGTGAAGTTGTTCCTCATTTTTAGGAGTCCAGGTGAGTTATAATCTATGAACTGCTCTGGCCTGCTAATTTATGGAGCATCTGATTGTGTCCAAAAGAAGTGGTGACAAAAATACCATACTTCATAAAGACCCTCTAAGACACTAGTGTGGTTTAAAAATTAGTTAAGAAAATTGCTCAGTTGCTGTTAGTCCTTCTCTGCTCCGCTGTCATACTGTTTATGGAAGAAGACTGGAAGCAAACGTAACAGTCCTACCTCAAAATCCCTATGTATGGGTTACATATTTTTGTTGTTAATTGAACAAAATGTACTTGTAGCTGTCCATAGCTCTGCTTTAATCGAGCTGAATTGTTTGTGTTCAGTGAAGCTTCCTGAATGAAATGGCTGCAAAATTGCCACAGTATAGTATGGATGTTGCTGCTAGTGCTTTTATCCTATAATATGATCTTATCATGTAGTACTTGAAAATTTTCACTCTGCAGACATTAATGCTGTAAAGCTTAATTATTTACACAGTATTTGCCATATTTAGAAGGTAAATTAACTCACCTGTATTTGGTGCCCAATGTCAAAGAAGTGATAAAAGCTTCCAATGCTAGAAATGATCTGGTTTTTGCAGCAGTAGTAGCCCTGCTGCCTAGTCAGTTGCTCTCAGCTGTAGCTGCCTCTGTCTGCCTTGGAAATCATTGGTTTGGTGCCTGCAGGCAGCAAGGGCACTGTGACATGTCCTGGGTTGGGGGATAGGCACAAACAGAACACCCTGGGTCATGCAGGTCTTCAGCTGCTCCAGTCTGTGTGACTTCAAGCTACAGCTCTGTTCCCTGTTCCATTGTTCTTTTCTCACCTGAATAGTTTCTCACTAAACATTCCCAGGAAGGTTTCATGTTTGACAATAAAATCTGTTCTTGCCACGCAATGAACCTTGGAATACCTTTGAAAATAGAATGAGCCTAATGCAGGAGGTAACACTTTATTCTTGCTACAACCCAGAGCCTCTTTTGTCTCAGTTAAATATTTACAGCCCATGTTCTATAATTCAGCAGGAAAAGGTTAGGAAATTCTGACTCTAGAGTGCTTTGCTGTAGTACTTCTAAGATTCAGCACATGACAAAAATTATTTTAGCTTCTAGAATATTGCTCTATTTATGAACTGTCCCTGTTAGGGACATTAATTCACACTTTGCTCACAGTGCAAAAGCTGCCAGGCCAGCTGTTGAATGCTGAAGCAACCTATTGATACACAGACCTCCAGAGCAGAAACTTATCCCGGTTGTACACCATTAAGATTTAATTTCCCTCTTCAGTTTTTGTGTGGGATCACAATTGTGGACTGTTTGGCTTCAAGTGGTGACTGAAGTTGGATTTTATTTGCATTTCTTTAAGAAATAGTTTTCATTCTGATTTAGGAAGTGACTTGTGTTTTCATTTCAACTGTTCTCCAGTACTTGGGATGGCAGCTTAGAGCTAATAAAGGCTGTAGATGTGTGTTTGTAGCTGTCACTCCTTTTAAGTGACAGATCCTTCCTAACATGTAATAGGCTGCCCATTGTGTCTGACTAATAATTGTTAATGTGATCCTCTGTTGAAGCAGAGAAAAGCTGCAGCCAGCAATTTGAAATGTGTGTGCACATACTGCTAATCCAGCCTTTGTGTACATACTGGTGTTGAGTGGTGTAAAATTTATATGATGTGTAAGGAGTCATGGTTTTCAGTAAAAGAAAAGGAAATCAGGCTTTGTGTTTTTTCTTAGTAGTCACAGGAGGGTCATGTTATGAATATAATATAGACATTGGGATGCTATCAGAAGTGACTACAGTAAGAGACTAGAAGTAATAGTAATTTCAACATAGTAAGTCAAAATAGTTCTTTATCAGCTAGACACACAAAAAAACCATACTTCTCTTCTACCCTTTCCAGCCTCAGCTTTCTAACAGGTATTCAAAACCTTTACTTCACTCAGAGTTCAAAACAAAGCCTATTGTGGACCTGGATTGTCCATTAGGAACAGGTGGGAAACAATAGCTGAATGTAGCAACTTTTTACTTGTCTAGTTTCTACTTCAGCTTTTTAAAATCTGCTCTTAATTTGACATTGCAGTTGGTGAAATTTTCAGCAATTTTAAAACTACAGACTTTTTTGGGAATACCACAGATGAGCCACACTTACTCAAAAGACAAGGACAGGGAAGGCAACAGACCGTGAAATGCCAGACTGACGTGGATCAAAGTATTATCATGCATTGCGTGTGTGAGTTAAGCAGTTCTGAAATGCTGTGTTATGGGCACATATGGTGTGAGCTGTGTAATCAAGTTGTTATGCCTGGGTGGAGATTGCTTAGGAGAGGAACGATGGATGGTTGCAAATAAGGTATTGCCTAATAGCCCATGCAGTTGTTGAAGGACTTGTGTTGCTCTGACTTCTGCCTGGCACACACAGCCCCACCTCCCAGCACTTCTCTGTCACTGCTGCGCTGGCTACTCACTGAGGAATGCTGTGGGAAACAGCAAATCATGCTTAGGACTTCAGTTTGCTGTAAGACACCACAGGAGGGGAAAAATGAACTATAAATGACTATGGCAGATACCAGCCAAGAATGAAGCACTTTTATTTATTGATTCTTTTAAGCATTGCTTCAAAAGGTTTTCAAACAACGTTTTTTGCTGAATATTCAATCTCTGTTAGTAAATCTGCCCTTTCACAGAGAGTCATGAAGACACCCAAATCTGAAGATAGCAACTTTTGGGACAGAGTAAGGTTTTTTATGTACCATTTAATATGTGTAGGAATGTCAGCAGTTGACTCTCAAAAGGATAATTACTTTATTACCAAATGTAAAAATTATAAACAGGAAATTGTTGAAAACTGTCTGTCAAGGAACTCCAATGTCCAGTAGTCTGAGCAGAGCCCATTAACTCTGCAAACCTGCAATGTCTAGTAACTGCTGTATCTGAAGGGCATGCAGGGAAACAGGGCTCAGTAACAAAGAGCAGCAAATCTCCTGCACTTTGGGGTAGTGATAAATTTGGTTTCAAGTCCCGCATTAGAGTATCTTTGAATACACCTTTCATGTGGAGATGATGAGGAGACTTCTTCACAGATGGGAAGGTTTCCAACAGAGCAGAGTTCATAAGAGGCCCTGAACTTGGGTTGAGGAGTGGCTGTGCTGTACTGAAATGAGATTGCTGTCTGATACTGGCCAAGAGGATTTGTTCAAATAGCTTATGGAGTTAGGTAAGCTTTTGTATATGTTGTCTTCACCAGGCAGTGTACTTTATAAGCAAACTGCTGCCTACTAACAGGCTAAGTATAGTTAAAAACAGTTCCGCTTAAGGAGGGGTAACTTACTGGGTACCATAATAAGATCAGTTCCTAGAATATTAAAAATACTGGTTTGTTCTGTGTTTTGGTTAGTGACAGCCCAAAGCTTTATTATGGGGGTAAGTTTGCTCATCTTCCACCTCACTAATATCAGGGTCTTCTCAAAACCCAGGAAATGGGGGAGTTGAGCGTCACTCCAATATATATGGTTTTGGTCCGCTGTGAACTATGGTTTTTACCCTACACTGTCCCATTCTGTGTGGGGGAATCATTCATTTGTTGGCTATTTTGAATGGAGTAATGTTCATTTGTGGGTATTTCTAATTCCAGAGTTTAAATATCCAGGCTTATTTTCAAGCTCCCAGCACTACCCTTCCTAGCTCCCTGGATGTTAGCTCCCAGTTCCATGATCTAAGCTGTGGTACAGAGACAGCCTCTCTCCTGTTTTGTGTGTCCCGAGATGAAGGCTGCAGATGTGCTCTGGATTCAGCCTCATCATTCTTCCACTCCATACAACAACTTGAATCTTACACCTCTGTTTTTTCTTGGTCCCTTGTAGTCTTTCCCTAAATAATTAAAATAATGATCATCTGTCTCCTGTTATGGAATGGAGATCACCACTTAGGGGAACCTGTTCCAGTGTTTGACTACCATCATAGTAAAAATAAAATTGAAAGCAATGAGTATATGATCTGATATAAGGTCATATACTCATTGTTAACCAATAATACGTACTCTGAATATTCACTTTATCCTCTTCTATACCCCTGTTTTGGTAAAGCAAAATTATCCTCATTTCTTCAAAGCTGTTTTCCAGTTTCAGCATTTCCTCTTGCACAGAAACATCTGATGCCTGTAGTGCTGCCTGTGCTGTGCAAGTTACTCTTGTTCTTCAATGGCTGTAATGTCCTAAGATTTGGAAAAAGAATCACAGCAGGTGAGGGAATGGAAGCTATTAGGCCATGAGCCCAGTAATGTAAAGGCTACCAACCATAACATTTTACATTGTGAATCAAAGAATCAAAAGTCATACTTTTGTTGGATTATATATATATTTTTAATGGGATAGAAAATAATAAGAAACCCAGGTTATTTAGTATATCAAACCTGTTTGTACTAATGACACTTCTGTCTGTATCTTTAATATTGCTATTAAAAGGGACTTAATTAAATAAAATGCTCTGTGATTTATTGAAATAGCCTGTAATAGCTCAATGTGCTTATACTTTCTTGAAATTCCCAAAACACATTGTGCTAATGCAGCTAATGGCAAGTCCATCACTGCACCACCTGTCTATTTGTGATTTGCAGGGCCTATTAAGTCCATTTATCATTGAGCTGATATAAGGCAGAGAAGAAAGAATGAGGTTAGAATAATTTTCACAGAGGAAAATGGCAAGAGGAAGTGGAGAAAGTGAAGTAATTCTTAAAAAGAGTGCAAAACTTGGTAAGTCACAGTTCTCTGCTTCTTTAAATTGGAATGTTTTCTGAGAGCTTGATCAAAGAAGCAATTTTAATGCATTTCTGAAGAAAAAATACTAATAGGCTCTTTGAGAGTACCCTGACAGACATCCTTCCCTTTGCAGTCTGATGACCAAAGGGAAGACTTGGAATTTAGCCAGGTTCTGAATTACACAGAGTAGGTATCTCTTTTGGATGACTTTTGTCTCCCCAAAAGTGTGACTCTAGTGTAAGTTTTAGTTTAATTTAGAGTTTACTTTCCTCCAGGATAACACCTGAGGCTTAGAAGCAATTTCCACAGTGGTCTAGGCTACATATTTAATTCTATACTTACCAGCAATCAACTGAAAATATAAATATAAAAAACAGTTTGTATACACCCACAGCAGAAAGCAAAGTAACCCGTAATATACAGAGGTATGAAGAAATTACAGAATGCTGTAAAATCTCATTAAAAATGATACATTATTCCAGTAGCTTTAGCTGGGAGAGGGACTGGGGAGCTGTAATTGTCCTCCAGTTGCACAGATCATATTGGAAACATTATTTAATATTTATATGCCAGAATGGTTTTATTTCAGCCTGCCTTATGTGAACAGTATTTTATTTTATCAGCTTCTGTCTCTGCATTTAAAGTAAAAATGTTCCTTATCTTTAATTGCAGCAGAACACTTACAGTAATGCTTTTGTTAAAAACAAACAACCCTAAAACTTGAGCATAGCCATAGCCTCCCTTGACAGGAAGCACATTAGACACAATTTTCTGAGGACACCAAGTGTGGTGACCCAGAGCAGCATAATGCCTGGTGATGAACTTTATTGACAGCATCTGCCAGTCGTGTGCGAATGAAAGGGATGACTCTGCAACACGTGCCAACTTCCTTAGCCTTTAATGCAGAACATCACTAAAGAAAAATGATTGAGAAGTACCTGTAGCCTTCAGGACTCTGTTTGAATGGCTGTAAGAATTCAGCAGGGTAAGAAGCACAAGCAGAATAGCAGATCTCCCCCCATTGTTTCTCAATTTTTGAAGCTTGTAAATTTACTTTTCCAACCCCAGGAACATTTCACCCTCATAATGATTAGAGACTGTGTGATGCTACTCAGAAACTGTTCAGGCAGTAATGTGAGGAGAACAGGGAGCATTGAGTGGTTGTTAGCTTGAAACAAAATCTTCTGAACTACTAAGAGATAATTAGGCTTTCAGTGGGGAAAGAAAAATATAATTTAAAGGCTTTTACTAAACTTGGTTTTTCCTGAAGTGTTTACCTAACAGCTGTTCTCCTAAGGGAGTCTCTTCTGAATTATTCAGTTCCACAGTACACAGACTCCTACCCAGGGGCCTGAAATACTCAGAGAAAAACTTGAAATAATAATCCAACTGTCTCATATTCTGTGTAATGGAGCAATTGCCTCCAAACTGCTCTTGCTAACTCAGGTCCCAGTGCCCTTTCAGTAGCATCACTTTATTGCAGAGGTGTGTGTGAAATGGTAGCAGTTGGAGCAAGGGGTGCCTCTGGCCCTGGCTCTGCTGGTGCCAGGGGGAGCAATGCTCTTTGCTGCAGGGTGAATGAGAGGGCACTGAACAGGCTGGCAAATCATCAAATGGCCCCTTGAGAAGAAATGCTTTAACAAGAGGGAGATTTAAAAAAAAAAAGTATTAAGAATTGTGCTAAAATACTGGCTGAAGCGTAATCCTAGCTGTACTCAAGCTGACCTTGTTAATTTTCCTGGTTCTTAGAGAAAGAAGCACAAAGCTTGAATGAAATTTCTCACTAATTCTTTTGTTTGAAGGGTAGTGAGACAATCTGCTTAATTATTTTCAGCAGTTGAGATAAGTCTGTTTTTCAAACACTTGTCATAGTAACTAATATTCTGTTAGAGTAATTGCTTTTTCTGTATGTACACCTCTCTATTCAGTGCTTTTGTATTACTGGTTTTATTATAAATCCTGCAGGGAATATTTGTCTCTGCCAAACCATTTTATATCCTTGGCTTACATTCCACCAATATAGTTTTTGTCAGATTTCCCTGTCTAAGTCTCTGACAACCACCATAATATAAGAGAGATGTGTAAGATATTTTTATTTGTTTGTTTTTTAAAATTATCACCAAAAATATTCCATTTACAGACATAAAAAAAAAAACCACCAAAAAACGGAGATTGGCATTGGAATACAATTCTTCAGCATATTAAATCCTTCTCATCTTGGCATTGCCAAAACCGAAGAGAGACTTCCACTCCAGCTGTCCTTTCTCCAGCCCTCAGGCCACTGTGGCGAGTGGTGCTGCCAGCACTGTTCCCTAGGCAGCCACAGAAGTACACTGCTCGTTAAGCACTGATATTCCACAGGGATGGTTTTTATTTCCCCTCAGGCCAACAGTAAGCTACTTTGGAAAACACATAGGCAATATTCCTTTAGAAAGAACAAGTACCTGCCTTTGAGAAGAAACACTCTATGGCAAATTATAGAAAAGATTTCTTTTCCGTTTGAGGAAACCATCTTCCAGAAGTGTCACTGGGTGCAGGCATTTGCATGGGTAAGATTTCCTGTTTGTAGAACAGTGGCAGAACTTTCTAAATGCACAAATAAGCAGCCAGTGTCTGTCCCATTGCCTTGGCCACAAGCAGCCTGGGTGTTTCAGGTAACCTGCTTGGAGTGACCTTTTCCTTCTGGACTAGAGATCTGCTGAATCATAGGTCCCATGATCCTTTTTTTTGCAACTTCCAATACAAGAGTCTTAATTCTGATAGAAACTTGGCCATGTACGTTCTGACCAGATAAAAACTGTCTATGTTGAATGAATGCCCTATTTTAAAAGCACTTTGAAGAGCAAAGAAAGCTTTCTATGCTGTTAAAAAAAAGCACACCCAACGTTCAGAACACTGTCAAAAATGGAATATTGCATTCTTGTACCGATTTAAGTAGACAGTTTAGAGTAGCTTATCACAGAACAAATGTAGTTTCTTGACTTGCTCCATAGTTTTCTATGCTGAAAGGGAAGTTACAGTTTTGTGTGTAAATGAGCCACTTAGAACAATAAAGTTAAAGATTCTTGGTACATATGAATAACTACTTTATAAAGGCTTTTCTATTGATTGTACCTGAATCATAAACAAAATAAATAATTATGCAGAAGTTCTCTTCCTGAAGGCTTTTTTTTTTTTCAGAAAGTGTACAGCAAGACTTGTCTCAGTTTCTTTTATGGTAAATATATATATTTCTGCCATTCTCTTACAAAAAAGAGTCTATATAATGCCTAAAAGCTCCACATACCTCAGGATTTTATTCAGGTATTATATTCTACATGGGTGATGCACTTCAGAAGAAATAGCTTCTCTTCATACATATTTGTTTTAAGGAAATAGTATTCTGTTCTACCTCAGAAAAAAATCTTCTTTCCAGCCAGTGTGTTGAAGTTAAAAAAAGTTCATTTGCAATGCCTGGACAGAGATGAACAGTAAGTTGGACTTAAAAAATAAATTTTGAACATAGGTGAAAGTAGAAAATGTAAGAATTTTTTAGAAAGTATAACAATTAAAATTCAAAACAGATATATGGGGTTTAGTTAATAACTATGGAATCTGGTTCTCTAAACTTTTAAATCCTTAGTCATCCTCAGCAGCAGATTTGGCTGTGCCATTCTGCAGAGGGGAATGCTTTGTACCTGGCTGACTGTCCTCAGGGAAGTGGGTTTGTAGCCTTTCTCAATGTAAGGCAACTAAATTGGGTTTGATCCTAAATATCTTCTGTATTTCATCAGCATTTAAAACAAATGGATGCTACAGTAGTGTGTGATGCTCAAATAAACAAATGGCAGCATTTTCTTTCTTGAAGTCTTCTGCTTTCAAAATGAACTTGGCCAGGGGAAAAAAAAAAAAGACCAGAAAGGTTATAATAGCCTAATAAAACTTCCAGTGTTCTCTGCAAGTATAGATTGCTGGAGGATTATGTCATTTTTCTCCTTTTACTCTGCATGTTGTTGCTCTGAAAACCTAATACAGAACTCTATGTGGAGTTATTTAGAGAAGGCTAGAGGTATTTAGAAAGATTAGAGAAATGCAGAGGATCATAGGGGCTAGGTAACCAAAAAGGAGAGTGAGGAGAATTTGTAAATGTCTGCAGAAATACAGCTGTGCTGGTGGAAAATACTAGACTGGAGAAGAGGGTATAGATTAAAAAATATTATCCTGATATATTATACCAGTATACTTCTATCAGCAGTTTCTGCTTGCAGGACAGTCCTGCTGTCTCCCTGCCTGGAGCAAGGGGACACAGTGGTGCAGGGGCTGAAGTGGCAGCAGGAAGTGGCTTCTGCTCGAGGTCACTCGGTGTGCAGGGGAGGGATGAGTTTCACTGCCGAGTTTCAGGCTGCAGCTGGGTCACACCGGCGTGGGCAGATGGTTCTGTGGAGGAAGTTGGCCTTTGGGCGTGGAAGGGCAGCCCTGAGGGCTGCTCCAGCTTACCCGTGGAAGTGTTCCACCAAGGGTACAAAACTGTACAACTTCTGAGTGGTTTCTGCTCAATACAGTCCTTTTGGTGTGTTAGTATACAGCTGAATCCTTTTACACCTGGCAAAACTGCTACAGTTCATGTGTCTAATCATGTACGGTCAGTTATTGCAAAAAATACTCAGCAATGCCTTCAATTAACTGGAATGTGCTTCAGACACATCCAGACAGTCATTTTGCCTTCTGATTGGCAGCTGCATTTCACAAAGAAAAAGCTTGAAAAAATTATCCAATATGTTAGAGACTGATTTCATAAATCTCAGTAGCAACTCCATATAAAATAAATGCCCTATATGAATTATAATTTCATCCAAGACCCAGAGTTTCTTTAATAATCCCTAACTTCAGCTCACCCGAGTTTCTATGCTGAATAGTCTTTCTGGTCCCCTCAATTATCCAAAGTGGAAAAGCTGTGTTCATCTATCAGGTTTTAACTAAATTGCTAAGAGCAGCTAAGCTAGCTCTGAATTATTTAGATTGCCTACCCAATGCTTCTGCAGAAAACTGGAATGTCTTGGCCACCAAACACCAATTCTTGATTCTCCAGGGAAGATCCCTTTGCCCCATGTTTACAGCTTTTCTCATCTACCCATGACAACTGGAAAGACTATGCACTTTTAATAAGCTAATTCCTAGCAAGTGTGCCCATCGATGTTTTTTCCTTATATTTTGATGATTTTTACTTGATAGTGATTTGGAAATATTTTAGTTTTTCTCCTTTATCTTCTCAGGAATACATTCATGTCTAAGAAGAATAGGTAGAATGCCGCAAGCAGATTCTATGTGCTTTATCTACAATCTCAGCAAGATAATTAGGGGAGGGACTATGGACTTTTTCCTTTATCGTTCCAAATTCTTTAAATTACTTACCTCTAAATCAATCAAATTATTTTCTTGAAAATTTTATTTTGTGAATCATGTTAGAAGTTAAGAGGTGTTTTTCTCAGAAAACTAAGTCATTGACTTATTTTAAAAATATAACTCACTTTATCTTTCAGTAAGGGAAATAAAAACCTACTTGAGAATGGATAAAATGATTCTTCATTTAAAATTACATCTGGGTTTTAGTGCTTTAGCTAAAAGGTTGATTTTATGCACTATTTAAACTGATTCTGTTAAGTTTTATTTGGGAATTTCAGCTACTTAATTTCTACTGTAGAAAATATTTTCTCAAGTAGATTCTGGCCCTGTAAAGTCTAGTCATTTTAAAAGACAGTGTGAACTGGCTAATTCTACCACACTTCTTTTGCTCTTGGCAATGGGATCAATAAGGATCACTATTACTTGTTACTTTATATACAGAAGTGTTGCACATTTTGAAGTTTTACAGAAGAAAAGTGATATGATTTAATGCACCCAAAAACTGCTGTCTAAAACTTCTTGTATAATATTGGATATATATTTTTCTATGTTTTAATTTCTTAGACTGAAGTCCTGATTAAAATAGTTTTATTTTTGCTAAGGCTTGGACAGAAAATACCTAGTACTTCTTTGGTTTGTGCTTTTTGGGGTTTTTTTGCAGGGATTACATTTTCTGCCAGGCCAAGGGTGATCATCTGGGAATGAAATCTGTCTCATTTAAAAAAAAAATCTGAGTTCTAGCTTGCCTTTTGTAAAACCACAGGGCAATCTGCTTTTCAGATCCAATCACGTGAACCCAATGTGAACTTTCAAGCAGTCATAAAGTGCAGAGCAATTATTTTGACTTCATTGGTGTCTGTAGCACTCCAGGACACTCACATGGAGGAACTCATTCCAAGGTAGGTATTTCTGAAGAACAGACACACACTGTTTGCAGATTAAAGCATGAAAATGGAGGTTCCTTTCATTTTTTGCTGCAAAGCTTTCTTGTTTAAAACCTTTTTGGCTTACGTACAGAAGTAAATCCTGTGGGTTTATATATGCTTAGATTATGTTGTTAAAGGATGCTATTTTTGTGAAACCAACTAATCTGTGATTATCCTCTCTGTAAACACATGAGGAACCACAAGAATGGCTGTAAAGTAATGGCAGGTACTTTTGTCTTCTTCAGGTCGATGACTGGTTGGAGTAACAGACCAATTCATAGGTAGTAGGTGGTGCAGAAAAGCTGACATATTCAGGGAAACACATGTAACTCCAAGTCCTTAAAGAGGAAAGTGAGAGAATGGTGCCTCTGTGCACAATCACCCCACCAAGGATAGTGTTTTGCAGCTTACAGTGCAGATGTGACAGTTCCCCTTATTTGTGTTACTTCTGGGAAGCAGACTTTGTCCAGGCATTGGTTCATTACAGGGCTCCTGATGATTGTGAGGCAGATGCTTTTGTTTTTAAAATATCCTTTTAAAAGCTTTCTAAATTGGCACTTATGTTTCAAACACAGAAGCAGGGCTTTGTCAAAGTCTGCTGATCTTCACAGTAATTTTTAAAGTTTTTATTCATAATATTTTTGTACACAGAATTGGTGTGCTTTGTGATCTCTTCATTCATGTCCACAGAAAAAAATGCTGTAAAAGATGGAACTGAGAGTGTCATTGTACTTCTGTTTGCCAAGTGAAAACACAGCGGGTACTTTTATTAGTATAAAAGTAGGGAGGCGGGAAGAGGATTTTTATTTTTGAGGTTCATTGATTAACTACAAGTCTGTCAGAGGCACTTATCTTATTTTAAGAAAATTGTTGAGTCATCAGGAAGTAAAATAATACCAAAGATAGCAGTGCCACCATAAGGTTTTAAGTCTACAGATTTAAATCTATGATGCCTTCTTATACTGGTGGGCACTGGCATGTATTGTTTTGTTGTCTTTGACACATTTTGGTATCTGCTACTATGAGGGTTTTTTTATATTTACAAAGCCTAAGGCTACTAAAGCAGGATACTTCCTGCAAGATGTTGATTACAACTGGATGTGGTGTATAGATAAAGAAGTCTTTATTATTTCCTGTCTTGCCCTCCTTGCTGTCCCTGCCCAGTACAATTTTTTTGGAAGATAAACTTAAGGAAGATTGTCTGTCAAGTGCAAGAAAATGTAAATTTCTTTTTAAATGTACTGAAATACCAGCTTCTGTTGCCTTTGGAATCAAATATCCTTATATGCTTAGAAGTTGGCATGTGAGAATAAGTTGCTCTTCAGTTCTGCCAATGATACAGACTTATATTTAGGTAATTATATCCATAAACCAATTTTATTGTTTCTGTAAAAATTAGTTATATTGGGGATGGTTCCTGGTAAACTGAGATAAAGTATGTTGGCGTACTTTACAAGTTATTTTTAGAACAGGGCAAAGTTTAGCCATGGAAAAAGATAATTAATTTTTTTATATATCTGCCAATAAATTATTATATGCTTCACTTGAACTTACCTGAGATGCTGTGGTCTGGATACTTGATTCTCTTTGGGAATTACTACTGCTGGTGTTACAGGGATGCAACATCATCTGAATGGCTGAGAAATTACTTGTTAAATATTAGAATAATAAATCTAATTTAAGATTATGAAGGTTGGATATGGAAGGAGATACATTAAGTTTTTTGGGGTTTTCTCATTTTTTGAGTGTGTGTGTAGGTAAAATTTACATTTTATTTTTCAGGACTGATACCACATTTGACCAATTTCCACTACATCTTTAGGATGTACATTGTGTGGGACAGCCTGGGTAGTTAGTGCTTAACAAGTGCTTAAAGCTGCATATGTAGAGAGGGGCTGCTTCAAACAATGAGCTCATGTAAGGGATGCAGTTTGAGCCATGCTGGATGTAAGTGGCAGTGCCCTTGGACATGCTTTCAATATCTGTACCCTGTAGGACACCTGTGTAACACCGAGAGGCTTTACTGTAACTGTGAATTTTACTTCTCTCTGCTCCTTTTCCAATTCTGTCATACTTGAAAATGCCATTTGCTTCACCTCCAATAACAGTTGAAGAGACAGATGAGTGGAATTCAGGCAGTGCAAAGAGAGGTAGAATAAATACAAACATCTACCCACCAATACAGTCCTGAGTGTGAAGCTGCCTTCTGCACTGGTGGGAGCCAGTAAAGGCTGACAGTCCTGACACAGTTACCATAGAAGTGGCATCATTATCAAAGTGGCTTCTGAGTTTTGATTCGTTTTAATGGACTAATAATAATGTCTCATATGCAGTGCCATTCTGGCTGCTTTTGGGAAACAAATTATTTGGTAAATTAAAAATTAGTCATTTATAGTGTTCCTATATAAACATGGCTATTCCAAAGCTTTTGTGGCCACAGTTCTGGAAGATATTTTAGTACTACATCTCACACTAACATGCAGTGATCTGACACTGAAAAATACCAATGGAAGTATAGTAAAAAGATCTCTTTGGCAAAATAACTTTAAATTAGGGACAATGCTACTTCCCAAAATGCTCTCAAATACTTCTCAAACAAACCCAGCAACTAAGACTCTTCAAAGAAAACTAAGAAGAACTATCTTGATCAGTATCTATGTACATCTGAATGCTCACAAATACTGAAGTGACAAAACGTGATCCAAAGTTCTGTGGATTCCTACTGGAAATCAAAATCATTATTTTCTGGTAGCCTTAGTTGCCCATATTTGAAGCAGTGGAAGTATTGATTACCTGAGAGCTTACCCACATGTAAGGTTTATGGACAGCAGATGAGCATGTGGATTTGCAGTGCCAGATCCTTGTCTGGATTACCCACAAATGTGGATTATTATTTTTTTTCTTTACAGACAAGTTATAAAGTCCTTGAAATGAAGGTAAATTGCTTTGTACATAATGCATACAATAGTATCAGTACAGGGAGTTAGTGAGACGTAAATTCACACCCCAGGGCGATGTGTTCTAATTTCTCCAAGCCCTAGGGCCATCTTGTTCCTGAATGAGAGCACCCAGATAGAGGTTTAAATGCATTTATTAAGGTTTCTAATTGACCTGCTGTTGAATAACCTAAAGCATTTCTGCCTTGTTGGAGAATGAGCTACTTAATCATGGAGACTGCACAGGTTCAGTTTGCATCTGGGCTTTGGTTTTGTTTCTTTTTGCTAGGCCTCTCACTCTGTTAGGCAGAACACTGGAACACAGACTCTTCCTTGACTCTGAAAGGGGTATTTTGAAGTAATATTTCCAATGTTGGACAGCAAATGGTTCTACTTAAATAAATACAAGTGGAAGTTGGTTTTAGTGTGAACTGGTATAAGCAAAAATTCAGTGTGGTCTACAACCACGTATTCCCACCTGCCCTCATTTATCTGTTCTGCCTGGGCTTTCAGATGGGAGGTAGCACACCTGTGCCAGCAGTCAGTTTGGGAATATGTAGTGGTTTCTAGCTGACTCCCATTTGCTATCAGGCCCAGTCTAACTATGTCATTGTAAGCTAACTCTTCTTTTGATTACGAGCAGTGTTGATGTAGTACAATTCTGCATTTGACTAAAGACTTTTAGCAAAACAGCTGTTTCTTCAGTGAGAGTTTTGTCAAGTGCTTTTGTCTCTGATTAAAAATACGGCTTGCATGTGTGCTGGAGCAGTATTTCAGCCATGTTGGGGTGACAGCAGTTGTTATCCTACGATGTTTTGTGACACATACAATGAATTAAGCTGAAAGCAGCAAGCTTTTTTGTGTTCTTCTGTTACAATAAAACTGGATGTTGTATGAAAAGAGGGGACCTACTCTCTGACACTTCCCTGTCAAGGCACACTTCCCCACTACTACTTCCCCAGGAACCTATTTAATGCTAAGAAAAGTTCTTGAAAGAAAAGAAAAAACCCCTCAAATACAAAGATTTAAGCCTGGTGTACATGTGATGTTTGGGTTGGGGTTTTTGTGTGAATATCACAGAATTACAGATATGTAGACCAAATGTACCAATTCCTATATTAAAAAAAAAATACTGTTTTAGTAGATTACAGTGCTACAAACATGTTAATCTTGGCATAGTTTTATACTTAAACTATCCTGCAGTATAGTGAGATGATTATCTGGGGTTTGAGTTCTGTTTATGTGTTTTTCATGAGTAGGCCAAGTGTTTGCAGTTGATACCTAATCACTGTGATTTACCTTCTGCAGAAAAGTGGCTTCAGGTGCTGTGGGCAGCCTTACCATGCTAGACCCTGCTGGCAGCAACTGCAGGGGTGGGAAGTTTTTATAATTAGAAGCTCGGTATGTTTCTGTTATTTGGGATGCTGTGCCTGAGACCTGGTTATGGTTTACTGTGAGGGAAAAAACTCTGAAAAATAAAAACGTTCAAGATGCCTTTTGCACAGAACTGAGACCCAGCCCTGCCCTTCCTCCGCCGCTGGACGAGAGTACACAGAGAAGGGGGAGGCTGCCGGGTGCCGCTGCTGCACAAAGCCCAGGTGGGAGCGATTTTGCCTTCAGGGCCCTGGCGGCAGGAGCGGGGCGGGCTCAGGGGCTCTGCCCGGACGCCGTGCGGGTGCAGGGGGGCCTCGGCCGGGCCCCTCGCCCAGAGCCCGCCTCGCACACG
>VXBQ01002032.1:555852-579724 GCA_013400175.1 Phainopepla nitens | reverse complement strand
GAGCCCCTGGCGTTGCCTCAGCCGCTGGTGCCCGTTCCATCGGCGCTGACTTGGGCTCACCTTGAGATGCGGCCGCCGCTCAGGGTCTGGCGCGGTTGCAAATTCGGCCGCGAGCCGTGTGGTGCTGGAGGTGACCAAGCGAGACGAGCACAGCAGGAGTGGGATTTCAGGTACACACACGGCAGGGAAGCGTTGTGCCGAGGAGAGCGCGAGTGCGCTGGGAGGGCTGGAAAGGGCTTTGGGGCATCCGAGAGCCTTGTCCTGAGAGAGGCTGGCGCTCGCCTCAGGGGAGCCTGCTGGTCTGAGGGAAAAGCTTCTTTGTTCTGAACGCAAGTCGGTGTCCTCCTGATTCTTTTCTGATATCCTTGCTCACTTTCCATTGTGTCCTGCTAGCACAAATTAAAAAAAAAAAGTTGATAGCCTGACTCAGGTGGTCTCATTGAGTGCTGATCATGAGTGGCTGCATCTGTGTGTGGGCACAGTGCACACATGGACACATTAGGGTAATACTGCATCGTGAAAGTTTTTCTCATAAGCAGTGAAATGAGGCTTGACATTTATGAAGAATTAGGCATTTCTGAGGGCACTGGTAACAGACTCTGCGTTATTGGTGAAGATTTGCTCCATTTAATTTAATGCGTTACTGGTTTCAATTACATCTCTTCGGCTCTTTTAACGGACCAGAGAGTTTTCAACTTCAAATGTGCTTGTTAGAAACCAGAACAGTTAGATAAAATATTTTGGGTTATTTAGTTCTGAGCATGTGGTGGAAATGGTATAATTTAAAAAAAAGAACTTAAACTGTTTAATATGCTCTTATGCAGAATATTAATTTTTTTTCTGAGTCCTTCAGAGTAGAAGAGTTGTTCCAGATTAATTATTTAGATATCTTTATTGATTTTGTTGTAGTTTATTCTAGTCTTGAAAAGAAATACGAGTTTATACTATTAGCATTGATGTTGTAAGAGTTGTTCTATTGAATTTGATCCTCTGCAAGGTAATATGCAATTATTTGTTGTGATGAGATGTGAATTTTAGGTTCAGAATCTCGCTGCTTACATATTTATGTGCTACTAAACCGACACAGCTTAGGCAGCCTTTGTTTTTTACCTTGACAGAGTGAGCAGGAATATGCATAACTACTTGTGGATTCCAGTAAGCATAACTTTTTCAATAGTGTTTTTTCCCCCTCCTGTGTGCAAAGACACTTCTGGTGGTTATTGTTAGGCTACCAGATAGGCTGCTTTGCTTACTGTGGATGCTTTCTCCTCTTCTCTCTGTGCAGTGTATTTCGCAGAAAATGTGTTTCCCACTTAAGATTTCATGCATGTTGGTTGCTCACCAGAGACCCCCAACCCGTGATTACAGCCTGTGGTAGAACGGGTGGAAGGCTCAGGGAGTTGCAAGGCTGTTGACTAGAAGGCCTTATTTTCCTGTGTTATCAGAACGAGGCAGGTGTATGTTGTTTCCTCAACTAAGAGTTTACTTTTTTGAAAAAATAATTCTACCTTATAAATGACCTGTCTGAGTATTAGAATAAACTTAGTGGCCTCCTATTATCCTTAGCTCTAAGTCTCAAGAACTAAGATAAAACAGCAGTTTCTGAAGCGTGATGAGCCCTAAAGAATTTTTGAAGTTAGTTGCTTACACAGTCTTTTCTAAAAGCCCTTTGAGGTATTTAGTGAATTTAACAAACTCTAGATATATCTTCACTCACAGCTGAAAAATGTTTCTGTGGAAGAATAACAGTCTTTAGCTTGCTTCTGTAAAATACAGTTATTAAAGAAATAACTACAGATGGGTTTAAGTGACATGAGGAAAAAAAAAATGGAACTATCCTTCCCCTCTTTATTTGGTGCCAAAATCAGATACAGATATTCACTGCCTTCACACTACTTCCCCCTCACTTCTTGGAAGTAAATAACTGAGTTGTTTGATATTAAAGTAGCAATTCTGAATCTATTTTTTTGCATGTTTATATGATATACTGTAGTTTTGAGTCATTAGAAATGCACATCCTAGAAGAGAGAAGTCTTGATATTGGTACTTTTCAGCAGTTTTTGACACCAAATGCCCAGTCAATATAAATGAAGGCTGCAGAAATTTGTTGAGTCTTTCAGATGTTTCTGAAAATAATTTCCTACTGTTTATAACAGTCTATCTGGTTAAAAAAAAATAGATTAGGCTGCATATTAGACTCACAGAAAGTTCTGTAATCAAATGCAAGAAAAGGTTCTGATTTCTCACTTTCTTTTTGAAATCAAATCAGGTGTGACCATCTGAGTGAGAGCGTATTTAAAGAACAAAGTACCAACAGTTCCATAAAACTTTGAAGAGTTCAGAGCTTATTTAGACATCATCCCATACCTTAAACAGTTTATCTTTCATAGTATCATATTAGGAAGATAAAAAATTTCTTCATATATTTTATATTAAGACATTTTTAAGGCAATTAATCAGAGTCAACCTCACACTGAGCAGAAGGAAGTTTGAGATTTAGATAAGCAGGTACTGGTTAATTCTCTGCATAGGCAGCAGTCATTGGCAAGACCTTGCAATCTGTGTGCTGAAATGCTTGGCAGCTTGTTCCCATTGCAGTTTCCTGAGCGAATGGTGATTTCTTCTTCACATTCTCTCAACTGGCTAAAAGAAAATATTTTTTCATCTAAGGGAGAAGAGCATAAGTGTCTTTGATCCTGTTAAGAACACCGGGAAAAGTACTGGCCTCATTTTAATCACGGAAGGATAGGTGTCAGTGAGGCTGTTCTGGTAGTTCACTGAGAGTATAAGCAGTGACGAGGTTATTTATCTCTCCTGTAGGTCCATGGTTACTTGAATATGAGAGAATATTTGTACCCCCTTTGGCCTTTGGAATGCAAACTATATGCCAGTTTGTACGTGCCCAGATTGAAGGAAGTGCTTCTGCTTGGTGTGCCTGAGGTTCGTGGCTGCTGCCAGTGTTGGGACAGTGGCAAACCACAGGCTGATGGAGCTGTGGTTGTGTGACTGCAAAAGCAAATCTCGCTTTGTGAAGTCGTTTCTTGAAATTATTTACAAGTTTGCAGAAAGATGTTTGTCCTGCTACCCTCCATCTTGATCCCAGCAATTTAAGAAAATTACCAGGCTTAGTTAGAGATCAGAGTTCTCTTTAGTAGAGCAAAGTATTAATAAAACAGTAAATTAAATCATAAGATTACCCAGGTTTCTAAAATTACTCTGGCACTAGAAATCATAGCATGTACTTGCTGTGTGTTCTTCTATCTCTTTTTTATATCTAGATATTTGACAGTTGTTGTGTTCTTGTGTAAAAGTGTGTTGCTGGAAGATCTTGTGCTTGCCTTTCCTTTTTATTAGGCTTCTTCTCAATTGTGCCACTTTTCATCCATATCCCATATTCAGAGCAGATCAATTCTGGCTTAAAAGCATTTTTAATGTAGAATGTTTTCAAGGTTCATGACATACATGCTTTTTTGTGTTCTTTGGAAAAGGAAACAGATTTATAGGGAGACTCAAACCCAAATTTTCATTTATGGAAAATGGGAAAAAGGTTATATACTCGTCTACGTTATTAGTTGAGAAAGCTGAATGTAGGAGCCTTTTCTGTATTTTTCAATGACATTGTACAAAATAGGTTTAAAAACCTCAGGTGATGCCTAAAAGAGTTAAGTTTCAAAAACTTCTACTTGTCTGTGACCCTGGCTGTTCCTCCCATGCAGCAGGTTGCCCTGGCATGTTCCTATGCAGAATCATTGTGGAAGTGAAGGGGACATAACCATAAAGATGATTTGCTAGCAATTGTGTTTTTCTCTTCTTCTTCATTTCAGCTAAAGGGGTTTTTTTCCTTCCTCCTTTCCACTGTTCTGTCCTCTTTTGGTATTTTCCATCATTGCCTGTGGATAGCCAGGAGGAATAGAGTGATAGTTGTAGCTTGGGGCAAGGAACTTTAGTTTGCAGGAGAAGCCCCTTGCCAACAGTGTGACTGTGAAAGCAAAGAGAGGCTCCTTGAGAGAAAGTAACCCTATTGCTCCTGTTGTGTGATACAGTGCCTACTGAACTGGGACAACCTGTGACACATTTAATTTCTTTGTCTTGGACATGATAATTTCATGTCTGGGGCTCAGAGGGCAGCTTTCTTGTCCACCTGCTATAGGTATAAATGGAACTCTATGGTTTTCAGGTAGTTTTTCACCAAAAAAAAAAAATCGCTCAGATCTTCTGAGTGTGCTCTGAGAGGTCTAGATACCCTCTGAGAATATGAGAAGCCATAGTATGGGTTGCTTGGTTCAGTAGTCCTGGTTAACACACAGCCTGAGAGCTCAGCCTACAACTTTCTTGGAGGAAACACTTTGGGTGAGAGCATGTGACCAGATCCCTTCTCTGCAGAGGATTGTTCTAATAGCAGATTTCAAATCTGTGGACTCATAGCCGTGATGATTAGTTCATTGTGGACAATTTGTTATTCTGTGAAGTCTGCTGCTGGTTCAGACTATGTTCTGTATCCAAATATTCACTTTCAGGCTTCTTTTGGAGGAGTTTGTATTGCTGGTTTGGGAATTGGGTAGGTAAATTTCCACACAGAACAAGTTTTCAGGAGACTTATCAGACCTCTAGTGCAGATTATCAAATAGGTCCAGGAAAAAAATAAAACTGATTTCTCTATGTGGCTGTTGAAGATTTTATGTCATTCCTGAAAGATGATGCATCCACACGCTAGGACAGTTACTTTGATGTGCCTTGCTTCAATTTGATCAAATTTAGAAGACCAGGAAACGGATCACTTCAGAAATCCAACAAGTAACTTGGTAATCTTTTGTCTCTTCACAGGCTGGCTAGTAAGTCATGGTAGGTTTTTGCCAGTGTGATAGTCATGAAATAAAAGCAGCTCAGTGGGATGATACATTTGAGAAAGTCGTACTATCAGGTTTGACTGGTCCCTGTTAACTCCTCAGTTACAAATCATAAGATGCAGTCACAGTTTTATTTACAAATAATGGAACCTTCTGTTATACATACTTGCAAAAGAATTACACTAACTTTGATTCTTTGAGACGTTATCTGTTACTCTATTGCTGTATCCTTTATAAACTAGCATCCCTGGGTTTGTTTTTTTTTTTACTTCTTTTTGGATTTGCTAAGACCCCAGGCACATCTTTCCTTTCCTTTGCAAGTTTGTCAGGGCTTTGAAATGTGAGCCATCTGCGGAAGGAAGTCAACTGTCTGGAACTTTGTGTCTCAGGAAGCCTGCTAGGGATGTGTGTTGCTGGTACACAGTGTTGGTAAAAAAATACCAATGTCACCTGCACAGGCTTGCTTCTCCCCTTCATCAAATGCACGAGGATTGCAATGTGTCTTGTCTAGGTGATGGATCATTATTAATTTTATTAGCATTTTTGGTTTGTACATCCTGACAATATTGTGTGACAGACAAAAAACCCAAAACCACCCAACCCAGAAAACCTGTTAATGAGGCTGTTAATAGATGCCAGGTAAAACCTGTGGCACTGGTGCACAAGAAGAGGTCATGCACGTCATGGAACATAAGAACTGAGAAGCCTTGGGTGCATCCTCTGTGCTTTATGGAGTCTGGGTCAGGCAGGGCTTTGGAACAGGGCGTTCATGGGTGAAGATGTTGTTTCCATATCCTGATGGGATGATAGCAAATTAGACAGCTGGACAGAGGAACAGTTGGAAAGATGACACTGTTCCTTTTTAACTCTTTGAACTATGCATGGTAAGATAACTGTTTGTAACTTCCTGAGGATTTGGGGCTAAGTACAACCGTGAGATATTTCGCCTCCAGTGCACTAGAGAATAGCAGACTCATGGCAGACAACATTATTTGTTTCATGAGGCACATCAGCTTTTATTGCGTCTGATTATGTTCTGTTGCCTTCGCCTTAAGAGCAATTTAATTTAAAAACTTCCTGTGTTACAGGAAGGAGTAGTGGAAGAAAGCAAAGATAATTATGATGAGAAGCAGGATGTGTTCAGTCTGTAGGGAAGAAATAGCATAATTTTTATTAATCCCATATTAATATAAGTGACCTGTATTCTGAAGTCTTTATTTTTCTGTAGGCAGCCAGACTGCAGAATAAAAATATTATTTTGAGTAAGTCTCTTACTGTTGTCAGCATACAGTTTTTAGTTGTGGGTTTGTTTTTGTCTGTAGCAGAAAGACGGGTGAGGTGTATGTCTCAGTCTCTTTAGGAATGAAATATTTTTCCTGGATGCTGGTTGTCATTTCCAACCATTTTTTAATGCTGGAAATGTAGGAGCATTTGCTGTAAAAGATAGCAAATACTGCCCAGGAATTTAGGAGAACACGCTGTGAGGAACAGGTAAAGTCTTACTGAGAACCTTGGACAGAGCTCAGTACCTTGGTGCAAGTGGGAATTTCTAAGGTCAATAATCTAGTTATTTGCAGCTGCTGAACTTACTACACCTTCATTTAGTTGTATGTTGTGACTTACTAAAGGAATGAGTTGTGAATTATCATGTTTAATTAGCTATTCTTTCACAATTCATTTTTCTGCTTACTCCTGTGCCTTCTGGGATCCAAGGGCAGAACAGATAATGGGACTCTGTAAGGTGTGAACTGCCTGAAAATATGTAACTTACAGGAATATAATGATTTCAGTGGTGTATTTACAGAAAGCTACTCTTCTAGAAGCAGGTGGTGTGGTCATTACCTCATCTCTTTGGGAGCAATCACATTGCTTTAAAGGAGTGTTATGCAAATGTGACAAACCTAGGGAATTTATAATTGAGGAATATTTGTACATTCAGAGCATCCGAACTTAGGCACAGGCAACATTTTAAGATCAAAATGCCCTAAAGCTTAGTCTTCCATCCCTGGGAAAGTCACACAATTACTGTGTCTGCCCCATAAACAGAGGCTGCAATCTGTTTATAAGGACACTGTGTTGATAATTCCTTCGAAAGTTCTTGCTTGTGCTGTTTGAAACTTCAGTCCTGCCCCCAGTATATTTTATTATTGTTGTTTTTGGTGGTCTGTGGATGTGTCCATATGAGTGTTCTAGTTCTAGTCATGTGTGTGCTCCCACTCACTGTTCCTGCACACCAGGGAGCGTTCTCAGAGCACACAGACCCGACTCCTGGGAGGTAAAATGAAGCCAAAAGATGAGCTGTAAGAACACAGTAAATGGAATCTGACTGCTGGGAGGAATGAAGTCTCTGGGCCAGACCAGAGCCTGTCTGAATAGTCACTCATCCATTGAGTGCATGGTGTGGAAGCTCTCAGGACCAGATTCTTTTGCAAGCAGGTTTGCTCATGTTCCATTTGCTCCTTGGTAATTCAGGTAAAACCTGTAAGGGCAATCTGAAAGCTCCTGTATTGTGCAGAGGATGTGAACTCCCTACAAATTACTAGAAATGCTTTGTGCTGGGCAAAGCTTTCCTCCATCCTGGTTGCATCTACATTGGTAATTTGATGCAGGTCTGCAGATTAAAATAGCCAGTTCTGAGGAGCAGATGCCAGTGCTTGGTGTGTTGCTTTAAAGGGCCTTGAGTAGGTGGAGTACTTTTGAGCTAATTTGCACTAAATGAGAGACACTTATTTGAATTACTGCTGCATCACTTATAATGAGACATTGTTTTCCAATATATTGTGATTTAAAAACCAAAGGAATAATTTCACAATATTCTAAAAAGTTTAGACTTGGTTTTATTATTTTCATATTCTGATAAAAATGAGAAAATATAAGCACTTTGAAGAATATGTTTTTTTTGCTTAAAGGAGGCAAACTGAATTTAACTCTTGGATTTCTGATCTTTATAACAGCTTGATTTAAGCATTGATAAGTGGAACAGCCGCACAATTTTAAAATTTTTGCTCTAATTTATAAAGTAGGAGTTACTGTACTCTGCAAACTTGCTTTCAGTTTTGAATATGAACTTTCCTCCTTTTTAGAAGCCATCATCATGAGTAATTTCTGTTCTGCAGAACCAGCAAATAATGTCCTCACTGATAACTATATAGGTTTGTTATTTCTGTCACTTACAAAGAGTCAATCTCAGCAGATTTTTTTTTCATGCGTGGGATATAATGTATTTATGAGATTTTTTTTTTTTGGCTACAGTTTTAGCAGAAAAGAGCATGGCTTATTCTGAAGATTCTAGATAAGCCTTCAGTGCTAGGCAAGATTTAAACAGGTGGTTTTAAACTAAACACACTTAATCCAGAGACACTGGGAGATAATAAACATGTAGCTTTATGCTGTTGCTTTTGTATTTACTCTCTTTAGAGAAGAAATGTTTTTTCATCTGTGTGAAAAATTGTGTTTGCAGTTATTTTTCAGATTTTTGACAGATTTTTCTTTTGTCTGCTAAAGAAATTAAGATTACTCTCTACTTAAAAAAAACCAAACCAAACAAGAATTGAGCATTCAGTCTAAAGAGCCAAGGGACAGCATAATTTATCGATAATAAACACAAGTGATTATCTCACTGTTATGCATTCTAGTGAGTGTGGTTCTATCAGAGCAGTTAAACTCAATGCTTTTCCTTTGTTACAGCAGTGAAAGCATTTGTTGACAAATGCTACTAAAATAAGAGATTTTTGAGTTCTGGCTCTGTAAACAATTATGGAGAACTTTGATGGTGCTGTGAACATGTGTGACACTGCTATGCCATTCTGAAAATAACAGTTGAAAGTGATTTTGTCATATCTTGAAAGCAGCTGTAGTTCAAACAAATTTTATCTTTCTGGAGGCTAAATACAAAACCTTTTGAAAACTTGTGAAATATGTGGCTAAAAAAAAAATTACGCTCTCCAGTGCAAAGGCTCCTGTCCTGTGCTTGTATTGATGTGAAGAGAACTCAGTCTGTTTTATGTGTCTCAGGTCATCCAGAGTATCAAACTATACACTTGACTCTTTACATGTTCCTACTTACACAGAAATTTTCTGGGAGGGTGGAAGATCGCTTACACATTCTTGTGGCAAGTATCAGTTTTTATGTTCGTGAGTTGAATGTAAAAATGCATTTGGAAAACTCCTAATGAAAGTGTGGGATCTTTAGATGAAGAACAGATGAGCTTCCTCTCTCTTGCCTGTACAGACGTGATTTGTATCTGAAAAGTTATTGTGTCTATTGCAAATGGGAAAAACCAAATGGATGCTGTTGTAGTCCTTTCTGCCTTGAAAATTGCTTTCCAAAAAGCAATGTTAACTCAAGAAGTGCTAGATTTGAGTTTTAATTTTGCAGTGATTTTAAACATAATAGAGTTTTCCTGTGAAATAAATCTTCATTACACATAAAGATTGAAAGAGATAATCAAAAAAATATCGTCAAAAATATTCGGTTATAAAGGATACTTGAAAAGTGTTGACTTAGGGGGTGGAGTTTTATTTAGATACATCAGAGTGTTATAAATAATTTTCACATTCAGAGTAACATTAAAACCAGAACAAAACAAGCCCCAAAACACCACTGGAGTGGCCGGGGTGGGGGGGTGGGGAAGGGAGGGAAATACATGTAGGTAATCATGCCCTTGAGACACATTGGCATCGTGTCTGTAATTGCAGGACTCCCTTACAGCTGCACCACATGGTTTCTGTGATGCATCTCTGCCACTGCTGCCACAGGACCTGCTGCATGGACCCAGAGGGAATAGTGAGGGCAGGACAGATGGGGTGCCAGGTGCACTTTGTCTGCCTGATAACGCTGCACACTTTGGGTAAGATGTTAACAACTTGTCCATGTTGCCTTCATGGTGCATGAACCAGCCATGGTTGTCCTTTCAGAAGGACAGAAGTAATGTTATGGTAAGTAGGACTCAGATTTAATGTATAGATTTAAGTCTTTCACATAAGCAATTCTTCACATTTGTTCTGGTACCAGAGCAGACATTAGCTTTTTTAAGGAGTTCCTAACAGGTGCACCTCTTGTTCTGTTCATTCTTGTGTATATACATATATTGCTCTGGGCCTGAGGAATTAATAATAATTTAGAATTACTTCTTTTCCTCCCTTAAAAATTTTCCTTCATTCCTTATGAAACGTGGAATAAAGCTTCACAGTCAGACCATACTTTGAGATCCTGTGAAATGTCATTACAATAAGTAGTAACTAGCAACAATACTAAAACATGGCTATCTGTTTTTGAAGTTCATGTTAATTCAGTAAATATTTTCTTTCCTACCTAAGTAGTTTAAATCTTCAGTGCAGCTTTTCCTTTGAGCTTTTCAAATACTCCACTGTGGTTTGACAAACTCATTTCTCTTGGTATGTAATATTTGCCTTTTGAGTGGAGAAGGACCTTTACTGTAAAAGCAATAATGACAGTACAAACAATGAAGTGTTGTACAGATAATAAGGATAACCAATAGCAGACCAATATCTGGTGGCATTTGGCATCCACCAGAGACCATGTGCTCATCTTCCTTCACTAACCTTCCTGTGAATGAAGTGCCTGAAAGACTGAATATCAAACCAGCTATTAGGAAAAATGGTCCCCAGTGCCAATACCTGTCAGGCCTGGGTGAGGATTGTCTGAAGAGTTCAGTTGTACCTGTCACTGGTTTGTGAACCTAAAGTAATAGGCAGGAAGGCAGAAGGAAGCAAAACCATTTTCTTCTTCTGACCTTGCACCTTCCCCTGCAGCAATGCCCTTTTTGCTTGTGGGACTAGAACTCATCACTAGGCAAATTGTAATGTCCTTCCACTTGATAGTTCCTTCTCACATCCTGACAGTTTAAATGTCTCAGCAGAGATGGACAGACACCTGTTTCCCTCGTGCCCCATGCCAAATCTTTATGGCACACAGCTCATGTTTTTGTGGTTATCAAAAGGCCCAGTGTTTAATTCCAGTTGGTCAGCAGCTCATTGTAACTCAGTTCATTGGTTGCTGATGGCCCGTGTACATGTCCATCAAAGCTTTCTTTTCTAATGATGTTTATGTATTTGTCTCCCAGGTAAAGAACAGTTTCTCCCGGGGAAGAGTCTTTCTCCTCGCAGGTGCAATCAGTTCCCGCAGAAATAGATTGATATGCAAGCTGATGCTCACTGTTACAATTCTTTTCTCACGGGAGCTTATCAGGCTAGCTGTTTGCTGTACTTAGGCAAAGTAACAAGGCCTGAACCATGATTTTACGAGGCCTTTCTTTTGTAAGGTTTTACGTATATGTGACATTTACAAACTTACCTTCCACTACGAATTATTTGGGGTTAGCTTGAAGTTTTGCCTCAATCAGCTCTTTTGATTCCTAACTATAGACGTAATTGCCTTGTTAAGTAACCTATTTTGAAAAATTAGAGAAGATAAGAAATAATGGGGGGAAAAAGGAGTAAATTTGAGAGTTACAGTTACTTTTCAATTTCTAATATTTCTGCAACAAGCAATTTTTTTTTTTAATTTTTGGAGGTTGGTTTTTTTGGGATTCTGGAGATTTCTTCCGTTCATCAGTGTCTGGTTCGATTTATATAATATCAATGAAACAAGATAGGTCTGTGAAGAATTTTACCCATGGAAAAGTAATTCTATATGCATTAACATTTAAAGCTCCTGGAAAATAAAAATCAATTAGATTTTTTGTTTATAGTTAGGTATATTATATTTAAGAGCTATATGGGAGTCCCCAAACAATATATTTCCTTGGATCTACTATGTTTGACTTAATCAAGAAAAAGAATCTGATGCCAAATTGAATGGTGTAATATTGAGCTGTAGCCCAAAGTCTTGAAAACGTGATCGTTTTAGACGTTAGAGCAATGTTTTAAACACTATTTCCCTGATTCTGGAAGGTCTAAAAATACTTCTGGTGTCTCGTGTCCATCTGTTAACCATGTAACATCAAAAATGTTAGACCTTCTTTTGGCGTCCTTTGCCTCCAGACTAAGTGCCTCAGGAGTCAGTGATACTTCAGCTGTAATTGATGTAATTCTCCTGTAGAGTTTGAGAAGGTTGATGAGACCAATGTTAGGAGCAGCTTTTTTTTGTTTTGGGTAAAACATTACAGAATGCAGCCCTGAAACTGAGATCTGTTTCAGCCAGGTGTCCAGTGAGTTCCATGTGTAAGCCAAGAGTGTAAGGGAGGTCTCAGGAGTGCCCAGCTGCTGCAGAGGTGTCTCAGCCTCACCTGTCAGCACGGCGGTGTCAGCCCTGCCCCGCTCCCTCGGGGCCTGGAGGAGCAGCCAGAGATGGGCTCGGTGGGAGCTGTGTTCAGTGCTGCCCCTCTGGCTGTTCAGCAGCACCAAACAAAGCTGATGGATGGGAACTCCTGACTTATGGTACGGAGCGTAGGACGTGCCAAAGGTGAATAGGATGTGAAAAGCTTATGCTTAAAAATAATATGAGCCTTTGTGAAGTGTTCTGTTTTCTGAAAGCAGAAAATTCAACAGTCAGTGTAATTATATTTGTTAGGAGCCCACAAGAAGCTTGTGGATTAACAATAATGCACAGTGATTACATTAATCAGCAGACTCTTGTGGAAATGAGAGGTTTAATGGTATAAACACATCTGATGATACTTTGGATGAAGTAAAAAATACTTTCTGAGGAGATCATCCTGAAGATGAAAAATTATAATTTTACATACAGATCTGCAAGAAAGGATTCCTTTCTTTTCCAATTAAATTGCCAGTGACTAGCGTGAGAAAGAGAAGTAGGCTTGTATATTAAAGAAGGTAGTTGCTCTAGCATGGAAAAAGATGCCTCATGTAGCTATTTTCGTTAGTAAAGTTATAGTTGGATGGAGTGTGGTTTACTGGATTTCTCAAAAGTAAGCACTAACTTCAGTGTAAGGCAATAAAATGTATTAAAAATCAATGTATTTGTTGTCTGTTAAAGCTACCTTGGTCATTTAATTGGGAGAAATGTTTGCTTCCCCAGTTGCCACTTGAAATGCCTGAGGAGTGGGAAGATGAGAATAAGCAAATGGTGTGTTCTCAGACAAGATTCACACCTCCTCAATCTCCAAAGAGATCTCTTAAGAAATGTGCTATCTGTTCCCCATGTGTTTCCACATCTGACAAGTGATGATCTGTTACTTTAGTAAGCTCTAAATTTGCCCTACCATTGGATAACAAGGTTGTACAAACACGCTGGGGGAACTCTAATAAACATCATAGCGATGGATAGTTCTTGCCCTTCTTTGCATGAGAAATTAAAACTTTTCTAGCTTAACCTACCCATGTTTTTAAAAAGTAACTAGAGCATGTTGCAGGGACAATGAATTCTGTCATTTCATTGACCCAGTGGTCTGTAGCAAGGCTTTAAGGAATGTGCCAGCAGATAATGCAAGGACTATTTTCTATAAATCTAGGATTGTAATAGTAGCATTAGTCGAGGTGTAGATTCACAGTTTATAATCCTGTGGAATACCAAACATGTAGAAGTAACCCTCTTAAATATAAATGGAAATTCTGCACAGATATTTACTTTGTTGTTGGTTTGGTTTTGTTTTTTGTTAATTTGTTTGTGGGTTTTTTTGCTTAGTGGGGATTTTTTTTGTCTGGTTTTTTTTGGGTTGCTAGAATTTTATGTTTTGTTGTTTGAGTTGGGGATTTTTTAATATATATTGTGGGAATTTCATAATATAGTGTTTAAACTAACTAGAACAGTGTAAGCTGGCAGCTGATCTTTCAAGGGTGTACTCCCTGTAGGGGTTTGTTTGTTTGTTTTCCTAGGAGGAAAAAAATGAAGGTCAGTTATTCAGGGGGGAAGAAAAAAAGTGAGAGCCAGAAAATTGTTTTGCTTGATGAGGTAATACTATCACAGTTTTGACAGTAACCTTCCTGTCTGTGAAAGTGAGTGTCTCCAATTCCTGCGCTGAGCAGCTGGGAGCTGTGCCCTGGTGCTTTTGTCAGGTTGCCTTGGCTCCCTGCTCACAATAACCTTTGTGCTTCAATGCAGCTACTGAGTGTCCCTCCCATCAGTAAAGGAAACACCTCCACTTCTGTCGTGTTCTGTGGACCTGTGATCTCTTCCACTGCTCTCCCTCATTTAGCTCCTTGGTAGAAAGTGTTGCTCAGAGCAAAGTTTGCAGAGTCCAATTGATTCTTGACTGAGAGTAAAAAATGGTTAAATGTGAATCTGTGTAGTTTTTTTAACTGGTTCTGCATTCATCATAGGGAAACAACCAAAACTAAACCCACCGCAAAAAACCTAAACCAGAAAGTATTAAATTTGTAATTGATCTTAATAATGTTCATCCTACTTTAATTGTATGAGGAAGGGAAGAAACATCACAGTCATAAAGTTAATGCTTACAGTGTATGATGGAAAGGAAAGGGCAGGATTATTGAGTGGTCAAAATTGTCTTCTACCAATGGAATTATCTCCTCCTGCACCAATACAGGTAGGAGGCGGAATCCCAAACGTCACAGCTTTGCTAAGAGTGTGAAAGTAATGTCCTAAATAAAAATGAGATCAAGCTTGAGAAAAAGCACTTTGGAAATGATGTTTGTGATTAGGAAGATTTTTGGAGTCTTCTCAAAGTTTGTTAAATAGTACAGTGTTGCTACCTGGGCTGGCTAGGCTGCTTAAGAGTAAGTGCAGGTTTGGATTTGAAAGCTGCAAATCACAAGTGTGATCAGTGATGAAAGAATTGCTACTATAATCTCATAGAAACTGCCAGAAATTCAAAAGAAGTTTTTTGAACAGTGATCACATACTAAATAACATTATCTTGATAGGCCCTAATGAACTGCCATAAAAATGATTGTCCTTTCTGGCAGTTTTTTCCATTTGCCCCTGTTGACCCACAGAAGCAGAATATTCTTCTGATTCTTATCGAGAAATTTATTTGACTAAAATAAAAATTCACTCATCAAAATGTAGGTACATAACAAACTTATCTACGTTATAGCAAAACAATAAAAGCTGTTTTACAGCAAAAGGAAGTTGAAGTAAATTAACAGAGCAAATAAAGATGACATGGACTCTAAAATAGCACCAAAGGCTGATTGTTTTTTCTGTATATCATTTCATCATGGACACAAGCTATATTGCACTTCATAGACTCAAATGGTAAAGACTTGTTATGAGTTTCACTGGTGTAAGACTACATTTTAAGTGTTTTTTCTCTCTCTGTTTTGTTTTTTTTTTTTCTTTTCTTGCAGCCTAGTGGCCTGCATGAATTTAATACCTGATGGTGTGTAACTAACTGGGCAGCAGCAGTAGCTTAGCAACATCAGCTAGTGCTAGTGCCAAAGAACAGTGTTGGCTTTCATCATTTTAAAATGCCAGCTGGTCCTTTAATAGTCTTTCTATATTTAGAGATTAATTGATAATTGTGTTTTAACTTGTAGATCTAGGCTGGATTTCCATTAAATCCATTAAATTGTTTGATAAAGAATTTGAGAGTCTCAGAAGTTTTAACTGTAGACATTGATACAAGATTTAGGAAGGGCATGGTAATAACGAAATTCCTGAGTGAGAAACTTGGTGATGGAGAGTACACAGAAACCTTCCTTGCTTCCAGTTCACTGTAAGTGCACAAGCAGAGCTGCCTAAATGTACCAAAGGAGTGGTGAACTGCATTCTCTGAGAATTATGATGTTCTCTTAGTAAAGACTAGTGTCCAATAAATATATGCACATTTTTTATATAAGTAAATTAGAAAATAAATTTATATTACAAACATATTCTGATATTTTAGTGTGTGCTTATATGTATGCACTAAAATAAAACATTAAGAATGTACTTTTTTAAGAAATCATAAAATTATAGAAATATGCACCTGGCATGGGTCTCAACAGGTCATCTACTCTTTTTTCACTGTGAGATCGATCTGTAAACTGCAGCATCTCCAGCTGAGTGTTTGCTTAGATGTTCCTGAAGTTAGGTGATAAAGGAAACTGTGTAACCTTTGTTACATCTTCCAGCACTTAACTCCTCCTATCCTAGAATGAATCTCACACATTCACTCTACATATCCTAACATGGAATGTAAACATTTTCTGGAAGATAAGCTTCTGATATGTTTTTTATGTGTATGCAGTGGACACAAGGGCAAATGATTTTGTTGCTATTCACTTGTTGAGATTTTTTAACCTACCATAAAAATGCCGCTGTTCTTTAGCCTGAGTAAACCATGCAGAACTTTCTAACTTCACTTATAGGTAGTTTTAGAAATCTCTTTGCAGCTATATTTCTGACCTAGATTTTCTGCAGTAGTTGGGTATATTTAAAGAGATGTGGGCAAGCTGGCCAGAGTGTTCTTGCTGAGAATCTTCACTAGTGCTTATTGCAGCAGGATGGATACTGGGCAATCTGTATGTATGACATTCCTGCTAATCTGTCCCCAGATGCTGTGTCCCTGTGTTCCTCTGTCACTTTCTTATTTATATTTTGATTCCTGGTTAAACTAATCCTCAAGTCCTTTGCAGTTTTCCCATTTTCTGACAGTTAGGGCTCCTTGAGTACTGAAGTATAAATACCTTACTTCTGTTGAGTTTGTTACTTTCCAGCAGTGTTAGAGCATCCTCACTTGTAAACATCTTTTAACTTCCTGTTTGAAATACTTGCTTTTCATTTTCCGAGGTTCTTAGGTTGGTTGTGGTACCAGCATGTCTCACAGCTTCAGGTCATGTGTGGATGGTTATCTCAGTGTGTCCCCACAGAGCTGTATGGGTTCAGATGTGCACTTTCAGAATGAATTATGCACACTGGGCTTTGATTCATCTTCTGGAGCTGTCTGAGCTCGCAGACTGGATTACACTAAACTGGCAAGTGTGCTTCCACAGCATCTCTAATGCTGTCTGGCTCTGGATGGGCATTTAAATCCATGGGCTCAGACCACAGCTAGATCTTTTTTTCTAAAGACTCAACAAAACAACTGAAATACACCCCAACTAACAACAAAAAACCCAACAAAACCCCCACACCTTACCACAGAAATCCCAGAACAAAATGAAACAAGCAAACAAAACCACAAACAAACAAGCAAGCCCCCACAACCACCCAGCCAAAACAAGCCTTGCCGCAGCAGCCGCGCTCCAGAGCCGTGGCTGGTGTGGATGTCAGCTTCCCAGCAGCATCTGTTCCCTGGCAGCTCAGCTCCCTTGGCACACTCTGCCCGTGGGAGTAGTTACAAACACCTTGTTTTGGGAAGCTGCACACACTCCTTGTGCTAATCCCACAGAACAAGCTTTGTGAGGGGTAGAAACTCTTAGGTGATAGCTGGAGATTTGGGTGGGTTTGGTGCCACTTCATGGTGCTCTGTGTTTCAATAGGCCATGCCTAGTTGAAGGATTCAAATTCATCTCAGGTTTTTTTATTAATTCTGATTTGCATTCATACTCTGGAACTTTTAAAAGTATGGAATAACTGGTCATAAGTACTTTTTTTTGGAAAAAACCCAGAGGGTATTTTCTGTGAAGGAGATTAGAGAATTTTTCATGAGAGGAGTTTTCCTGATAGCTAATGGAAGTCTTGTGAATTTGTGTTGCTAGAAGAAGCTTCACGTGTCCCTCTTTGGCTTCAGTCAGTTTTATCTTTCTGGTTTAGTGCCTATCTGATCTTCTTGCCATGCTGTAATAATCTGACAGTCTCTGGTTCATTAGAACTGCTTTTGGTAGTAGGTGTAATAGCTGTCATTGAAATGATTTTTTAATAAGTATGTAGGATGTTTCATGTTTGTAAATCTGCCAGTTACTAACACTTGCACGTGTCTTCTGGTTCTATTCTCTTTCTTATTTTTCCGCAGAGGAATTACTGTACAAATACTTGGAGAAAATTACTTTCTGTTGTGTTTATATAACACTGCTAAAAGGATTTATAAATTGGAAGCCGGCACTGTGCAGCTCAAGTCATGTTTGACTCGAGCTAGAGCAGAAAATTACTTTGAATATTTAATAGTTTTCTAGTTAAAAGTCTTGTGCTTTGATTTTGAAGATATTTGATGTGCAACAGAGAACAAATTATAGCCTTTTACTGACAAGTAAGTGATATTGTAAAATCATAAATGTATATAGTTTGTCATTTTCAGGAGAAGGAAAAATGAAGATTCAAATTTTCAGAGTAGTTTAGAAGTATTAAATACTGTGATTTCCGTTCACTGTTGAATCTTATTTACGTCATCTGCTTTGAAAATTCTAGGCTAGGACTGTATTCCAACTACTATCGAGGTTTGATATGTTATTAATTTCTTTTCATGTATAAGGTGAAGATGGATTTTGTAGCTTAAAAATGACAAGCCATAACAGCATACAGAAAGATAGTTTACTGCCTCCCTGTAGAATCGCTAAATGCACAATAAAAGACATAGTTTTAGTTTGCAAATACTGAAAGCGAGTTCTAGGAAAGCACTGTGATGTCCTGCACAGACTGACACACCAAAATGCTCAGTATGAAGGCTTACCTAGAGCTCAGGATTTCCTTACTGTTAAAAGTACATCCTGCAGACTGCAAGGAAGTAAGAAAAGGTGAGAAAATGGGGGGAAAATATAATTGAGAGGTTGTGTATTGGAGGAAAATAAAATCATGCAAGTGATTGATTTGAGAAAGCTTTTCTTGCTGATCACCTCTCTTGGAGATCTTGAAGTAGAAAAAGGCTGGGTTTCTTTGGCTTACCCAAGATGTAAATGAATTTCAGAGAGCTTTTTAGACCACGTTTCTGTTCTGTTACTCCTGCTTACAGAATTGGTTGATGGATTAAAGTGTGTTTAAGAAGGTAGCAAACTGCTTTTTCTTGGAGTGTTTTGAAACCAGCTCAATTACATTTTTGTGTCCCTGGGTTACAATTGCTAAATAGGTAGTTTATTGCCCATTTCAAAATTGCACATATGATTTTATTAATTTTTTTGAGTACTCAAAACCTTTCTGTCGAGAAGGGAGACAAGAACTTCAGTGAAAACAAGAGTAACTGATATGGGAACAGAGTACTAGATTCTAGCTTTTTAACACTCTCATATTTCAGGAAGATATTTTAAAGAAATTAATGACTTTTTATATGAGTTCGCTATCAGTGAGATAGCAAGAATTGTGGATTCTGGAGCACAATGTTTATAGTGGAATTACAGAATGACCTGGGTTGGAAGGAACCTTAAAGCTCATCTCATTCCATCTTCCCAGCCATGGGCAGGGACCCCTCCCACGGTCCCAGGTGGCTCCAATCCCCACCCAGCCTGGCCTTGGACACTGCCAGGGATCCAGGGGCAGCCACAGCTTCTCTGGGACCCTGTGCCAGGGCCTCAGCACCCTCTCAGGGAACAACTTCTACCTAAACCTAAGCCTGCTCTCTGTCAGTCTGGGGATTCAATTTTGATAACCATTTTCTAAACCTGTGGTGACTGTAGTAAGTGGAAGGAAGCATCCTAAAAGTTAAGAAATGGCTTAGTGTCTTGTCTTTGAATATGCAGTGGTTCAGCATTTTGCTCTGTAAAATAAAGGTTCAGAGTGCCCTGTATTATATTTAGTAATAACCTGAGAAACAAACTGTGTTCACTTCTATCATGTTTTGAGATACAGTAAGGGATTATTTCTGTGTTTTAAGAGCAGCAATGCAGTAATTTTTTCCTCTGCTGAGACAATAAAATAAGATGTTAATTGGGCAGGCAGCAGTGCAATGTTTCACTGAGTATGGTCTGCAGAACTGCTGGAGCAGGACAAGAAAGTTTTGCAGTCTGCATCACTTGGCATCAATTACTCCTCTGTGAATTGTGCATCTGTCATGCAGCATCTCTGTTGCTTCTCCATAGTTTCACCGATCTCTCAGACATTTTCAAAAGTTTACAAAATATATCTGCAAAAAACATATAGCTTAGCTTTTATGTTGAATATTAAACTTTAAAGAGGATAAATTATCAGCTACACAACAGAATGTTTTTAATTTTGCTATCATATTTTTATATCTCAAGTGCTTTATTTCTTTTTTGACTGCTTGCTAGGAAAAAAAATTATACACTTGTTTGCACTTATATTAATAGCTACAGCATTGCTTTTAGTTTTAATGATGTTTTTTAAATTTGGTTTTCATTACATTTTTCTGACCTTACTACTGACTTTTGACAGTTTTCTGACTTCACTTTTCTGGCCCTTTCTTTTTCATATCCCATTTCCCCAGTGCCTGCCTGCTGCAGAGCTCCCTGTTTAGTAGTTATCTGCTTTTACTCCTAGTGTATGTGAATTTAAAATCAAACAAACAAAAAACTACCAAAACAAAATCAAACCCCACTGAGAATTGACAATGCTCTCCACCTCCTGTCTTGGTAATCCACTTGATGCTGCTACTGATTTCCATGTCTCAAGATGGGCAGTAGGATAGGAAGTCTAGAGGGAAGAGACAGGACAGATTTTGGTTTTTTACCTTCTTGTTACGAACAACAGTAACAATTTTTCTGCTTCTGTTGCAGTTTTTTTGTGCTCTAACACATTTTTTCTGCAAAATGATCAATAGTATTTCTCAGTAATGTTTCTTGTGAAGCTGCATTGGAATTCTGGAACAAGTTGGATTTGTGGTCTTTCTGTAAAATGAAGACTGAAAACATGAAGGATGCTTCTGTGTGCTGTGGATAAAGTCCTGTGTCTTACACTGCTAATAACTGTCAAAGCAGTTATTAGCAGTGTAAGAATCTAATTAAAACAATCAGAACATGAGTGAGGGTCCCTCTATCACCACCGAATTTCTGTGGAAGTTTCCGTAGGGGGATATCAGGAGAGAGATTAAGAACCTTTTGAGGTAACTACAACAGGGCTGAATTATGGATCTCTTAAAGTGTCTTTTCTGAAATTATTTTGAACAAGTACAGTGGAACTTGTTCTTTAAAACATATTACAAGCAGAATCTGACATGCAGTATGAGATGCTCAAAGTTCATTAATTTTTTGCAACATTACAGTGAATTAGCAAAGAGCTGTCTTAATTTGCAGAGTCTGAAGCATGGAAAGTTGAGATGACCTACTTAAGTGACAAAGATATGTGCTTTCCAGAATCAGGAAACCTACTCTTTGCAAAAAGACCCCAGCTTTCCAGCTTCTTCTTTTGTGTTTTCTTTCTGAATCTGATACTTTTTTTTTTTCCTCTTCATGTCATTAGACTTTTCTTAGGTGATGTCTTTAGGCATTGAGTGTCTGACTGTTCGTAACACTATGAAAAAGTGTATGTGGTACCGTGGTGCGTGGTGCTGGTCTAAAGCAAGGCTCAATGCTGTGTGGTGTTACAAAGCATATGTAATGTCTGGGAACAGTTTTACAATGAGTAGGAAGAAAATTCTGGAGGAAGTGGGATGAGAAGACATAGATGAAAGTTCCTTTGTAGATGAAAGTTCCTTTATATGCTGAAACACAAAAATGACTGAGAATATGATGATTTCTTTCTGTCCCCGGGAACAAAATCAGTGGCATTTTAAGAAAGTAACTGAAGTTTTTTGCAAGAATTATTTATCGAGAGAATTGTTAAAATGAGAAAGATTCCCAGTCCACATTAATACTTGAACGAATGCTGGATATTATTGTCTTTTTGTTTTTGACAGCTCTCATCATTCCTTCCTATTCAGTTTCTTTCTTCTTCTTTCTTTAAGGAGTATTTAGTGAAGCAGAAACTGTGATTAATTGATGATGTCCTTGCCACCTTCAAGATCAAAATGAATTTTTGTTATAATTCCCAGTTTCTGTGTGTCCCAGGTCTATTCTCCTGATCTCTTTGACTCCAGAATCAGCAAAATTGTGTTTTGTTTGGTGTTTGATATTCTGATCTCATTTCCTTGGCTAATCTTGTGTCCAGTCCTGCAGCTGAGAAGTGCTGCTGTTGCTGGACTGGCTGAGGATAACAAGGCCCTGAATCCGTGGAGGTGCTGTCCAGCTCTGACTTAGCTCCTCAGCTGGGGCTCAAGGCACTGCAGTTTGGGTTGCTGTGGATTGTACTGGGTCCTTTAAAGTGATTTTGCACTGAGACGTTTAAAATTTCCTAATGTTCCACTGGCACTCTGCTGGGGTTTTTCAGCAGGACTGACATATGCCAGGTTTAGATGCTCTGGTGCAATTCACTCCTCTTGTTTTCTCTTTATTTGTTCTTGAAGAATGAGTCACTTGATATTCAAGACTGTCTTGTATTCAGGCCAATTTAGCACTTGTCAGCTTTGCAAAATGCACTTAACAAAAACTAAATACAAATGCCAAATTATGCATGTGCACCCATGGACTGGTTTGAGGCTCATTTATCAGAGTTTTCTGTAGACTCATTTTGATTCTTTATAGGAGTTGGATGAGATTTTAAAAAACTGATTTACAGATTGCTTTACAGTTGCTATGTTTCATTCCTGCACCAAGATAATTTCCCTGGGAAACCATACAGTGTGCTATATAAATAAAGGTGAGATCTGAAGGGGAAAGATCTCAGAGAAATACACTAGACAAGTTACTCATTTTCTGGCTCTAGGATGATGTTGACAAATGCTGTTTGTTAGGATCTCTACTCTCCTTTCTGTAGATTAGATCTGCATTTTTGATTGGAAAGGAATGTAGCAGTAGTTATATATAACTTGGCATAAAGTCAGCAAAAGTTTTTGATAAGATGAATTTTATTGACCGGAACACTGATGTTCCCCTCACTTCTAAATTTTTTTAGTTTTAGATTTGGTCATAACTTTTTCTTTTGGTGTAGATTTTTTTTCCTGGAAGTATTAGTTAAATTCCTTGTTTTTGTGTTTAACTTCATTATGAAAAGAAGAATGTAGTTGTGAATGAGTTTACTTTAACAGTGAGAACAACGTTCTCACCTGTGTTCCCTAGAGAAAAAACTGAAGGATTCATTCTGTTGAGACTATTGAGTTACCCTAAAATCAATCAAATAAAAGATTGCTTTTTGCTTTGTTAAAGTTTATATAAAAGAAGGAAAATAATTTTTTTTTTATTATTATGATTAGATATTTCATATCTTCTTTGAACTGCTTGATCCAACAAGCAGCTAAGGGGAGAGAGAACACAGGATGTACTGACTGCACTGACTTTTCATTTCTGGTGCCTGTGTGGCCTGAATGATGTGGCTGCCTCTCCTTGGTGTCTGAGCTGCAGCCATCCATCACCTGAGCTCTGTGAGCACACGGTGCACATTGTCACTTGGCTGTGAGCACACGCAGTGCACATTGTCACTCGGCTGTGAGCTTGCAGTGCACATTGTCACTTGGCTGTGAGCACATGGTGCACATTGTCACTCGGCTGTGAGCACGTGGTGCACATTGTCACTCGGCTGTGAGCACATACAGTGCACATTGTCACTTGGCTGTGAGCACACACAGTGCACATTGTCACTCGGCTGTGAGCACACGCGGTGCACATTGTCACTCGGCTGTGAGCACGTGGTGCACATTGTCACTCGGCTGTGAGCACATACAGTGCACATTGTCACTTGGCTGTGAGCACACACAGTGCACATTGTCACTCGGCTGTGAGCACACGCGGTGCACATTGTCACTCGGCTGTGAGCACGTGGTGCACATTGTCACTCGGCTGTGAGCACATACAGTGCACATTGTCACTTGGCTGTGAGCACACACAGTGCACATTGTCACTCGGCTGTGAGCACACGCGGTGCACATTGTCACTCGGCTGTGAGCACGTGGTGCACATTGTCACTCGGCTGTGAGCACATACAGTGCACATTGTCACTTGGCTGTGAGCACACACAGTGCACATTGTCACTCGGCTGTGAGCACACGCGGTGCACATTGTCACTCGGCTGTGAGCACGTGGTGCACATTGTCACTCGGCTGTGAGCACATACAGTGCACATTGTCACTTGGCTGTGAGCACACACAGTGCACATTGTCACTCGGCTGTGAGCACACGCGGTGCACATTGTCACTCGGCTGTGAGCACGTGGTGCACATTGTCACTCGGCTGTGAGCACATACAGTGCACATTGTCACTTGGCTGTGAGCACACACAGTGCACATTGTCACTCGGCTGTGAGC
>VXBQ01002032.1:406294-555801 GCA_013400175.1 Phainopepla nitens | reverse complement strand
GGGCTGTGTGCACACAGTGCACATTGTCACTCGGCTGTGTGCATGCACGGCGCACATTGTCACTCGGCTGTGTGCACACGGTGCACATTGTCACTCGGCTGTGTGCATGCACGGTGCACACACCCTTGCACATGCAGGTCCAGGAGTCTGACTCACCTTCTGCTGGCATCTGTGTGAGGAGAGCAGCTGAGTTCCAGCTCTGTGTTCCTGATCTAGCTGCTATGTGTGAGCTGCCACCTCTGCTAGCTGAGGCTGATTTGAGCTGGGATCTCTTAGATACCTGTATATGGAAAAGCTGTGGAAGCTATAGGAAAACTGAATTGCATTTAACAAGCTTTGAATATTTTAATTGACTTTTTGTTTGATAAAATTCAATAGAATTCTAGATGCTCTCTACGTTTCCCAAGTTGATGAATGAAATAGGAATAGCAGACTGTTTGCATAATGTAGTTTCTATTAAAGTGACTTTCACATTTTTCAGTGCCTTTTTTTGTGTGTGTAGAGCTATTTTTTTTTTATTGCTGTGCTATCTTCTCTTCCCTTGTCCTTTCTGTCAGCTTCCTTGATACTTGCATTGATTTCTTTTCCTATTAAAAAGCAAAAAACCCCACAACAACAAGAAAGAAAACACAACCCTGAAATGAAGAAAGTGACCTCCTCTTCCCAACCTCTGAACATTGTTGTTCTACTAATTTTTGTAGTAGATTTCCACAGTTCTGTGGTCTTTATGTTTAGCCGTGGTGTGTTTACTGTGATACAAGATAAGATAATTACTACTACAGCTTTCCCTGTAGAGAATATTTCCCAGTTAAGTCATCAGCATTTGATATACCCCTTAACCAGAGGCTCCTTGAAACACGACACAGGTCGTCATGTTCTTACAAATCAATAGCAATAACTTGAGAGAGTCTTCCATGACAGCTCTGAAGTACTGAGGCTGATTTTCTTCACATCAGCTGCCAGCTCAGTGTTTGAGGTGAATTCAATTTGAATTTCTCCTATCCATTAATCAGCAAGCTTCAGTGTGGTCCTTGGTCTGTCTGTTTGATATTACTGGAAAGCCAGGTTTCTCTCTTAAGTGCTTCTGATACTTGTGTCACAACAACCATTGTTGTCATTGTTTTCCTGTCAACTTTCTCCAAGTGTACAAAAAGAAGTTGCTGGACAGAGCAGAGGAGATCTATCCCTCCCTGCATTCCTCAGCTTGAAAATATAACTTTTACTTCTCAGATGGTGATTCTGAAAAGTTAATGTGGAAGGATAGTGAGAAGATGGTTCTAAAACCAGATACTGTGTGCAAAGTCACTGTCCCATTCTATTACATGCTCAAGTTCAGTAAAATCTAGCATGTTTTTTGAAAAGACAAGTGACACCTCATATTCTGGGATACTATCCCACTGCCTTGGGTTTTTAGAGCTAATTTTCAAAATTATTTAATTAAGATGGAATCTAAATGCCAAAGTTACAAGTTAAAACTTTTTAGGCTGTGTTAGTGTGCATAAAATGTAATAGCCCTAAATCACTTGGAAGTAAGTATTAGTCTCTCTGTCTTTAGTTTATCCTGACTTCATGAATGAAGTATCTCCAGCTGAAGCAGGGATATAGCTGCTTTTATGAAAGTGAGTATGTTAGGCTTTTGTTGAGTCTGTGGTCAGCCAGGCTGCAGTAACACAAACATCGAGTGTGGGAATCTTCCTGGGATGGTAATTTCAAAGCTGCTTTGGGAGTTTTTGCAGGCAATCAGAGACAAGCAGAACAAACCAAAGAGGCCCTGTCTTTGAAATATAATTGAGTTTGATGTACTGCTTACTCAGTTTTCTTTGCCTTTGACTCTGCGGAATCTTTTTAAGTGAAGACATCTGACTGTGTGATGAAGTGGGAAAATGGTCGTATTTGAGCTTGGCCATTTAATATTAGATAAAGTTATAGTGATTTCTTAGGAGGTATTTAAGAAGATGTTTTAAAGAAAATAAAACGTTGTGCAGCTTGTATGTGTACTATTTGGAATTAACATTTAATTTATTTTTGGTCATGATGGTGGATCCACCTCTGAAGGTCAGACACAATGCTGGGGAATGCTTGTTAGACAAGCATTCTTCACATGGCAGTGGGAAGCACTTTTTCTGGTTTTTGCTTGCTCCACAGGTGACAGTACAGATGTATCTTGTGCAATGCAGGCTTTATTTGATGCAGTAAGGAACCAACTTCTGCGGGTCTGAGTTCTTTGGTGATGAATGATTCTGCACAACCCCAGGAACAAATTTTTAGAGCAAAGTGTTTCGATCTAGCAGTAATGTAAAAATGCAAAACTGCTCATTTAAGACTATAAGATATTTTTCCTCCTAATCTTGACACAAAGTTTCTGTTATATTTACCAAAAGTCCTGACCTTAGAGTCAGGTGGAATAAGCCTCTGGACTTTTTGAGCTTAATTTTTCTTTGGAAAAAGGGTTTCTGTAGAGTGAGTGTGGTTTGTGGTTGAATGGCCATTAATAATCCTAGAAAGCAGACCACCAGTATCTAGCAAATGGGTCTGGTGTGAGATGAGCTCTCAGATGAAGACAGATGTTTTATTCTCACTTTATTTCCAGTCAATATGGAAAACATTTCAATTTGATGATCCTGCTTGGTTTTGTAACCAGTATTATACAGGATGTTTTTCTGTCTGCAGTGTTTCAGAGTTCGTGTATTTTGACCATGTTTATTGTAAATTACAGCTTGCTGTGCAAATGAGTTTAGTGTTATACATAGTAATGTCTTTGAATCTCTTACGAAGAGAAAATAGACATTTTAGTTGCTCTGTAATGTTTATAGGATTCCTTCTTTCGCATTCTCCTTGCACTTAAAATAGCTCTGGGCTTCACTTTTGGAACTGAGGTTATACTTTATTCATTCAGCGTTTGGACTGTTGTTGCCCAAATAATCAATTGTATTTGCTGGGTCTGGGCTTCACTTTTGGAACTCAGGTTATACTTTATTCATTCAGCGTTTGGACTGTTGTTGCCCAAATAATCAATTGTATTTGCTGGGTCTGGGCTTCACTTTTGGAACTCAGGTTATACTTTATTCATTCAGCGTTTGGACTGTTGTTGCCCAAATAATCAATTGTATTTGCTGGGTGATACCTTAAAATTACTGAAAGAGCGTGTCATGTCCTCCCCAAACCTACTGCCTGCTGGCAGGTTAAGAAGCCTCTACAGTAGAATTGGACTTTGATTACAAAGATTTTGGTGCTTTTCCTTCTTGCTTAGTGGTTGGCTTGGATTTTGGGGGCATGTCACACATGAGATTTCACTAGAAAACAGCTTTGCTTTTGCCAGTAGTTCTGCAGTCTTAAACCGCGAGTCCGTGTCACTGTGCTGCCCAAGAGCTTGGTGTGAGAAAAGCTCCAGCCTGTTCCCTAGATCATTCCAGTATGTGCCTTCTCTTCTGTAAAGCTTGATGACTTTCATTGCTCCATGGGATGGCCCTGAAAACTCATTTTCTTGTGAGTGCATTGTAGAACTTCAGGGTTGGTTTATGGTGCTGGAGTGATAGACTCTTTCTACTTGCTCAAGTCCTTTGCTCTTTCTTTCCAAACTAATTAGAGATGTTTATAAGTTATTCTCAAGGGTTGTAAAAACAGGTATCTTACGACTTGTATGCAGCATGTCTAAAATAATGTAGTTTAAGTCTTTAATAGTAACTAATGAGATTATTATAGTTAAGAATAGAGGTAATACTCTAAATTATTCTAAACTCATTACATTCTTTGTTCAGTCTATTTTGACTGTATCAGCATTATTTCATTTTTGCATTTTGCTGCTGACAGGTTTCAAGTGTCTGGAGTTCAGGCCTGTGAGCATCCTGAGCAGGGACAAGGCTGAAATGTGGTACAGTGGCTACTGGCTGCTGATGGCACCTGGATTTCCATTCTGCGCCATTGAGGCTGGACAGGACCAGGTGCAGGTATTTTCCCTGATCTCATCTCAGTAGAAAAATGGTTCAATAGATTTGGTGTTGGGAGACAGGTGTTGAGAAGGGACCTTCAGGGTCATCAGGTCCAGCTCCTGGCCCTGTGCAGGACTCCACTAAGATCACATCATGTGTGTGAGAGCATTGTCCAAACACTTCTGGCACTCTGTCAGGCTGGTGCTGGGACCACTGCCCCGGGAAGCCTGTTCCAGTAGCCAGCCACCTTCTGGGGGAAAAACTTTCCTAATCTCTTACCTAAACCTCCCCTGACTCAGCCTCATGCTGCTTCCTCAAGTCCCATCCGTGGTGAAGAGATCAGTGCCTGCCCCTCTTCCCCTCCTGAGGATGTTGTAGCCTGTGACGAGGTCTCCCCTCAGTCTCTTTTTCTCCCAGCTGAACAGACCAAGTGATTTCAGCCACTCCTGGTGTGGCTTCCCCTCCAGACACTTCACCATCTTGGTTGCCCTCTTCTGGACACTCTCTAACAGCTTAATGATTTTTTTATATTGTGGTGCCCAGAACTGCCCCCAGCGCTGGAGGTGAGGCTGCCCCAGCACAGAGCAGAGCAGGACAATGCCCTCCCTTTCCCAGCTGGTGATGCTGGGCCTGCTGCCCCCAGGACACGCCTGGCCCTCGTGGCTGTCAGGGCACTGCTGACTCATGTTCAGCTTGCTATGAAAGTTCATTTCAGAACTCCTGGTTTGTTGGCATGTTTGGAAGGCATCTCTCTATCCTGAAATTAAACCTGTGTTTATCCAAATTCATTTGTCCTTTCCCTCTGAAGTCCAGTTTTGGATGTGGTGACCAGCAGTCTGTAGTGGCTATAGCCGCCTGCGAAGGGTTGTCTCAGAAAAGATGGTGAATGCAGTGGGGTAGGTGGCTTTCACCAAGAGTGTGGTGACAGAAGTCAGTAGGCTGAGGACAGTGTTTATCTGATCTGACCACTTAATATTTACTCTGTTCCTTTCTCTCCCTCATTGCCGCCTGTGCATCTTTAACCTTTTCCTTTATCTGGTAGCATGGTCTGGAGGCAAATCACTAATCATGCTCATTAGAGTATGAGGCCTATGGCTTTTTGATTAATCGCTCTCCATGTACCCTGTGGCACTGCAGTTTCAAGTACAGCTCCACAAGATCTATGAAATTGGAGGAGTGGAGCTTACTCTGTATTAGTGATGTGCAGAGGCATTGCATTTATGTGCATTTGGAATCCCTTCTGAGTTTGAGGCAGAGAAAATGCTCTTGTTATTGATACTTAGATCTCTTTATAATACACCTCAGCTTTCATCCCCTGAGAAATTGTGTCAGTAATTGAAAGAGTCATTGTCTCATTTCAGTTATCTAAACAATCTCAGTCTTCATTCTTATAATTATTGGAAGAGCCCAGCAGCAAAAATCTTATTAGTAATTTCCTAATGCTACTGGGAAACAATATTTCTAGAATAATTTTCTGTACTGAGTCAATGATACAAGTTAAGATTGTTGTGAAAACAGATTAGGGAATGTCTAAAGAAATTTATCACTTTTTTTCTTGTCACAATAACATTATAGGTTTTTTTTTTAAATAGAGTGAAACATAAAAATTCTAGAAGTGAAGTTCTGATAGCAGGGTGATACCTTTGCCTTAGTAATGGAAAAATACAGAATCTTACAGGAATTAAGATAAAGTTTTCACATTTTCAGCCCTTGAAGTGATGTAATTATTATGAAAGAAAGAAAGCATGATTTATTTTATAGACTCATAATAGTTTTCCAGTGATTTCAGGAGCATTATTTCTTTCATTACAAACAATTAAAAATGTGTCAGTAGTTTTTGGAAAGGAAATTCAATATACTTTTAGGTGGGGAGGTTTCATCCCTGTTAGAAATCATCTTTGTAAATCTCTTGCATGGAATGCACATAAGGACCAAGAAGGTAAATATTCAGATGAGGAAAGAATTGACAGCTTGGGTTTACAACACCTGTATCCAGATCTATCATATTGGACAAACTGCTTCTAATTTCACTGATTTCTTTGGTTCAGTGCATTTTAATTAAGCTTTTGACTGCTGCCTCAGTAAACCCTTCCTGCTTCAAAGAATCGATAAGCTAGCCACACTTGATCTGAGCTACTGTAGAGATGCTGAATATCATGTATGGGCAGCACATTTCTTCAGTCAGTTATTTGTGGAAGAATTGCTTGGTCTGGCTTTCATTTTGAGCATTGTGGAACACAACTGGTCCTGCTGCAGTGCTGCTGCTGGTGTTACTCACAGCACTTGTGTTCTTTTGTTTCATTCATGGGTTATTCTGGAGAAGGGAAGTTGCTTAGATTGTGAGGGAACTTCATTTTAATTTCAGCGAATTGTCCAGGAGCCATAAAATCTTCTTATGTTATCCCTTACGGTATCTCAATAGACTTTATTCTGAGTTCAAATCTTATCCTATGAAACAGCACGTATTGAGCTCGCTCTTCAGTCATCTGTTTATTTCAGGTTTGTTTATAAATAATCTAATACATTTGAAAGCTTGGAGGGTTGGTTCCAAACTGCTTAGTTACCTTTCTGTTTAAAAACTCTTATGCTAATGGCTGTGTGCCTTATTAATGCTCATGGATTACATTATGGGGGCTAGAAGATAATGCATTAGTGTGTTCTGTGAGTGTTTAATAAAAACCAGATTAGAATTAAGACTGTATTGTGAGTCACTGATATAACAGCTCTGTGCTTAATATCTTATCTAAATCCCTGTCCATAGCTTTTAATACAGTTTGCATATTTTAGTGAAGTTGAGCATAACAGTTCTAAACCACTCAGAAGAGTGACAAATGCAGAACATATGAAGTTTTTTATAATTGAAAAATATATTATTCTGACGGATATGTGCTCCATCAGTGCTTGTTTTTCTCTGTGTGTCAAACTGTTTCCTTCTAGAAACAAATTACAGATGTTTAACGAGCAGATTTCTGATAGGTATGGAGAATATTTGATAGGAATACAAAGACAAAACAAAAAAAACCCCTCACCCTAGAGCTTAAAAGGAGATCAAAACTGTGTGCTCTTAATACATTCTGGCAGCTGTGTCAATGTATAGGTAATTTTACTGTCCTGTTCTTGTGGGGCACCAAGGGATTTTGTTTCTCTGCTCCTGTTTCCATGGCAATTAGAATTAGATTAGTTTTAGGTTCACAGTGGATAAATGAGAGCGACTAAGCTGTAATGTAGTGTTTGTGAGTCAGGAACACAGTGAGTCTTTTTATAAAGTAGCCCAAAACTGTGCTTAAATCATTGTGGTTTTCTGGTTGCTGTTGACTTGCTTGTATTTATCTTTCAGCATCTGTGTCTTTTGCTTGTGGTTGCAGTCTGGTGGCACTTGTGGTTTTTGTTCATAGGGATGGAGCCTTTAAATGGAGAACAGTCCCTGGATTCTAGTGATAGCTGCATGTTGAACAGTCAGTGTGCATATTTGCTAATAAGTATTTATATTAACTATTTAAAAACTCTTTAGCCCGTGACTGATTTTTGCAGTGTTTTGAATGTGTGGTGTAATGGTATGATTTTTATCAGCACCCACTCTTTAGGATGATTTTCTTGGAAGACCATTCCAAGACCAAGGCACTGTTCTGTTTTTGTCCATACAGTTTTCATATGTGCGTGTATGCATACAGAAATACATAAACCTTCTTCTTCTTCTGGTACTTGGTAATACATTCATACCACTCTCATCCCAAGAGATTTTCATCCTTCCTTTTTTCCCAGGAATTGGAATGGAGAGTAATATCACTGGTGGACTATTCCTGTCACTTTTCAGCTAGTTCTCATGCAGCACAGTTCTTTTTTTCCTTTAGTGTGTATTTAACTTTACCAGCATTTTGCAGATGCTGCAGAGAGTGTTATAATAATAACATTTCATGCTCTGGTAGTAATGTGTCATGCTTTTATAGTCTCTGAGCATGTAATAGTTATGACGTTACTCACACAGTATTTAATACTTGCATTTTGTTAATAATTATCTACCTTTTACAAGGGCTATGGCAGATTTCACAGAAACATCATCCTCGAAGATATTTCAGCTGTTGTTTTAGACTCTCTGAGGTACACCTAGACCTAGAGACGGTAGGGGATATTATTTGTTGAGGTGCAATTGAACTTCACCCTTCCAGGAACATTTGAGTTGACAGAATTAATCTTTGCAGTAGTGTGTGCTCCTGTAGCCCAGAGAGGGGAGCCTTGGGAAGTGTTAGTGGCTTCAGGCCCTGGTGCAGGAGCACAGCTGCTGTAGTGCTTGGCTGGCAGAAAGCACTGCTGGTGCTGGGGTTTCCCTCTGGCAGCCAGTTACTGCCCTGCCCTCTCCACTCAGCTGCCTGTCCTGCCTGGCCCACCCTGCCGGTGTTTGTCTGACGTGTTGTTACAAACAGCCTCTGTGGTTTCTGGTTACCTACCTGCCTTCACAGCACACGGTTCTGGAAACACGTACACAGATAGCTGTAAATTCATACATTCAGCTCTTAGAAGAGGCCTGAGAAGGAATTTCTGCAATTACTGTGAAGAACTTTTATGCTTATTTTCATGTGACTGAATCCATTCATTAGTCTTGATTAGTCGATGAATTGGTCTTGTATTTACAAGCTGAAAACGTGACTAACCCCTAAATTGGTAGAAAATAACCAGATTACTTGATATATGTTGTACCAGGCTGAGCAAGGGAGGAGGAATAAGAATAGAGAATAAAACTTGGCGTTTTCTATAACTCATGCTCTATATTAGACTAGTAAACCGTTTTTAGATCCCAAGTCAAACTAAGGAAAAAAAAAATCATTAAGCAAATTAATACATAGATGTCAATATTTTAAAATTTCTATAGTTTTTTTGTACCTTGATAGTGTTTCACTTTACTTAATGTGGCTTTAATTACTATTTATATAAATATAGGGTTTATGTAGTTCAGAAAAGTTTAAAGAAACCACACTGGAGAATGTATTCCATACAAGAGCCATTTTGGAGTTGGAGACTTGGAAAGCAGATGATTTAAGATACATTGAGAGACTCCATCATCTGATCAGTCCCACATCCAAAGTCAGAGCCCACTGAATTTCTAGGGATTCACCCAACTGTGGAGGCAAAATGCTGGAAAAGACACCATCAGGGGCTAACCCTTTGTTTGCAGTCTCTGTACTAGAAAGTAATTTTACCTTCTGGTTTTGTCCTGCCTCAGTATGTGCATGTTAAAGTAAATGCATCTTTGTCATGCATGAGTGCCACTTGCATTAATGATAATGGAGTTTCCACATGCATGTTGAGTTACAGCATCTCTGATCCTGCAGAAGTCAGCACTGATGTACCCTGGTTTTTCCTCTGTGCATCAGCATTGTGATAATCAGCAGATACATATATTTACATATATCTGTGGGAATTCTCCTTAAGGAGTCAGGCAACGCTACTTTTTTGAATATTTTTAGTAGCTGTCCTTTATTTCAGTTATTATGTGGTAGGGAGGTTCACTACAATTCAGTAGGTAGAAGTTGGGTCCAAGGTAGGACATAAACATACTCTGCAGGTCCTGAAATCAAAACATATTGCCAATGTTAAGGGATTGTTGAAATCCTCAAACTTCAATTTAATTTTTATTTAAGAAAGAAAAAAAAACCTGTGCACAGAATACATGTGATGTAGTGATTTTTGAAAAGCATAAGAAACCGTGTGGATTGCAATGTTGAGCTATTGAATATTCTGAGTGATAATTGTAAGCTATTTTGGGCCTGTAAATTACACACTACTTTTCAAATAATTGCTACTTTTGTATAGAAATAAAGTGAGGTTTCTATTCACTGTATTTAATGTCAGCATTGTATTTATAAGGAGCATAAGCTGAAAAGAAAACAAAACCTTAAGACTAGGGGCTTTTTGGGTGTTGGTTGATTGGGGTTTGGGTTTTTTTGTGGGGTTTTTTACTTGTTTGTTTGTTTAGATTTGTGGAGGCTTGTTTGGTTTGGTGTTGTTCTTAAATTCCTGGTCATCTTCAATATCAAGTGAAATCTGTAGATTTCTATTTTGATAGTAATTTGGTATATTCTAACTAAATGTCAGTATGTGATGTCCTCTGTGTGCTTTTTTCCTAGTTACATAGCTGTGCACATTGTGGGTTAATGAGACGTGCTTGGCGCTGGAAGTAGCTGCATCTCAAAGCAAAATAAGTTTTTTGGGTAACCAGGGACTGACACAGGGCACTAGTGGGGGTTGGAAAAGTACATGACAGCATTGTTGAGGTGACCTCTTATAGTGCCAGTGTTAAAGACACAGGTGGAACACTGAGTTCTTTTTTCTATAATTAGTGTAAATTTATCAAGTGGCCTGGCTGTGCTTGACCTTTTGCATGGAGAGCCAGTACAGTGAGTGCTCGAAGTTCTCCTTTTCCAAACCGAAACACATGTACCCCTTTCATCTTACAAGGCCTCTGTAAAGGTCAAACACGGTTGTAGTCCAGCTGAACAAAAGGGATCAGCTCCCTTCTTGCACCCTGTGCAATGCCACAAATAAGACAAGAAGGGTAGAAGTTTAATTCATGGAAGGGAGATCACACAGTAAATGAAAGTAAAGGTTTGCTACTCTTAGTGCACTACAGTGTCTTGCCTCTGACCATATGACTTGGTGACTGAGAAATACTGATTTGTGTAGAAATATTTTATGTATCAATGCATGCTCTGGTTTGGAATGCAATTTCTTACTTTTCCTAAAGGGTTTTCTTTAACAGCCTCACCATTTCAGCCAGCCCATTTAATTGAGAGCATGTTGCTGTCTAGCCAGCAGATAAACTAGCTAACCTTGTCATTTTACCTTCTGAGTGCAGTTTCACATTACAGGATTATCAGCCCAGAGCCAAGTTATCATACAGTAATAATGAGCTAACATAGCTATGTGAGCACATTTAATTAACTGCAAAGATGGAATTCTCGGCTTTTCCTTCACTTGGCCAACATCCAGAAGTGTGCAACTTCTCTGCTGTAGGAAACTCTGTGGAATACAAACGATGCACATTTGCGTGTAGGCATTATCTGGACAGTCCTTGATACCCATATCCTGGTCTTGGTTCATTTTTACTGTGCATTTATCTCTCAGCTCTTGCACTTGTACTTCACTTAGAAACTACCACTGAGATTTTACTAGAAAACTTAATTTGAGGGGTCTTTTTAAAATGGCATAGCCACTGAAGAAAATACCAAAAGGCACATTTTCTACATGTTGTCTTTCTGAATAATGTTTTCAACAGCTGCTGCAGCTGTGGATTGTGAAACATGCTCACAGTATGAGTGTCCAGAGACTAGACTGTGTGGAAGCTTAAACTGGGCACTCCACAGTGCTGCTGCTCCAGATACCAACAGCTTCTTCTCCCACATTCTTACCAATCATGACTAGACTGGATTATTTCCAGCCTGGTTCCCAGTACAGTGTACATCACTTCAGCAGTGAAGATGATAGAGATGTGTTTTTGTTCATTGTGCTCTACTATTTTTACACTCAAAAGATTGTTAGGAAAGCAAGATGGAGTGGAAATGGTGACTAGCTAAGTATATAAGTTATTGTTACACAGATTCTTTGCACAAGCTGAGGTGAAAAAATGATGCTGTGGACACTTGAAATAAATACATTGTGCATTCTTTTCTCTGTATTTTATTTGTGTTCTACTTTACTGTTTTTGTAATTCAATGTTCTAATGAAAAGGTTCCTCTCCACTTTTTTTTCTCCCACACCAGGGGGGTTGATATCCCTCACCCCATTTCTTGTTTCTTTCTCCATTTTTAAGTACGTGTAAAACTTACGGCATCCCAGCTGTAACTTGCATGCTATTTTAAAACACCTGAGATTAGCTTAGATGTATAAAGGTCTGAATCCTGCTTGCTTTTGGTTTGTAGTATAGGGAATAATGAATCTGTATGCTAAATCTTAAGTTTTATTGAATGTAGGGTCCTCTCTCAAACATAAGATCAAGTCAGGAGGTTGTTTGGGTGGGTGAACAGAAAAAAAACCAAACCCTTTGCTAATTTATTTGGATACCTGGGTGATTTTGTGGTTGTTCTGTCATTACTGCCCTTTTTTTAGCTCATTTTAAATTGAGAGATTAATTTTAATTTTAAAAAGAGATCACACAAAAATTTGCCAGAAACATGTCTTCTCCTTTAGTGTTGATAACACTTGGGACTGGGAGAAGAAATGTTTTAATGACTTCTTGTGATCTGATCAGAGCTGAGTGAATCTGGCAGCTGGATTGAAATTTGTTTAAAAACGGCTTAGTAGTAGTTCTGTTTATTTTTTATTGAGAATAAAAGGAAAGCATTTTATTTTTAGCATTTGTTTTCTAGCATTCTGGAAATGCATATCATGACTGTGTATTAACTTCATCTTATTACCTACTGTGTTTTTAATGACTCTGGTTTAACGCTCATGCCTCTTTAGTAACTCTGCTCTCTGTTCCAGGTGCTGTTGTCAGGATTGATCGGTGTTGTTTCATGGAAGAGGCCCCTGTCCCTTGTGGTGAGCAACCCCCAGTGCTTTTGGCTTTATAGAGAAGCCTGATAGTCTGTAGGGGATGATTTGCAGTGTTGTTGAGTATCCTGATATTTATAAACACCTAGTACAAAAAGTGAAAGGCCTTTGAAGTTGTAAAGTATAAACTACCTGGGTGAAAATATTATTTTTCTGCTGTCCCAGAAACAGACAGTTGGTCTGCTTGTACCTTTGCATTTAACTAAATTTGCCTAAAATGCACTGCAGAACAATCCTTTTAGCAGGTATCTGGATGGAAAAAAGCCCATTCCAAATTAGTAGTTGTTTGTCGTCATATGCAGAAAGACTTTCAGCTACTTTATTATTACTGTGGTGAGATTCATGTAGTTACTTAATAATGAACAATAATCCATTCTTTGTGTGTGCATGCTAATAGAGTTTAAGCCAGCCTGTTAATGTAAGGCAGTGTTAGATGGAAATCAATCTTATTAAAAACACGTGATGACTGTGTCAATAAGTATGTGTTAGCAGGTAAACATTGCCTTTGAAACAAAGTGCATGTGTGACAGAGTAACGTGAAACATTTGTAACGTAGTACTAAAGATAGTCCCCAGAATAAAAAATATAATGGACAGCATGAAATTGAAAGTCTTATACTAATGAGAATAAGCTTAATTAGAACTTCAGTTATATCTTTCAATATTATGAACTCGGACAATAGGCATAGAGCTCACATCATTGGAATAAATAATATTCACATATCAGAAATGTTATCCAGGCCTGTTGAGACTTGGCTTCTCTGATTCCTGAACACTCACTTGCATGTTGTAAATTCAGCTGGGCTTTCTAAAATTGACTCATTCTGTGAAATGTAAATAGGCAGTCATGGTCAGTGTAATTCAAGGAAATAAAGACAGAAGGGAGGAAGCAGTAATGGAAACATTGCTGCTTGCAGAACACCTCATCTTCCTAAAATCTGCTCTAGGAAATTATTTATTTCCAAAAGTAAGCTTAATGCTCTTGAGTTAGACCCTGATCTTCTGCCCTGGCCCTTGGTGGTGATACAATAATCAGCTGAAGACCAGGGACAGGGATGGTATTTTTCATGTCTGTGTGTGATTAAGCTGTGTACTGGTTTTACAGTGGCTACAAAATGCCCTGTTTTCCTTGCTGAGATGTAGATACCTTTGAGCAGTTGGGAACCCTACGTGTGCAGGGGGACTGTTCTGATTAGCAATCAATAATGTGTAACTTCACAACCTCGCAGCACAAAGTACCACCAACATGCTAATGAGCCATGCTTCTCCTGATCTGTTTATACAACACATATGCCAAATACATATGGTCAATAATTACCTTTTAACCTATTTTACAGAACTATAAGCAGCTAGATAATCGATTATAATACCTGTCTTTTTTGTTGCAGTGTGTTACAAAATCTGGCATTGCTCAGAGTGATAGCAGATAGATAAATAGCTTTATCATTTGAAGCTATGAATAAAGTTATATAAAATTAAACATGCACCATCTGTGACGTCCTGAAAACTGGTGAAACTGTGATAGTATTTTAAGGTGCCAGTTTTCTGCATATCTTGGATTTGTGACTAAAACTGGTTTATGATAACCAGTGTTTTGACTATTGCTGAGCAGCACTTGCACAGTATCAATGCTTTCTGGTTTACCCACTCAGCATCACTTGCTTTGGCTTTTCCTTCCTCTTTCCTTTGCTTATTGAACTGCCTTTATCTCCATCCACAAGTGTTTTTCACTTGGGCTTTTCTAATTGTCTTCCAGTCCCCTGCAAGGGGCAGTGAGTGGGTGGCTGTGAGATGCTTTCCTGCTGGCCAGGGTCAGTCCCCCACGCTGCTGGCTGTGCCTTGCTCAATACTGTAGTCATACAGGGTTTTCCCACAGATGCAGTGTCTTCTCTTTGCAAATTTGTTACAATCCGCAGGCAAAAAGAGGAAGTTGAAGAAGCATTTAACAGAGTTAGTTCATCAACCATTAACTTCTGGCTGTATCATACTAGAAGTGTGTTATGTAGTATAGCTGTAGAAATGTGCATGTTGTTGCATAGTTTAACACTTTGGAACCAAAGTCAAAACTCAGAGTAGTTGTGTATTTTTAAGCTATTAGTATGAATGCTGTTTTGTATTCTGCATTCAGTCAAAGATTTACAAATGTGCATGTACTAAGGACATTTTACTGCAATGTTAATGTGCAGAAATTTAGAAGTTCTCCTGCTAAAATATCTTTGCAAATCTTAATTATCTGGAAAATTCACCAAATTTTTTCTTAGTTTACCTGAACTTTCTTGGTCACCTCCTAGCCATCAGTTGCTGGTGTTGTCAAAATGTCTTTTATCAAACCTGTATTTGCATTTACCAGAGGAAACACTCAGGCAAAGGAGATATTTAAATTGCTCACACTTTGATTTTGAACAGTACTTTCCGTATATTTCAGATGTTTCCCCATTAAGCTTTCTCAGTTTTCATTTTGAAGTCTTAGAGTATTGGTAGTGCTTTTGGAAAATCTCTCAAGAGTCCCTTTTTTGGAAACCAACTGTTGGCTGTGTCACTACTACTGCTTACTGTTAAAATGCAGTGTTAAAGTAGGAATTTGTTTCCTCATGGTTTATGGAAGTGTCTGAAAATTGGGAGAGAGCTTGTGGAGCTCCTGAGGCTGAAATACATTGTAAAAAAACTTTAAATTGTGCAGTCAGATTGTTTTTCTGTTACAATCTAATCTATGATAATTGCAAATCTGTTTGTGCTAAGGGGATTAATTCAGCCTCTGAATTGAGTTAAAAGCTTCTCTGTTGCCATCTGGCATTTGGGTGACCCCAGAAAAATATTTTTTACGTTTCTAACTGAAAGTTTCTACAAGAAGCTGATAGACATAGTATTTTTTTCAATGAACAGAAATGTGAGGTTTCTCAATGTCTGTGAATGTCAGTGAGCACAAGGTAATACTACTTTTTAATAAATGATCTTGATTACTCAGAATAGCTATTTAAAACCATTTACTATGAAATGTGCATTCCAGATCCAGTTCTGTGCACCAGTGAACACGCAAATCAGTGCACGTGTAACTCAGTGTGTTGTCCCTTCAGATGAACCATTATTTCAAGCCATTTTTGTTTTTGATAAGCACATAGGATTTTCTTCATTTAAGAAAAGTAAGAGAAGCCACCCTAAATAGCTACAATTCAGCCTGCATATCAGGCAGAGGGATGAACTGCTGTGCAAAGTCTCAGTCTGCACCCATGGTAAGACTCGGTTAAGTGCAAAAACTGACTTTATAAGAAAATATTCATCTTGGGTCAGCTTGGTAGTTTGTTGCAAAAGGAGAGATTTTCTTTCTATAATTCCAGTGAAAAACTTATTTGAAATTCAGACTTGAGTATTTTTCTTCTTTTTTCATAAAAATCATTAGAAAAATATCTATGTTGAAAAAGGAAATTACTAATGATTTTATTTTAATAGATCTACATATACTCTTGCCACATAAGATGTGTGAATATGTAAAACTGTTTCAAATGTTTTTCCTGATTATCTCCTCTCACTAAATATCATTGCACACTACAGCAGGAATAAGCAAACAACAGGAAACAGATGAAACATAAAATGTATAGAAATAGTATTTTATATATATAGTGTATTATATAATAATAAGTTTGTTGTATTCTGCTCTGTGAGGTGCAGTGTTGACATGTTCCTGGCCATGCTGCTTAACCTGAGGGCCTAGAGTAGCTTAAAGAGATGAGACAAATCTTTTTAAACTCTTGTAAGAGAATTTACAGCTTCCTTTTAGATGAAATCTGAGAGAAATCTTTGAATTTCAAAAAAAAAAAAAGTGGCTATCCTCTCTCTACTGCCCACCCTCAAGCAGAGATTTGGTGTTTGGTTCCTGGGATGAAAAGATGATCTATGCAGTGAGAGACAATGTCAGCATAAACAGGTCAAGACTGCAGGAGAAAAGCAAGTGAACAAATGCACAGCATGGGAGAACAGCAGAGTCTGAGGCAGCCATCACCTTGTGTGCCACTGCTGACTTTGATACCTGTGAGATGTTGAGAGGAGCTGCAGAACATCCCTCTGCCTTAACAGATCCCTTGATCACTCTGCAGCATCATTTCAGCATGAGTATGCTTTGCATTCCTTGATCAAAACATTCATTAGGAACCCTGCTATTAGACAAACACTTGTCTTTGAGGCTGAAGCATTAGTTTAAAGGCGAACAAAACACTGGGTGAAAACAAGTGCATCTTACATACCTGTGTTTTTCAGTTTTTGATGAATTGGGCAGGAGCTGAATGCTGGGTACTGCTGCTTTCAAAAAGAAGCTTGGGAGGCTGCAATAACTTCTGTTTGGAAAGCAAATCCAGGGCTGGTTCAAAAAGTAGCTCTTCAGCTGTAAAGCTGTAAATTTTGCTAAGAGCTGATGTGAACCCAGGTTTTGGAACTGAGAGCAGAATGTTTTTATTTGGCCTGTTTTCTGGGAGCATGGAAGGAAACTAACCCCAATTCACAGGAGCTGAATGCTAAATCAGGGGGAAGAGAATTGTGGAGGACTGGGACAGGAAGGAGAAATTTAAATGTGAGTCTGGCAACATAAGGAAGATAGACATGAAAAGATTTCAAAAGAACAGGACCTAGATGACCAGAAAGAAATGAGCTAAAATCATGTCAATAAGAAATCATGTAATAGGATCTCTGATGTTTCAGAGATTCAGTGTCACAATTACCATTAGTAACTGAATTGCAATAAATTTGTATCTTAGTTCTAAATGATTTCAGTGAGGCTGTAAATAGTATTTTCCTATACTTGGGACATAGTTAAGTTTTCTTTGCCTCTTGCCTTCCTGCTCTCCCTTCACTGAGGGTTGGTTGTATAAAGCACTGATGTGGTTGTACTGCTCTGGTCACCAAACTGCATCACCTGTCTCTGCACACTATTGCAGCATGGCTGGGGTTGTGCTAAAAGTCTGTGAGACAAGATCTAGAAATGAGGTTAGTGTATTTCGTGATAACATACATCTGTTTGAAAGTAGATTGAAAATATATTTATGTTTCATTGAAGCTGCTTCTCTTTCGTATTTATTTCAAGCTGATGCCCTGAGAGGTCTCTTCCCAATGTACAAACTGTTGGCTTAGGCCATGAAATAATGCCTCTTGTTGGATTGAGTAGGGGATCTGAAAAGTGTTGTCTTCAGAATTTGCAGTTTGAGTTTGTGTAAACTCTGCATTCATGTTCCTTNAGGTAAGTTAATCTATCCATTTAGCTTTTGAAATGTGCACTGCCTATTGCTGGTTTTTTTGTTCTTTTGTTTTTGGTTTTTTTTACCACGACTGCTGATTCCCTTCTTTCTTCTTTATTATGATGAAACAATTGACAAAAAAACCTATTCTCAGTGCCCTTTCATTGGAATAGACCTGATAGAAAAGGAAGAGGGAGGAAAAATGAATAATGACAAAGCAAAGTTGTGAACTGGGTGAGAAAGAAACAGCACTTGAGATGGAAACAAGTGAATCAGGGAAATCTTTCAGTGGTGGAGAAAAGATGTCACAGGGTGAAGCATCTCTTTAGAATGAACATTCTAAGTTCTCTTTTACAGCTTAACACTTCTTGAAGCTTTCTCTTGCCTAGGTCTCTGTCTGCATCTCTCTGATACCCTTTTGACCAAGGCTGCCCTTCCTGTGCCCAGCTGTCACTCATGTGGGAATCCCTACTCCTCTGCTGGGCATCCATGTGCTAATTAGTTGTCCCCAGTGGCAGAGTTTAAAAAGACCACAAGCTGCTTTTCCTGAGGAGCAGACAAACCATGCTAGGGCATAGCACTTGCCCCTTCCTGAGCAAGCACTTCATAATTACCCTTAAACAGTCCCTGCTCCTCCCCATCTGCTGCCATCGCATCGTGTTGCCATGGCAGCAGCTCCTGCTGGCACATTCCTGCCGTACGAAACTGTCACAGCTCCAGTCCCAGCGCTGCTGCTGCTGCTTGGAAAGAAGAGTGTGCTGTGGGTGCTGCATTCACCTCTCTTCGCTCCATCAGTAATTCCCTTGTTCTCACACGCTTTCTAAATATATCTGCTGATGGTTCTTTCATCTCAGCTGCTCCTTCTTTTAGAAATGCAGGCTGCATCCCATCTGCTCCTGGAGTTCTTGGCAGCCTTTGCATGGTCTAATTTCTTCAACTCTTTCTTAGTGTGAGTCTGGTTTGCTTCAGCATTTCTTCCTCCTCCTTGGTAAATTAATCTCATGTCACGTATCACTGGAGCTGGCTAGTTGGACAACAAGGGAACTATTTGTTGAAGTTTGTATTTTGTTTTCAAATGGTGAGGAAACGCTAGCTTCAAAAATTTGTTCTAGACACGATGAGCTGCATTTGAAAATTAATTAAAATGTTTTTAAAAGTAGAATAAACATTTGTATGAACTAATATAAAGTACTTGAGGTGTGATGGAGTTGGAAGTGGATACCTCACTCTTTGTACTCATGTACTCAATCAAAACTCGTGTGATTTTAGTTTTATTTGTGTGACAGATGGAAGGAAACACATTTACCTAACAACAATCTAATTATCCTGTGCTTGTTGAAGAAAAATACTTTGGTTTCAGTGGGATTTGTTTGCCAGGTAAATCACAGTTTAGATCCTAAGCTAGACATGTGTGTGATTGAGTGTTTGGGTTTCCTTACTACAGATACTATAAAACCTCCAGCAGCATTATGGATTAAGTTCTACTTCAGATATATGAGGGAAGGTCTTCGAAATCTTAAAGTTCCTTTACAGATGAATCTCCATCAAATGATTCATGGGAGTCTTCCTTGGAAATGTGCGTGCAATTTTCCTTGAAATGGCTAAAACTATAATGAATTTACATTGCAATCAAATTGGCAAGAGCTGCTGTCCACGCTGAAGCCTTGCCTTAAAAACTGATCCTGAAAATGCTCGTGTGCTCTTGATGGAGATCAGCAATTGTAGCTCCTGACCTTGCTCACCTGGCAGAGTTTTCCCCCTCAGGGATGAAAGTCAGCACTGTGGTGTGCGAGGGCTCTGAGAGACCACGCAGTTGTTAATTAATGAGAATAATTGCGAGTGAGTAGTTAATTGCTATTAATATGTTGGGAAAGACAGATGCAAAAAATCTCTGTGTGTGTGACCTTTATATGCTGCTTCTGTCTCATTACACTTCTGCCAGGAAGGGCTGCTCGCAGAGCTTTGATGCCTGTCCTTGTCAGCAGGACAACACAGCCTTTATTTCCTCAGGGAATCCTGCTACAGATGTTATGGAAGGTTAATTTATCTGGAGTAGCATTTCACTGACACGTGCACGGAGGTGAAGCCTTCCTGCAATGTGACACTTGCAAAAAGTAATGTATTGTTTAGGTGGATTAACCCATTAGGCAGTTGCTATGGAAGTAAAAATTCAGGCTTATGTAGATTTTCTTAAGTTATTACTCACATTGCTGAAAAAATTGTATTCCTTTTTATTTACTGATTTTTCTGTTTTGTTTAAATATAGATTGTTGTATACAAACCTAATTTAGAAAAATGTTGTCTTTCCTAACGTCCTAAATCTAAAGACCCTAAACATCATCTTGCTTTTCCTGTTATGCTGTTGTTGTGGAACATTTTTGAGACAGTGTCTTATTTGTTAATTTTTAAAAAGTTTCAGTTTTTACTTCCTTGGAAAATATGTTGGAAGGTAAACTAAACTAATATGGCTGAGGTAGTTGCAAATTTTAGATCTAGCTTATGTGGTCAAAATTCTATTTAGAAAGCATTATATTTGAAGTATTTATTATCACACTGTATATCAACTTCTCTTTTTCCACCTGACTGTACAGCTGAAGCAGTTGTTTTTGAAGCATTTCAAATTGACAGTATTTTGAGTAGCATTAAAATAGGTTAGTGCTGTTTGATTTCTTTCTCTTTCAAAATAACACTTTAGGTTAAATTTCATGTGCATGGATTTTTTTATTTAGGGGAGCAATGGTGCATAAATGGAAATGTCAGTGATAAAAATTAGACAATAAAACTACTATAAAAAAAATTATCCAAATGACTTCTTTTGACTGCCTGCACATACAGTAAAATTTATATTATTAGTTTTGTTGCAGTATTAGCTTCAGATTATTGAAGGATTCCTTTGAGTGCTTATTTTCATGTAGCAAACGTTGAATGAGTGTCTTTAGCACATTAGCTGGCTACTCCCCATTGTCCTTTTAATAGATTAGACAAAACTTAAGCCTGTTCTCTGCTATGAAACTAATTACCTGCAAACTTTTTTTGTTACAATTACTGTTGGAAGTGTGTCACATTATTTGAATAATTCAAGAGATTGCTTGAATTTTTATCTGGAAAAAAAAAGGCTATAGCTCCTCTTGTTTCTCTTTTATATGGCAGTAGTCTGCAGGCCACTTGATGGTCCTTTTGGGTCACTTCCAACTCAGAGTATTCTGTGATTCAGAAAGGTGTAGATGCTAAAAGAGTTAATTGGAATCAAAAGAGCAGAAAATTAGTAGATGCTGAAATATCTGCTTTTGACAAATTTCTGGTTAATGTTTCTTTGCTCTGAGCACAAGGTCTTTATTGCTAAATCAGGCCCCCCCTTACCCTTTCCTAAAAAGTACTACAATAAATTGTAGTGTGATTGCTGGAGCTGTAATGGAACATTATAGAGACAACAAACACCTACTGCTGTGTGTAGAATGTGACAATTCTGCACTCACTGCTGTCTTAGTCTTTTAATCTGACCACACTTGAGGAAATTATCTGTATGGCCATTGCTTCTACTGACAGGGAATTTCTTGGAGATATTGAATTACTCTTACTGTGAGATATTAGGTTTGTTTTGATATAAATGCATCTTTGCATTTGTCAGTCACTCTGCTCCTGTATACAGAGCCAAGGTTGCATTTTGGATTCCAGGGTTCTTGAAAAGCCTTGGCAGCAACTACCAAATCGCTCTTTTTATTGATGTTGTTTGCTGCACAGTGAAACAGGAGGAAACCAAACTGCTTCTCCTGGTCTTTAAACAGGTGTTATTTTGTGTGATGCAAATTCTGCTGCAAACACCCAGCAGCCCCCTCGGTGGCACACGGGGCTGTTACCAACATTCACATCGCTCTCCAAAGGCACGGAGTGCTGGCTCTTGCTGCAAGCTGATTGCTACTCTGGCAATAAATAAAACACAGTCAGAGGGAGGCATCATTTTTTCTTGTAAATAAAAAATAGTAACATTGTTTATAATCTTAAATGCAATTGTATTTGAAGTTAGAATTTTCCACAGAATATTTTAATAAAAATATAGAAATGAAGATACAACCAACCAAAAAAAAAATTAATTAAATTCCAAGATCTATCTGAATGCAAACAAGTTAATAGGGTCATAACGGGGTCAGTAAAATCACATACACCAAGTTCAAGTTCAGAAGTTTTCATCTGACCTATTTAGCTCTGAAATGAGAAATAGTTGTATGGATATTTTTACCAAGGTTTCAGCTTTCCTTTACAAAGTTAAATAGCCTCATTGGAGTCAAAAGGAATTAAATCTGGAGAAATGTAATTTAATTTAATAATGACGGGAATTGAACAGGCTGATATAAGTTAGGATAAAACAGGATATAATTTTTGGTTCCTACCTAAAACGTTAAAATCTTTAGCCTGATGTGTGCCACAGCACGGAGAATATTTCTGCCTGTTTAATATAGAACATTGCTTTAGAACTAGAGAAAATATTTTTGTTCAAATCTTTATTTTAATTTAAGGAAATGACATGGAATACTGAATCAAACAGATCTGAAATGCCTGCATTTTTTGTCCTGCCTCTTCTTGGCAAGCATTGAGAAATCATGAAAAAGAAATCGATTATGAGGCAAATAATGGGAAGATAAATTTTTTTGTTTCTTATGCACTTGCAAACCATGAGTCAGGAGTGTTGGTTTGAGTGTCATTTCTGTTTAGTAAGTTGTTAAAACGGGTTCATTTAAAAATTGCATGTTTTATCTATTTAAACCTATAATATCTCATGAGCATTCAGCATCTGGCTGATCCAACAGGTAGCTTCTGGCTGTACTCCAGGTAATCTTGCATTAACGTAGTCCTGGCACAGTTGCTGATCTCCCTGCTTTTTAGCTCTTGGTGGTGATGAATTTTAAGGTTTGCTTCTGGTGTTTAACCTTCTACACTTCTGTCAGGGAAACTATAAATTCTGTAGCACAAATAACAATAAATGTTACTGTCTGCAGTTCATGTAAGACAAAGTTCTGTGTGAAAATACCTTGGGGCAAGTTTTTAATCTACTTATACAGTGGTTTACTGAGACAAGCACATTTACCTCTGGCTATTCTTGCTGCTTCACAAATGAGAAATATGTGTGTTAAAAGGAATATATTTTAAATCCAATAGAATAGACCCACAGATATTTAATGTGATTGGAAAGAAGCCTGTAGTACCTCGTGTCAGAGTATAGTGTCTCAAAAAATTTTTTTTCTGCGAATTATTTCAGTTTAAACCAAAGTTCATTCAAGGAGATTTTCTGACCTTTTAGGAGCTGCAGGACAGGAATTAACAGGAAAAATCATATAGACACAGTATTACAGGTACAGAGGATTGCAGATTTACGGAAGTCAGCTTAGCATGGCAGTGCCTGGTTTTGTTCAAAGTACCCTGCACAAGAGAGTTGAGTAAGATGTTCCATCAGCACAGAGGGTAATGTTTTGTCTAAGTGTTCGTGTCTTGACTATCAAACCACTGCAAACCACCAGGGGAAGTAGTGGTTGAAATGCCAGCAATGAAAAAGCAATCCTGTTTCATATATATCTCCAAAACAAAAGTGTGAGGGATGAAATAAAATGTTGCTTTTAGAAATATGGTTTCCTATGATGCAATATTTACATCTCTTTTTGAGGACTTTAATTATTTTGCATGTAGAAACTTCTTCCTGCTTGGAATAGTAAGTATTTCTTCAAACTGTATGTGCTGTTCCTTCTTAATGTGCTCTTGATGTGTATATGCAGTAGTGAGTGAGTGGTTCGGAGATTTTTCTCTTAAAGAATCCCCATCAAAAGTATTGGCAAAGCAGGGTTTAATTTGTGAAAGTCATAGAATCATAGAATGAGTTGGGTTGGGTTGGTAGAAAGGTCACCTTGTTCCACCCGCTGCCATGGGCAGGGACAACTTCCATTAGACCAGATTGCTCAGACCTCCATCCAACCTGGCCTTGAAAACTTCCAGGGATGGGGTAAACACACCTTCTCTGGGAAACCTGTTCCGGGGCCTCGCCACCCTCACAGGGATGAATTTCTTCCAAATTTCTGATCTAACCCTGCCTTCTGGCATTTTGAAGCCATTTCCCCTTGTCCTTACATTCCAGGCCCTTGTCCAAAGTCCCTCTCCGGCTCTCCTTAGGCATTGGAAGGTGCTCTGAGTTTTCCCTGGAGCTTTCTCTTCTCCAGGCTGAACAGCCCCAGCTCTCCCAGCCTTTCTCCATAGCAGAGGTGCTCCAGCTCTCTGGGCATCTTTGTGGCCTCCTCTGGACTTGCTCCAATGTGTTCACATCCTTCCTGCACTGGGAACCCCAGAGCTAGATAAGCATTCCAGATCTCTCACAGGAGTTGAGTAGACCAGGAGAATCCCCTCCCTCGACATCCAGGCCACGCTGCTTATGGTGGAACCCAGGACATGGTTGGCTTTCTGGGCTGCAGACACACCTTGTAAGGTCATGTTGTGCTTCTCATCCACCAACACCCCCAAGTCCTCCTCCTCAGAGGTGTTCTTGCTGCATTTTTTGGTAGAAACCTGTATATGGACAGAAAATCTCAATTGGTAATGTCCTCTGTTGCAAGTCACAAACTGCAGTGCGTGCTAAAGTTGGTTCATTTGTTTTTCCCCTTTTTACCTCCTATCAGTTCAAGAGCAAATTGTGAGAGACACAGTAAGGGCAAGAAGGTGCTTTGAGCCAGCTGTCTCAAGGATTAAAGTTTGCGGGTTTTCAGGTAATACAGTTTTAACAGTGCCTTTGGGAAGGAAGATGAAAGGAAGTCTAAAGCTTATGGTAAAAACAAAAGAGAATAAATTACTTGAGGCCAGTTGTGAAGAAAAGAAATACTAAGAGGCAAAAATGAAAGTGATGAAAAACAATGGAGGGCGGAGAATATATCAGCTTCTGTAAATCCCTTTGATTGTTTGGGTGGTATCCATAAAATTAAGATGATCTACTTTGGGATATTTTGAAGGCAGGTATATGGTTGTATCTACATTTAAGAAGTGTGAAGGAGAAAATGTTCACAAATAATCTGGGAACACTAATAATTTTTTAAAAGGTCAAGTATACTCAAGAGATAACTACAAACAACTTCCTTTATAGTGGAAAGATAATATAACCTGTAAGTGCTTAAGTTTTTGTTGTTGTTTTTTTTTCTCTCAGTACAGAAGGACACTTTTTCTGGGCTCTCCCTTGCAAGGCATGGGGGGGTACTGATATTTCATTCTGTGCAGATGTGTGTGGTGTGGTCTGTTGGTACTGCAAAGATGCAAACTCACTCTTGACATGCTCTGCATATTTATAATTAAAGTAATTCCCAGAAAGGGAGTAAAAAGGGGAGCCTAGTGTGGGTCCATGTGCAAGATGACATCTCACATAGTGAGTTGTTATATAATTTTAAATAATCACATCCGAACTGTTTTGTTTTGCAGAATTAGTTTAGGACCACGGTAACATTTGCATAGGAAATCCTGTTAACATTTATTCCATGGAGTCCTTTGTATAGAATATAAGCTTTGACTTCTCCAATTAGTTCTGCTACCACCATGTCATAATGAATCCATTGGCTTTGCTTTTTGTTCATGTATTAGTTCTTGGTGACTTTTGGAGCTGAGTGGCATTATTGCTTCTTGCTGATTTCTAGGAATATTTTATCTTGTTTTTATGTTGTAACTAGAAAGGTGAAGAACATAATATTGTAGTTTTAAATCAGCATTAAGATGTATTAGGCCTTCAATATCTGACGATTTTGTATTCACTTTAGTGTAAGTTTTTGCCCTTGATCATTGGGTTGACTGCATCTTATACTCTTTCCTTACAGTTTCATACTTCTTCAAGTTTTTCACACTGAGCTCTCAGAGTAAATATTTGGTAGCTCTCTTTCTGAGGAAAATTTTAATGTGAAAATTAGGCATACTTGACTTCATAAATAATGTACATCTAGCTTCATCTACATTGTTTCATAGTAATGTTGGGTCTCCATCATGGTCCACAATGGCTGCGCTTTCAAAGGGTTTATTTTTGCTGCTGCACCTTTAGAAAAGACTGATAAAAAAATTAAGCACACTGAACATGTTTTTTAATGTCTGTAAATGCGGTAATTGATACTTTCGTGCCTCCTTTTCTCTGTTGTGGCTTCCAGCATGGTGGTAAACTTTACATCTGGAGTTGTGATAGCAGAGTACCAGGTGTGTCCTACTCCAGCAGTAGAAGGATTTTTTTGGTATTTAGCTGAGAAGCATTAAGGAAGAAGATTGGAAATTCTTCAATTCATTTTATTAGGATCTTTGTACTCTGCAAGAGGCAAGGTAGTTTCAAAAGACTTCCAAAGGACATGAATTTCCCCCTTTAGCTCCATGTCCAGATTAGGTAATCCTTACCTGGGACATTAAGAAGTGAGGCAAAAAATAGCAAAATTGGGAAGACAAGTGTGACAGACAACTTCAGTGTTTGAAATCATGTGGTGGCTGCCACTCTGAAATGCTACTCCTAAACAGAATGGGAGACTTAGAGCCACAGAGATGAGCAGGAATTCTAAGATCCTGTTTCATGATTTTGACAGTGCTGGGTCCTTCCCTCTTGTCTTTGCCAGTGACAAGAGGAAGAGGTTACCTTGGAAACACCAATAGAGGTTTCCTTATTAATGAATGTTGATATGGAAAAAGCACTGCAAAGATAGATAAACCTGATGTGGGTTACAGCCCTTGTTGTCAGCTGTGATGCTTGGAAGGATCTGAAGCTGGCAAGTAAAATCTGTAGCATAGCTTCTGTCCTTTGGTTAATACTGTGGAGGTTATGGCGGGTTTTGTCCAAAAGCCCTAGAAAAAAATGTACAGCCATTTTGGATTTCAGCTTGTCAAAAATATTCCTAGCACATGCACTGACAAAAGAGAGCATCTTGTGAGAACAGTGAAGGGCTGTAAACTGTGAGTATGCATATGGAAAAGAGATGCAACTGAATTTCTTACCAGTTCCATATAATACGCTCACACTCCTGTTGAGTTATGGCAATGTCAACACTGAATATTTAAGGTGGCCACACATCAGGCACACATTTGTTCTTGACCTCTTACTGCTCATGCCATTTCCTGTATGTTGTGATTTTTCTGCCCTGACTGGACCAGGTATTTTTACATTTAAAGCAAAAAAATGATAATTAAACTGATGGAATCTAGTTAATTATTGTTTTGACATATTTTGAGATGAGAAAAAAGGAGTAATTAACAGCATGAGCAGTTGATATGGAGGATGCTGCTTAAGTTGTAATTGTTGTTTAAAAACCAAGTAGTTATATATATACAGAATTTTATTCACTCTTTTTTTCTCAGCTTGTAGGCGCTCATGATATATGATAGTCACAAATAGTGTTTCTGTTTTAGATACCCATATCCCCATCAAAAGGATTTAAATTGTTTCAAGACTACATCTGTTTATAATAAAACATTTTTCAAATCTTACTTTTTAGTAATGCTTGGTAATAAAACCCATTAAATTTTCAGAGTGTGTGATGAAAGTGGGAGATAAATGGATTATTTTGAAATGGCTGGAGGAAAACTTGTAATAGTCATGTCTAGTTTTGATTTAGCTTTCTCTTACAGTGCAAGACCGAGGATGCTGTCAGATTAAGTACCCTACTCTCTTTAAAATACATAAAATGTTGCCATCCATGTAATTGTGTGACGGGCTGGAAGTTCTTGAACATCTAAATTATATTTTTTCCTTGTTTGCCTCTTGAAGTGAGTAATAATAAGGCGCTTGGGGTTTTTTCCAGATAACCTTTTTCATGCTGCTCTCGGCAGTGTGTGTGATGCTGAACTTGGCCGGGTCCATTCTCTCCTGTCAGAACGCTCAGCTGGTGAAGTCCCTGGAAGGATGTCAGCTGGTGAGTGATGGAAAACACGTTTCTTACCAAGGACAAGGATTCTGTTTTTCATCTGTTAGGGTTTTATACACGCACTCCTTTAATTTCCAAAACAGTAGGTATTTCGTAGAACAATCTGTATGTATTACAACCTGAGAAAACATTTTGGGAAAAATTTGCATTAAAGTGCTAATGGATTTAACATTTTACCACCTCAAAAAGTAACTTCTAATATCATAAGGATGACTTCTTACTGGCACAGTAAGGATGATGCCTCAGTAGAATAGGTGGAATGCAGGCCACATCAGAGCAGTGAGGTGGTTACCATGTGATGTCAGCAGGATCAGGATTCTTTCCATCCAGCACTTGTCCAGGCAGTGGATTTCACAATAGCAATGTTTTGGCATGTGTGTGCTAATATTTTGTTTAGCAACCTGAGTTGTTTTTTGGTTCAATTTCCAAAGTAAATGAATGTTACCTGTGTTAAATAAAACACAGAACAATGCAAATTATCGTGGTGCAGCATGCTCTAAGTTAGAAGACACAGTTTATCTAAAACTTTTGTGTTTTTATCTCGGGAAGAAAGTACATACATACTGACTTCTAGCATATTTTCTGACTTCAACTTGCGAAGATGTCTACAGAAGTGAACTCATGACTGAAATGTTCGAGTTTAATAAGTGCTCAAACTGTAGTTTTGATTTTCAGAGCATGATGAAATGCTAAGTAGCTTTCCCACAATGTGTTGTGCTCTACAAGGGCAAGTTAATTTCATTGTGGCTGTTTATCATAGTGGAAATGTTTCAAAAAAAAACAAAAAAAAACCAAAAAAGCAACAGTATCTTCTACCCAGACCTCTCTCTCTACATTTTCCTTGCTCAAAATCTGGGGATTTATTACACATGAGTATATTGCATTGCCATGTTGCAGGGCTCATATATATGGAATTTAGAGTTCTGTTCTCATGGACCACCCTCTGGGAGGGATGCACTATAGTGAACAGCATTGCTTTATGATTAAGCACAGGATTTGGCTCAGAAGGTGGTGATGTATTATGCTGAGCATATTTAATTACTTTATTACAATTTTTCACTCAAAAAGGAAAAATCCTAGTTTCTTAACAGCTTGTTCCAAGTGTATATTTAATTTTAATTCCTTAGATGGCTCTCTTTAGTGCTCTAGCTCTATGTAATCTTGCACTATGTGACTGGTGTACATTATCAAATCTAAATCCTTTACTTGCCTCCTAGGATACAAATGTACTCTCTGGGGATGCAGCTCTGGGAGTCAAAATCCAGCCTTTGCTGACCTGTGGTTTGAAATGTAGTTAACATCCCATATAATTGAACCAGTAAATTTCCAAGCACAGTAGACTTAAAAAAGTCAAATTCAAAATAAATTCTGTTTTAGTTCCGGTATTTCTGTCAGATTCATTCATGGTGAGTGCATGGCTTTAAAAGTGATAATAGTATCTACTGTGTTATGGAGTTTAAATTCAACAGTATTTCACATGTAGTGTTGTTATTTGAAGAAAAAGAACAAGACACAGTGGTCTTATTTTGCTTTAAACACTGGGGATTTATTGCAGATTCCATAATATGTATTTTTGTGTGAATATGAGAAATGTGCTTGCCATATGTTAGCATTTTGAATGTGTAATTTGTGAAGTTGGTATTTGTGCCCTTTATCCTGCAGCTTAGCAATATTCAGCACTGAGGGGAAAAAAGGGCAGTAGCTTCAACGCCTTGTTACAAAAAATTAATTGGAATTTTTTTTCCCCATAATTAGCTGCAGATCCTGTAGCCAAAACCTCAAGATACTGCTTCAAATCAGTGAGCGTAGAAAGTGTACAGAGAAGTTACACACACAAGCTGTTCATTAATGTGTATAGGAGAACCATTTCTATATAGGAATTTATTTTTCAAATAATGGTTCTCTAAAAATTGTTCTTAAAATATATGGGTAGAGCAGTTAATATATTTTAATTTATGTTCTATTACTGCACAAGAAAGAATATGTTTCATTTCTTCATCTGTATTTGTTTTTATTGAGTTTACCTGTCTTGTAAGTCACTTACTGATTTAAAAATAAGTGCTGTAGTTTCAATCAAATTATTCAGAAAAGTAGTGATAGTGTCAATCTCTCTATTGAAAGATTACTTATATTTTTTTTTTTTAGTTGTACAGCTGAAATTGGCCAGTGGTTACAGTAACACATGAAGTAAGGCTCTTTTTTCCCCTGAATTATCTTAATCTGGAATAGAGAAAGCAAGGGAAAGCAGAGCACGTGCAAGTTCACAAAGAGCTGAATGCCAGAGTCCAGGTCCAGAACTGAGTTTATTTGTATTCCATTTTGCAATGGAGCTAAACTCAGCCGTGTATATCAAAAAATGTTTTTTAAAAATACAGGTAAAAGAATATACTCTGGTTTGTTCTTATTCATCTGTCAGTTTTAAATCTTGATATTTCCCTAAAATGCAGCTTTATCCTTACTAGATCCTCCTGTCTTTCCCTCTGCATAAGGTACTATAATTGACTGAAATTCCTTTCCCAGTGCACCAGTGGAGCTTTCTTGTACTTCACTGCCTTGTTATCAACTTCGGAACTCTCATACCTCATTTTGAAACTTTACTTTCCCTTTTTTTATGTTCCCTAGATAAAACCCTAAAGGTTAATTTAGACGAAGATGAAGCAAAATCTATTACTACTTTTACTATAAGACTTACATTTGTGTTAAGGAGATGGTAGAATGCAAAGTAACGGTGTTAACTAATTCCTAGTTTGCCCTGTGAGGGGAGAATGCTTGTGCACTTAGCAGCCAAACAAGGAAGCAAGCTTCTTTTCAGCACCATTGACAGAATGTGATGAATTGATACAGATGCAAAAAGTAACATAGGGCCTGTGAGAATGTGTGCATTTGTGCACTGTGTGTATTTGTAATAAATCTGGAAGGTCCTTTCCTTTTTTTATTCTCTGCTATATAAAAGTCAGGTTTTAATGGGGTTTGACTTTTGAAGTAACACTACTGCTTTTGTCAAAACAAAATGAACTTACAAGGCAATTTATGCATATAGGCAGCTCTGGCTGAAGTTTGAAATCTTAAATATGGTTTGGATGAGGGTGTACTGTGCAACTGTCATAAATATGAAAGCATACAAACTCTTCTGTGAGTTCTGACTAGCATGAGAATCACGAAGTGGGACACAAATAGGCAGAGGATGGTGGGGGTATGTGCAGAGTATTATGCTTTATTCTGAACTCTGCCACCCAGAAAGAGATTGAAACTCAGACAGTTATGGAGCCACTGCTGGTGTAATCGTGTCTGAGGTAGGCAGACAGCAGCCCAGCAGCTGGAAGGAGTGATCCCCACCCCTGCTCCCTGTACCAATGCAGATTTATTGCCAGTGCTACTGTCTCTGTTTATGAAGTCACACAGTGAATGGCATTTGAGATGTGATTTGGGCTAACAATAAACCACTTCTTCTTTCTTCCCAAAAAAAAAAAAAAACCCCAAAAAAAACCCACCCAAAAAAAAAACCACCCAAAAATACCCCAATTTAATTTTGGCACTGTTTAGGTCACAGAATAGCTGTATGAACTCTTGATCCTGTCTGCACAAGTGTGAGAGCACAGCAGGGCAGGGAGGGGCGTTCTGGAGCAGGAGGCTTAGGAGGGCTTTCAGCTGCTGTATTGCTGAGACCATGAGTGCAGTGACACCTACAGCCTTCTGTCCTGCTCCCCATGGCAGAAACACAACTCAGCAAAGAGGTGACTTCACAAGTGGGGAAGGAAAAGGTGCACAACAAGGCAAACCAATAAAAATTCTCCTAAAATAATATACTTCCAATCTGGTAGTGAATCCTGGGTGGTTTTGAATATGCTGTGATTCTTAAGATGGCCCTGTGATTTGCAAGAACCGACATGCAAACAATTAGCTTTTAACTCATTTTAAGAATTAAATTAGAAGAAAAGCTACTGGGCAGTACAAAGTTGTGGAACAACTTTCAGAATGAATTGAGACTCTCTCATAAATGGGGAATCTTGACCCGGCCTTTTAAGCCTTATTTTTGTGACACCTATTACATGTGGCCCTGGGATCTCTATTTCACATTAGAAATGCCAGATACATGGCATGAGTCAGTGCCTGTCCTTTATTAAGCAGGGGCAGCAAGAATCAGAATAGAGAAGCTTGCAGTAGAAACCTCTGTCTGAAGGCCATTTTCCTCATTACAAAAACTTTTTAGCAGCTGAAGCCTATATTGATTTGCCAGGTGTAACTTTCTAGCCCCTGGCCTTGGCACAGCTCTAAACTCAAAGGGTGAGTTCCAGACTTCTCAGCAGCATTTCTCAGTCCCTGAACCATTTCCAGGCAGTTTTGGGAGCAAGACTTCCCCAGTGACATCCAGTGCTTTGATTTTACATTGGCTTGAAGAGCTGAGGTCAGCTGATCATAAACCATTCAGCTGGGTTTTGCTCAGATCTTTCACATTTTAAAAGAAAGTATTAAAAGATTACAGGAATTGGAAAAGAACTAGTCTGAAATTGTTCAAGATGCTTTGTCGTTAAATTGTATGCTAATGAGAAATAAACCTCACAACTATCATAGGGGTGAGCAAACTATGTTTTTTCTTTATTTCCTTACAGTATCTATGGCATAGGGTATGACCAGTCTCTGTGAGTTGCCACAGACAATTATTTCCAGTGTTGCCTTGGAGAATATGGGAAATGGTGTAATTTACATACCCATTTTTTTCTAAAGCCTTTTACAAATTGTGCTGGCTAGAGGGCAATCTGGAGTCTCAGGAGCTGAAGTCCCCTGAGATAGCTCCTGCCCTGAGCATGCTTTCATCACAGTAAGCAAGCATTCAGTCATCTGTACCTCATCTGGAGAAGTTTATTATGTTCTTTTAATTGACTCTTATTTTTGCTTTTCCATCTGCTGTCCTGGTCACCAGCATGTAAGGAGAGAGTGCTACATAAGCCTGATAGAGGTAGCAGTAAAAAATACATATATTTAAACATATAACATTTAAGCTCATATGAACAATTTAAACATTCTTTGAGGTCTAAGAAGTAAGTAAATATTCTGTTGAAATTATTCCATGTATAAGGCTGTGCAAGGTAATTCCACAAGGAATACTGGTACCTGTTTTTGTTCAGGAAATTGGTAACATCCTAGGGAGAATTTGAATTAAAAATAGCAAATGTGTATTTGCATTAGGAATTTTTTTTTTGTGGATTTGTGTCTGGAAATTTTGGGGGTTTTTAAATGCAAAAGAGTAAGTAACAGGGTGATTCAGATCTCACCACCCAGACACCGTGCTTCCATCCTTACTTTGGAGAATAAAGGACTGATTCGTGATCATGACTCCTTCAAGTATTTTCTGACCTTTTTCTGTTATTTTTATTTTTCCTGCATTGGGTATGATTTTATGTTTATTCAGTTGAACTACTCTAGTTTCACCTGCCTCTGGAAAGCAATTTTTTTTCAAAAAGAGGTATAAAAGGTGACACTCTTTGACATTGAATCCTCTTTCTGTATTTTACTTGCTTTTATAGCTTATATTAACCAGTGGAAAACATTCTGCTTCAAGGGTTCTGCACAGAGATTTTCATTTTGCATTTAGTGGTCATTACTGTAACTGTAAATACTGTTTTTGGGAAGCATGTTTCTGTTGATTTATACTTCTTCTGACCTTTTCTTTTCTCCACAGATTAAATTCGACAGTGATGGTGTCTGTGTTTGCTGTGAAATGCAGCATCAAACATCAGGCTGCAGTAACCTGGGAGAAACATTGAAACTGAACCCTCTGCAGGAGTGCAATGCAGTGAGGCTGACCCTAAAGGTGTGTTAGGAGGGAATTAACTGTTTATTGACGTTTTAAATTAGCAAGACACAGTGTGTGATGAAAGAAGCAGCATCTGCTGTTCTCTGCCTTCATCCACTCGTACATGCAAGAAACATCTTCATCACAATATCAGCATTTGTGTGGGTAACTGTTTTCTTAAAGATTTCTCGAGAGGCAGAAGTTAAAACTGGCTATGACTGATGCTGGAAGGTGCAAGAACAGGTATCTTTCACTCTGCTGTTCTGAGGTGGTGTTTACTGATGCTGTGGTAAACTCCAAAGAAACACTGAGCATTGCAGAATGATGAGGTATTTCCTGATGTGCTGCTACCATGCAGGCAGCAGCCCTGCTTTAGGAGAGAAAGTGAATGTTCTTTCTGGGTAATGCTGGAAACGTTCTTGTAAACTGTCCTGCAACATTATAAGAAGTTTAAATCTTGTAGCATTTTGTGTCACAACTACCCCGATGAAAAATTAAGAGCAAGTACTAAGATTATTTTAGAAGTGAGTAAGAACTCAGTGTAATTACTCCCATCATTGCTTCATTTCATTATTACCAATTGGGAAGGCATTGATGCTATGTAGTTTGGAAAAATAATAGGGAATCAATGAAAGAACTGCTCAGAAAAGGAACTCCAGGATGAGAGGTAGATATTGATTCATTCTAGGTTTAGTTTCATGATCAGCAGAACTCTGCATCTGTGACTCTCAATTTCAAAGTATATATTTTAATAAAACTAATAGAAAATAATGGAGTAAAGTAGAGAAATATGTTGTGGAAAGGATGTTAGGGAGGTAGATTATAGGGTGGATCCTGAGAAAGCTGTAAAAGTTTCATTGATATTTGAAGATATATTTTAAAATTCAAAATGGGGAGGAATCCTATACAAGGTATGTAGTAAATACCTAAATGTTCTTCAGCCTTGTTAAGAAAAAGCAAAAAAGCTACCACCAAGTAATAAGGATGAGGTAGAAGTTAAAATATTTTTTATGGCCCCAAAATTAGGTAAGAATTCTGCCTCAGGTTTTAATGAGGATTATAAAGGTAACAGAGCAAAAACCTACTGGGAAGCAGGAGTTAAGTAAGTGGAACAGAAGCATAACTTGACATTGCTGGTCGAAACATAACAGTCTTCAGTGAAATGTATTACAAGGAGGTAACTTCTGAGAAGGACATTCCTCAAAGTATGACAGATGCAGAAACATGAACCTGTCATTCAGGAAAAGCTGACTTGCTAATCCCATAAAAATAAACATGGAAGGAGCATATGTTTTCTTCCTGTAAATATGTCAGTAAGGTAAACTTTAATGAGAGGGAAAACAACTGTTTGTCTTTGGGGGACATTGTCAGCATATGAAGTGAGTGGAAATGACATATGCTGAAAATCAAGACAAGGATTCTAACCAATACAGCAATCAGAATACGAGCACAAACCTTAATTTCTTCTAAGATATGACTAATTATTTGTAAAGGGATTTGGCATATCAACTTACACTGCAAGAATATGGGTTTAAGCACAGGAGTTCCCATGAGTATAGTCTGAGTGCAGTTTTAGTTATGTTCAGAACTTTTCATCTAAGAAAGGGTAGTTAGGAAAATAACTTTTTCAGAAAGTTTTTTTACATCTTCTTCAGTTTTAATTCTACATTTGCTTTCTATTTGGCTTAGCTCTGATTCCTGGCTGTAAATTTAAGAAGAGCATTCTAGTAAGCTCATAAGAAAAAAAGTTACAACTCATTAGGTAACAGCTGACAGTGACAAGGTTCACCCTCTTTAATTACAATTAACAACTACAATGTGATTTTAAAGAAACAGATGTTTTAGTACCAAAAGCTCAATTGTATTCATTGTTTGTGGAGCCAGAGGGAGAGAAAATGTAGAGAACCAGAGTTAAGATTATACATCTTCATGTATAACATTATGTAGGTTTCATGCTCCTCCTTATTGCAGGTGAGGTAAAAAGTTGGTGTTTCCACTGAGCCATCTGTGGGGTTTTGGTGGCAGCAGCTGTGGAGCTCCACTGTGAGCAGAACAGTGAAGCACATGTCACCTGTGTGATCTTGTTCCCAGGCAGTCACACAGGACAGTGGCTCCTGGTCCTGTGTGGATTAACTGTGCCTTGCGTGGTATTGGGTGGGGGGTTATAATTGCTTTGAGAAATCTCTAAATTTGTTGATGTTGTTTCTGCAATGAAACATCTCTGTGTGCTTTTTTGTAAATCAGTCCTCCTTCCTTCTTCATTTCAAGCCCTGAATAAACCACTCAAACATTTTAATGGGGACAAAGGAGCTACCACTGCAGTATGTATGGTCCCACATATGCACATTTGTAGATGTGAGTATTGATTGCAGATGCTGACTGATCTGTAAGTGCTGGTTTCTGAGATTAGTTGAATAGTGGGATTTCAGCACAAAATTATGTGTTACAGTAAAATGGATAAAATACTGTGCAATTTCACTCTTGTAATGAGGACTCAGCCCATTTTGAGGGTGGTGAATTGGTGGGGTTAGAATTATATTTATAAAATACCATCTTGTAGTCTTGTCTGCACACCTCAGTAAAAATAGCACAGTTGCATGATGTGATGAGCTGCCCTTAAGATCTGCAGGCACCCACGTGTGATCCATGTGCCCTGATTTACAATGGAGGGACTTCCTGCCTTTCTCTTTTTCACTAGAAGATGTGTTTTTTACAGTTTCCTGCATTAATAGCTCCTAAACTGCCCCTGAAAATAAGGTTCCTTGCTTTCCTCTGGATACTTAGGGTAAATAATCTGTGCATCTAAAATATGTCAGTGTCCTAGTATCTTGATTTTTTTTTTTTTTTTTTTACAAAAACCACACTTCTAGAACAGCTTTATTCTATATTAGGAAGTTACTTGACTTAAGTAAAGCCAAATGAAGGCACAAGCAAATCCTTCCCATTTGCAAAATTAGTTAAAAGAGTTTAAAAGGTTTATTAAGAATCAGGTGTCCAAAAATGAGATGATGGCCACAGATGGGATGGATTTAGAATGCAGTTTCAATAACATCAACTTAATCTGTTTTTCCATAGAAACTCTGTTGGTTTGTGGATGAAATTTTAAGGAATTGAGTTTTTCTTGTAATGTTAACTAAAGTACAAAGGGTGAATTTGCCTGACATCTTTCATCTGTGAAAATTATTTCTTCTTTTTAAAGTCAGAGTATTCTGAACTTACTTAACATGTACATGGAACATTTTAGGAGGATGAAATTAGGTATTTAGAAGTTTGAATTATTTTGTAATGTATTATTGCTGTCTGATGCTGACACATAAGAGGAGAATGTTATGCTGATTCGGTTTAGTAATGATCCAGTTGAGTATTTTTAATTACTTTTAACAGCTTACACAGTCCAGAATACCTGCACACCTCTATGTGAATTTATAGATTTGCTGTTTACATAATTGCTTCCTACTTTATTTAAGGTGCATCTGTAGAATGCTTTTGTGACTATTAGACAAGGAGAGAAGCTGGTTCCCTCCTCTGTTTTCTGCATAAATATTTGGTTTGGAGCTGCTAAAGTTCAAGTACAATATAAATAGTAAATGGCTTTTTCAGGTTTCTGATTCCATTCATTAGTTAGGCATCTCTATTAGAGATTTATGGAGCTCGGGGTCCTTACAGTCTTCTGTGTTAATATTTTCTTTCCTTTTTTCTCCTTTGAATCTGAAGTTATTGTTACTGAGTTTCCTGACGAGCAAGTCTACTCCTATGTTTAAGGTTTTTTTCATTCAGAGGACGCTTCTGCTTGCAAAACAGAGGATAGCTCCTAAGAGGTTCTTTAGCGTTATGAGAACAGCCTTTCCTCAGATTTACTGTGAGACCAAATACAATATTATTAATTTTGCTGAATGACTTACCTGAAAGGCTTCCTAAGCTACTTAAAATCGGATAAAGCTCAGCACAGAATAAGTAATACCAGATCAGATTTTTAAATGCTGGACTTGATTCACATTCCTTTCCAGGCAGCTGAAGATATTCCCTCCATCCAGAGTGTTTTTACCACACCAGAGACCACCAAAAATAGGGCAGGTCAGGGTAGGCTTTGTAGTCTGAATAGTTGAGGTGCTTTTCCTTCCTCGTAAGTTTTTCTCTTCCTAGCTTGGGCAATGAGTGAATATGGTTGTAAACTTCTCTCATGGCTGAAAAGGTGCCTCTTTGAATCTGTTTATTCCATGCTTGTCCAGCTATTTTATGAAACCTTAGTCCTTCAGGAGTCTCTATCATATCCTCAGTACTAAATTTAATGCAGACACCTGAGTTGGAAGGTATGCAAACTTGCATGCAGAGACCTTTTTGAGTTTATTTTTAAGTAGCAGCTGTGCACTACTTCTTATAAATATAGTAAAATAGTGAATTATATTGTACTTTCAAACCTGAAATATATTTTTGAAGTGCTAAGCATATCTCCATTTACAATGCAATGTGTGTTTGAGATCCATTTGGCTCAGAATTAATTCTTGAGCCTTCCTTGTATTATAGAAGATATTTTTCCCAGTGCTTTCCCAGATGTATCCAGTGAGAACAACTGAAGTTATATTTTGAGTTAAAAGGATTGTTGTCCTTGGATTCTTGAATAAAAGAGGTACATTGACACTAATTTCATGGGTGAAAAAGCTTTGCTGCTCATTATCTCTTTCCAGGATACAGTAGTATAAGAAATGAAGCACTGTAATTGAAGTCAATCAAGGAGAAATCATCTCCCCAGCGTTGCAGCTGTGGAGCTGCTTTCAGTCATCGATTGCTGGGGATGTGGAGATCTGTGTGGTTAGGGCTGCTGCTTACACAGTGTTCCTTTTACACATCAGCAAGCTGATTTGGTTCTTTCATCCTATATTGACTAAGGTCTCAAAAGTACAAGAACTTAAGAACCTCAAAGACTACAAATCTTTTATTTCCACAGGAAAATAATCTATTCAGCCAGCAAAATGGGAGTGTGTTGTACAGAGAGCTGTCAGTTCAATACTGTTGAGCAGACTGGAATTCATAAAATGAAACGGATGTACTTAATTTCCTTCCAGGGCAAAACAGGTTTAAATAAAATTTCTCAATTCTGTGTAAGCAGCACAGCTGATTATTTTCTGTATAATACTTGGCAGAGTGAATATTTTGAGGTAATAGTGCTTCATCTGTATAGTATGATCTGTTCTGAGAGACAAATTCTCTGCTTTGATGTTCTTGCGTGTAACTTAATTTACAGTACAGGTTATTGCTATGACAGGAAGAGGCAAGAGAGTGACTAAGTATTTGCCGAAGTCTGCATTTGAGTTGAGTTTTGAAGATGTCCAGAAATTCCTATTTTAGTCTGGCTTACTTGATAGTTTTGAAAGATAATTAATATTAGAGACAAATTCAGTTATAAATTGGTTTGTAAGCTGAAGGAACTCCATGGGCGTGGCCCACCATTAGAATGAGATGATACTATTCCAGTTTTGCTTAATATCTGCTGTGTTCGGAGGTACAAATGATGTTCTGAAGGACAAATTTCAGGAGGATGAGCACACATGCAGTGAGTGTTCATTGGTTATAAAGCACCCAGCTCTGCCAGTGCACTCAGCACTGGGTGATGGGATTCGTGCCGTTGTCATTTTTGATTTTAGATTCTATCTCATCTCTTTGCTTCTGTCAGGTAATTGTATGTGCTAACAGCTGTTCTAAATTGCCTTGTTAAATGATTGTTTCTACAGTTGAGTTATCGATGTGACAATCACCAATTTTTTGCTTATTCCAGTTTGATACCATCTGACTGCTTTATCACCCAGCAGTTTGATGGAAAACAAAGAAAATCAGTTTTTAGAACAAATTGCTTTTCGAGCATGTTGCAGTATGAGTTTTTTATATGATATTCTCAATTAATTATATCTTGAAACTACATTTTTAATACAGAATATTAAAACAATATTGCAATTAAACATTCAGATTTTAAATAATACTCAGATTTTGTAATGCATCTCCTATTTTAATGCGTTCTGTAGAGTTTTGGACTACATATTTATAGAAAATATATTTTTATACATTTATGTGTTGTTTTATTAATCGTATTGTTAATTGTGCTAGTAAAGGAGGAACTGAGGTGCAATAGCACAAAAACAGTGTCAAAAGAAATAGCGAAAACAGCTTGAATTAGGAAAAAGTAGATGTTCTGTCCTTAAGTTAGACATATGGAAAATGATAGTATGAAGAAGATTTGAGAATGCACAGGTATCCTGTGGGAATGCATAGGTATCCTTTGGGATCACAGCGTAAGTCTAAAGTGTCTGGTAATATGGAGGGAAAGCATGATAAACAGTTATGCAGGTGCTGGCACCATTAATTTGGTAATGGTTCAAGTTGTAGTATAAATGGAATAGTGCGACCATGAAATCTTGATTTTTTTCGCTGTCAGCATTAAATTTTAGCTCAGCTTTTAAGATTTATTCAGAGGCCTACTTGGGAAAATAAGTGGCCACAGAGAAACAGCTCGCAATGCTGTCTGACTGCTGTGGGTGTATATCTGGACTGATCTAGGCATGGTTCCAGGCAACTCTGACAGCTGATGCCGTTCTGAAGGGGATTTGTGTCCTCTGCAGTTAGTGAGCTAAGATGTATGAAGAAAATTGTATATGTAACCTGTAGAAGAATAATTCTGCCTAGTACATTATACTTCTCAGAACATTAATTATCATATAAGCATGCTGAAGAATCAGATTTTTTTCTTAAAAAGACAAAGACAGCATCTCAGAGGAAATTGGTTCAGCCATTTCTGAGGAGCAGAGAATTGTTTTTCACACCATTAAAGATTCATGTGTTCTGTGTTCTGATTAGAGTTCTGGTAGATGTCAACTAAAGATCTGTTACTAAAGCTCCCTGATTTTGTATTTAATACAGATTTCCTGCTCCTTTAGATACCTATAAATGTGTAGCTGGCTGGGGCTGTGGGGAGTTATGATTTGCCCTGTTGTGGTTACTGCTTTTTCACAGACATTTCCTAAAGGACATCTTAATTGTCATTGCTTGTTCCAGCTGCCAACTGTAAGCACCTACTCTGTCCTTCTGGCAGCATGTTTGGCCATGGAGGGCTTTAGTTCCTGCTCACTTTTTATCTATAGCTGCATAAATGAATGTCATGGATTACCTAATTATTTTTTCTTACAGGGCACAGGGAGTGAATCTTCTGAAAATGGTGAACTGCCTGAGGCTGATTAATATTTGGGGAGGATAGGGGGAGTGGGGAGCAGAGAAGAAGGATGGGTTGTGGCTTGATTCCTGTTTGAGTTGAAACAGACCTTAGGATAAAAAAGCCAAAACAAACAAAGAAGCAGTCTTGCTTTAAGAAATATCCAGTGGTGGTGAGGACTCCACAACCATTGCTCAGTTATTACTGTCTCTGTTAAAATTTTAGACTTACAATATTTTCCATCTGTTTGTATAACTTTTCTGCCTTTTTACATTTTCTGGCCACTATATGTCTGCTCCTTATTGATCTTTATTAAATAAAAACTCTGCATCCCTGCATTTGGAACTTTCTAGTTGTACCTTCACATTCAAAGCGATTGTAGCAGGAACAGGAATTGTTGTGTGCTTGGCCTGAAAAGGAGTGTGTGGAAAGAGGCTGCTGCTCCTAAGGGCAGGAATCCTGCCCTACATCAAACCCATAATGCTGAATTACAAACCGAGTGCAGCTGTCCCAGTGTGCCAAGGAAAGCCTCAGGGTGGGTAAGGATGAGTGCAGCTTGCAAGGCACAAGAGATAATCCTCACACTAGAGTCAGTGTTTTGCAAGGCCTTCAGTTGGGCCTAGTTTAGGATTCTGCATTTAAGGAAAAGTGTGGACCCAGGTGAGGTGAAACAAATTAAATTAATGAAAATGATCAGAGGCCTAGAAAGTTGATTTCAGTCGAGAATTGGAGAAAATGGTGTTAATATGTTATGCAGTAAAGGTGGAAAAGACTTCAAGAGTGATAATAGAGTTCAAAGGTATAGAAGTCTGCTGTGTAACAACCTGTTCTCAAGAGCTATGGAAGGAAAGAAGCCATGGGTTTCATCTGTGGGATGGACATAACCAGGACACTGATGGTAAAAACAAACACTGGAATAGTGGGATGAAGCTGTGGGATCTTTAGGAACAGATCAAAGAAACATCTGTCATGAGACTTAGAGGCACAGTTAAGTGTGTCCTGGGATGTGTAAAGTTGTATGAGGGTCTTGGAGACACTTTGCATCCTAATTTAGAACTTTGATTTTATTATTTACTTTTATTATTTTTATTTTAATTATAAATGATATTAAGTTATGCGCTCAGATTGGTGAAGTTTTTTGTATTTACATGGCTGTAGTAGGCAATGAATGAAGTTTCTTCCTGCTAGGAAATTTTCCTATTTTCTACTCAAGATCTTGTCTCTGCCTTGGTGTTCTTTACCTCGGTTTGCATATGAAAGCAGAACATGAAAATGTCAATATTTTTTGCCACTGTTAACTAATTGAATCTCCAGGGATCACTTTGCCTGTTTACCTCCATTTGAACACTCTAAGTGGGTCTGTATGGCTTTGAGTGAGTCCCCTGTATCACCTTCTGTGAGTGAGTTAGTGATTGGCCCTCCCGGTATTTTGCTGTTAATGCTGATGATTCATTATTCCCCTGGCTGAGGGACTGTCCAAGAGGACAGAAAATACTGACCACATCAGCAGCAGCAAATCTGGCTCAGTGTATGTTATTGAATGACTAAAACTTGTTGGCCCATTTATTGTCTGCCTGTTTGCCATGGTGGCATTTCCATCTTCAAATGAAGGTCACTTGAGGAGCAAGCAATTACAGTGGCAGGAGTAAATCTGCACCTTTCTATCATTTGTTTCAGAACTGTTGGGGAAAACAAAGCGATTTATAGCATGGAAGTTGTTTTGTGGACTAGCAGTGAATGAAATACTCTTTTAAACTTAGATCCTATGGGATATTCTTTACACAGTGAGTGTTTTTACTCATGTATTGTAAAAATTTTGATTTAGCTTTTCATCTGTTCTCTCTGCTGCTTTTTCTCAAATGTTTTTACTGGCTGTTCAGAGATCTGAGCCACACAGCAGCCACAGCAGCCACGCAGTTGCTGTACAATGATTGTAGTAGTTTTGAAATGTTGCCAGCACACTAAATTCCTTTCTTGTCTTTTCAGTGGCTGTGGAGAAAGTAAATACAAATCCAGTGACTGGAAGAGAGATGGATGCTTTATTTTTTAATAACACCATTGCTATAAAAAATGTTCCATTTTAATTGAAATGTTTCTTTTCTTTTATTCTACTTGTTAAACCAATACTTCGTGTTCTATTTTAAACTTCTTTTTCTTTCAAAAAAACCAAGCCAACAATATGACCAAAGGCACCCAATTCATCAGTAGAAGGTGAAATGTCTGAGTGTGTAATCACTGCTTTTCTCTCATGTATAAAAATATTTTAGATGCATTGAGTTTCTGACACAGGATAAGTCTCTGTTTCATACTAGAATATTTTAAACACACAGTCCTAACTTGGAGATTTCAGTTACTCAAAGCAATAGTATTTCTGCATGTCATTTTAATCAGAAGTGTCTTTCATAGTATCTTTCTTGTGATAGCTGCAGCTTGGAGTCGACTGTGAAAGAGTAATTTGTCTTTATGGGGAACTAGGAAATCTGAATATCAATATTTCTAAGGAAATTTGTAGTAGCAAATGTGTTGCAAAAAGTGGGAAAGGGAAGATGTTTGTTTCTGTAATTGTTGCCTTTGTGGATTGCTACCTGAAAAAGACTACAAGCTAAATGAGTTGTATGCAGTTATTTGAGACCATGTTAATCAATAGCAGTTGACAGTGCTTGTTATCAAAATCCCCACATTTCCTGTCCTTTGTGTCCCTGAGCTAAGAGATGATATTCTGCTGATGTCTCTTCGCAGGACCTGTTGTTCAGTGTGTGCGCTCTCAATATCATCTCCACCATTGTCTGTGCTTTGGCAACAGCAATGTGTTGCATGCAGATGGTTTCTTCTGATCTTCTGCAAATGGTGAGTACGTTTCAGTGGCAACACAGCCTTTGTCCAGCATAACCCAGTGTCCTCCTCTGTGGGTATTCATTTGCACCTACTCTTTGCTTATAAACTTAAGCCTATCTGTGTGTCTCTGTGCAGTGTTAGAATGTGTGTGTACATGGGTGTATTTTTTTATCTGCATACATCTATATAAATATAGCATCTAGATGTATGCAGCATGAGGAGCTGTTGTGTTTTCATGTTTATGTATTGTAGTAGAGTGTTATGATCAGAATTTTGCAATTGGGAGTTGTTATTTTTGTTAACGAGGTTATTAACAAGGTTCAATTACAGATGCACGTTACATTTGATTTCATCACTTGTATATTATCTCCAGTTTCCACACTCCCCAGAGCAATTACTTAGCTTTAAGTTCCCAGTTTTCACTACCAGTTTGGTGTGAGAGTATAAGAGGTATAAGCTCAAAACTGGAACTTTTCACAGCCCTGTGCCAATAGCTGTGTTTTCATAAGGAAAACACGTTCAGCCTCAGAGTAGTATTTGTCTTCAAAACAAGAGGGAAAAGGATCATTAGTCTTCTGCATAGTCAGCTGCATCACAGGATGCTGTCTTGTTTTGGTTGGACAAAGGCAGCTTTCCTATTCCAAATGAATGTTGGGATTCACAAGGTTTCAATGTAAAAAAAAAAAAAAAAAGTTTTAAAACCTTTGTATTTTGCAGGCCAGCTACACTGCTTGTAACCTTCGTCTATTGCTGATTAATCTGGGAAATGTCCTGTTTAATAAGGGAGGGCAAACACAGAAATCTCATACTAGCCATTTGTACATCTTCTGTTGGAAAAGTTTGCATGGACAGAAGACTGGCCCAGCAAGTTAGCTGCAAGCCATTTAATCAACACAGAAATGTTGTATAACCTGCCCATGCAGGCATGGTTGTTTCAAAAGTAAATAAATAATTAGAAATACGCTGGATGCCATGGATATTGATTTAAGTGCATGAATTACAGAGATAAGGCTGTCCTTTCTAGACAAATGTTCCAGTCACTGGGTTTCAAACCCAGTTAAAGAATATTTTCAATCTGGGATTTGGTGTGGGCTTCACATAGTAATGGGTATAATAAGTCAGGCTCATATATTTAGGTAATTACTACAAATAGTACTTAAGTGCATTTTTGCTATAGGGCTCTGTGTATGCATATTGTGCAGGCTTGTAGAGGCTTGTAAACAGTGCTTATTTAATAACACTAGTATGGATGTGAAACAATTAAATAATCATTTCAGCTGATGACACTTATATGGTAAATGTTAAAGGGTTTTTATCATATTCTGGGTATTCTTTCTTTTCACACACTCTCCCCCTCTATATTTGCTACAAGAATGCCTATTGACTAAAGAACTTTTTCACCTTGCAGTGATGATGGGGAGATGAAGAGATTATCACACCTCAAAAAATCTGTCTGTCTAGTGGAAAAATGGTAGCAGTGATCCAGAAGTGTATACTCCTGGAATCTTGATCTACATTTAATGGTATTTAGCAGTGTCAGAGGAATAAAAATGAATAGATAACAATGAACCAAGAACAGTATTAAAGTGCTTCTGATGGGCATATGTAAGCAGCAGTAACCTCAATAGGAAGTCAAATTCCTTAAAAGCACATAATTTTTCTCTCTGCCACCTCATTCTTGATGTCTTTAAGATTCTTTCTTTCCCACCTGGCGATGCTGCCATTATGTTAATTTCTTTTTGCTTCCTATGCTTTGTGTTTCTAGCTTTCTGTCTTCCTGCTTAGCTGTTTGCTCTCCCACCCTTTCAGCTCCATCAACAAGAATTTTCTTCCCTCTCCCCAGAAGAAGGGAAATACATATAGATATATTTCTGCTCAATCCCAGTCTTTTCTTGTTTATCAGTTTTTCCCTTTCTTTTTTCAGGTTGCTGAGCCAGATTCCTACCGGGCCTAAGTGAGTGTAACTTCCCTGGGGCTATGCTCACTTAGACCAGCTGAACTCTCACCTGAGGATTTCTTTTTCTTTCACTACTTGCAGCCTATTGTTTCATGATCTGCAGTTCCCTTTTGCTCTACTGCACCCAGAAATCTGATTAACTTCCTTTCCTCTTGCTTGTTAATGCTAGATTTGTGCTTTTTCCTTTTGCTTTTCACTGATGCGTGCATCTCCTCTTAGCTGGGTTGTATCATGTTGGAAGTTTGACAGCAGCAGCAAGAGATACCACTCCTCACAGCTGAAAAGGTTAATTATTGTGCTGATTGTTTTACTCAGTACTACAGTGTTCAAGAGCTCTGTAGACTCTCCTGTAGCAAGAAGAGGCAATAGGGAATGCCCTCCTTGGATGTCATTAGGTTATCATTAGAGCAATCAGTTCTATGATTCCTGTGCTGTGTTAGTGTTCTTGTCTCAGAAATTAATGCATTGGAAAGGTAATTTTTGCAAATTCAAAGAATTCCAATTTATTGCTTAGCAACATAAAGCAGGTGTAAGAGTCTCAAGAAAATCTGCAGCAATAATTCAGTGATTTTCTGCTTTGTTGATGGCTTTTGCATATAGCAACTGTCTTATTTCATACAGGCAAAATGACGTATTTTACTGGAAACTGCTGTCTTCTGACATCCCAGCCTTTAGGAAAAACATCCTAAAAACACAAACACAAGCTGTCCAGTAGTAGCGCTGTTTAAATTTTCCAGTGAATTTGAAGAGGGTTTTTTTGGTTTAAAAACAATCCTACCTAACAAATATTTTATTTCAAGTGCTAAGGAAAAAAAAAATACTGCAAAATACTTCAAAGTATTTTTATTACTTTGTATTTTATTATATATTTTTTCTGGATTGTTCCGTATTTGAGTTGAGTGTTTCAGAGACTACCCCAAAATTTTAATTTCACTTTAACATTTCTCACTGTGTTAAGTATATACATTTGCTCAGGCAAAGAAACCCTACCAACTGTACTAAAGCTGCAAGAGAAAGTGATGCCATAGCTGAAGATTGAAAAGACATTTGTTGTGTTTCACTAGAGATTTAAGGCTGCACTCCATTTCAGGGCTTCCCAGAATTGTTCTTTTTGTGTACACACCCCTACAGGAGATAAATGTGAATCAAGTCAGATCATATCAAGGCTCTGTAATCTGAAGAAACTTCTCTTAATAACCAAACTGTCACTTCCATGATATTTTATTTGTTGCCTGAGGCAGTGTCAGTTTGCCTCTTGTCTGATGAATGGCTACTGCAAAAATGCACCCTGTTTTCTTCAAAAGGTAGCTGCCTGGATTAAAGCAAGAAATACAAGATATTACACCCACTGTGGCCGAGCTAAAGCAGGAATTACACCTATTCCAGTCCTCTTTCCACTCCAGATATGTTTGTACAGTTCTTATCCTAGAAGTGCTGGCACTGATATCATTGAGTGTGTTCTGATTTTATCACCATCCCTGTTAGTTAGTAGCTGTTCATGTTGTGTGATACCTAAAACCATCTGTTATTTTGTAAAGAAAATAAGGTAATGATGACACATGCAAGCTGTAACATTTAATTACTGTTTTCATCAGTCCTAATGATGATTCAGCATGTCGTTATCTCAATAGGCTGTAGTTAATATTTCTACTCAAACACCTCACAGAAAGCATCTCTATGTGAGGGTAATATCTTGCTGGTATTGTTTAACCTCCATTCTGGGGAAATAGTAATTATAAAAAAACCTGCAGGGTGAAGCTTAAGTGAGAATTGATCTTACATTATTACATATCATTTATTATTTAATCTAGTTACATCAAAATGTAAATAATCCTGGTTTGGGCACAAACTTCACTTACAGGTACTGTAAAACCCAAATGACAGTCCCTTTAGAAATATGCATTGGTCATGATGTACATCCATAGAAAGATCCAAATGTAAATACGGTGGCATAAATGCTCCCCTCACACCCACCATAAATGCAAACCTTTGGTCAGGAAATCTTCTAACATTTTTAACAAATGTACCATTTTTCATCAAATGTTTTATTGGTAGAATAAGAATGTTTAATATTTAAAACTAAAATACAGTCAGTACTTCAAGAAAGGTATCACAGAGCAATGCCTGTGAGGCTACAGAGCCAATGGTTTGTGATGGGGGTAGGAGCAGCAACTGGAAACACCTGAGCAGAAAAATCTGCATATGTTTTCCTTATCAAAATATCTTCTGTCCCATAATCTCCCTTTAAGACCAGGGACAAATTAGAAGAGTCAGCCATGGTCCTTCTGTTCTTGTAGACAATTAGAGTCTACATGTCCCTTCAACAGATACTGATTCCAGTATTTCAGAAAAGGAAAACAGCAACCTGTCCAGGAGGACAGTTAATTGAAGACAGAATTACAGACTCAAGTGCATTGCACAGAGCTTTTACTCAGGATAACATGCCAATACTAAATTATGTGCAATTAGAAATTTTTATTTCTCATTCTCAAAAATCAGCCAATTTTTATAAATGACTAAAATGAGAATAATGAACTCTGGAGTCTCCAAAGGACCGATTTCAAAGTTGCACAATAGACTTAATGAATTTGATATGGAAGGCAGACGTAATTACATGCAGATACAGGAAAAAATGCAGATAAGTTTCCCTTAGAGCACCAGGCACATACTGATATATGGCACTTGTGGTTGAGATAAGCTGTAATTGCTGAGCAGTGGCTCCCAGCAGGGGCATTTACGTGGGATCAGTGGTGCTGAGCAGCTGCAGGACATAGAGAGCAGAGAATGTCTTTGCTGGTGTTTAGTGGAGAGGTCCCACAGCTGGGATTCCTGCTGCAGAGTTGTCAGTCTCACAGGCCTTGGGCAGAAGGATGGACCACACAGTATCACATGAGGAACTGTTTCAGTAGAGAACTGTATTGACAGGTCTTACCTGCTGTTTCTTCAGTTCCTTAACTGAGTCTCCTACGTCTGCTTTTACCTCAGTGTACTCAAAATATTCAGAACATGAATAATACCTTCTGATCACTTCAGTGACCAACTAACAGATGATCTTTCAGCAAAGAGCTGGAAATTCGGTCTGACAGAAAGAGAATGAGTTTTACAGAATGAGTTTACACATATCTATGTAATGGTGTTTATTTCACCTAGAAAAATTAAACACTGAGAGAAGAGATATGTTATTCTTCACTGGGCAGGGATAGCTGACATGTCTGGCCTGCAGCCTGTGAGCTGGCAGAGGTCACTGGTGTCCAGCCCATTGTTGGCTGTGTGGAATTCTCAGTACTATGGCAATGGACCCTTGAGCATAACTGCATTTTCATAAACTTTTACCTCTTCTAGAATTGGGGTACGTCTAACATTTGTGCTTCTAATTCTCTCCCTCCTAACAACTTGCTGCTGCTGGCAAAATTTCTGTATTGAATACAGGTCCAAGCAGTGGGTAACAGTGTTTTACAGCTTTCTTGTTTACCCTGCTGCATCCAGACAGAGAGCATGTTTTACTCTTCCCTCATAACTGCAAACAAAACAAAAAAAAAATTAACTAGTCGTCACTATGGGGCTGTTTAAATCAGGCTAATCAATCAACTCTGTCCAAATCAGTGTGCCCAATGAAAACACACGAGTTCTGTAGTCAGTGTGTGCTCTATGCTGCGCATCCCTTTAGCACATGCTCTGCTCTGTGTAACGCCCATCTGGTATCAGACACGTTTCACACACTAAAGTAAGGCCAAAGGTGAGAAAACACCTGTGTGAGTGTAATAGTTTGAATGCCAAGTTTCAAACATAAGGTCAGCTGTTTCATAAAAGAGGAGCATGAATTCCAGATCTGTATTTCATTGCCTGTCAGATTTCTGAAAGCTCCCAGCATCCAACAGCTCCCGGAGAATAACAGAAATGGTCGAGTCCTCTGGATTTCCCCAGCCATGGGCTTTCTCTTTCTTTCTAGTAAATATGTTTGAAGTATCTGTTGATAGCTATAAATTTTTTCTAAGCTTTTAATGCAGTTGGAATTTAGCATTTACCAGAGATGCTATATGCTGTTTATCTTTGTCTGCAACCATTTTCTATCCATTGCTTCTGCAGTGGCTATCAGTTCAATCCCAAGGCTGGCTGGGAGACCCACTGTATGAGTTGTTCCATAGCGTGAGGTGTGGTTTCTGACGTGATATTGAGTGCAACTTGATCCTGTTTGTCCAGGTGGCTGAACAGGCCACCCCCATTTTCTGCTTGGCAGTTCCTGTTGTTGCCTGTCCCATTTGCCATCGGTATCTTGAGACTGATTATTTGATAACAGCTGTCTCCAAATACCAGAAATGTGCGTTTCTGTGTGAAAGTATTTGTCAGTGTTCCTTCAGCTTTCTCAGCTCTTTGCATTTTATTACTGTCTTTTTTTAACCTATGAAATTTGTATTAAGCCTTTGCTGAAACCCTGCCAGACTTCACTATTTGAGACTAACTCTTGAAGATTTTTAAAATATATTTTCCTTTAGGAAGAATAAGCTCTTGCAGGCTAGCAGAGATCAGTAGATAACGTAATATGGAATAAAATATGACTTAATTCCCACTTACTAGCTTTCAGTTGTTTTCTCAAGGATGTCTCTTCTTTGTGGTAATCCCTTATATTTGCTATTGTTTCATTTCCTGCTAGTTTCCCTCTTACAGCCTTTTTCACTTTAATTTCTGTGCCTTCCAGCAGGATGATATCACACAGGTAAACCGTTGTTTATAAACACCCCCAAACGTGTATTTCCATGTCCATTCTGCTGCTCGTTGTCAAGTGCTGGTCACAGTTCGTTGCCATGGTTTGTATTGCCAGATCCTGACAGGGATGCAGATAATTCTGAACTGCATCCAAGCATTAGGTCTTTTCCTCCTGGAACCACAGCCCCTCCTGCCCTGTGTAAAACTCTCCCTTTTGGCATGTCCCACAAAGTGTGTGCTGGTGGTTCCCCTGCTGTCAGTGCCGTGTGTTTGACTGCCCTGTTCTGACCGTGGTAAGAGCATCGCTCCCAGTGCGAGGCTGAACGGATCCAGCTCCAGGCAACTCCAGCACTGAATGGAGCTGCAAGTCCAAACTTCGGTGCAAACCAAACCTTGGCATCCATGGCAGTATGGAAACAGTCTGGGAGAAAGTCAAGGAAGTTGTAAATTAAAATTGTTTTGTTTCCGGAGTGTAAAAATTACCTGAATTATCAATTCTTTTAGGAAAATGAGGGCAGTCCTGAGTTTGGCAGAGTCAAATAGTCTACAAAATGTGACCCAGCATATTCACATATTTGTCTTTATTCTGATAAATGTTTACAGGTTTTAGGTAATTATGTTGAAGTTTGTCTTGCTTCCTTGTTTCCTAAAAGATTCTTCCATGTATTTGATATGGTAGCAGACCGATTATAGCTTAGGGCGGAAGTTTAGAGTTTAATGGTTGATATTAATGTAATGTTACACTTTGGGAAATGGCTATTGAAAGATCAGATGAGTTTAGACCAAATAACTGCAAGAAAGTGTTGGTTTTTTTCTGTAAGCGAAGTAGAGAAATGTCTGATAGCATCTGGGATAACAGCATCCCACCTCATGCAGAGGATGAAAGAGCATCAGACATTTCACATAGTGAAGAGTAAATCAAGCTGATACCGTGTCTTTGTTTCTCTGCTGTACCATGAGTAGAACACAATGGCTGAAGGCCTTGTTTGGCTGTAGGATGTAAGGAAATAACATATTCTGCAGAGGAGGTTCTTTATTAACAGTTAGGTGTGGAAATATCTCTGGAGAGCCAAACAGTGAGCAGCTAATACTTCATTTTCACGAAGAGTTGATATTGGTCCTCCTGACCCTCTGTTGGTGCTGTATTATTACAGCTCTGACCTTTGAAACAAAGTACATAGTGTGAGTTTAATAGAACTAAGATGTAACTGAAGCTTTAAAACACAAAAGACCAGTATCATTTCTGTGATAATGTAAATTCAGCAGAATTACACCAAGTTAAATTTCAAAAAGTGATAAATATAGAACTGTGATATTAAAAATGAGGGTAATTTACTTTCTATTTGCTGGATCCCCTAAGCATAAACATTTTCCCTTTGGTTTTACTGCTTCCCAAATCTTTATTATGGGTATAAATAAACAATAATGTAATGATCCAACAGTACAAAAACATATATTGTCTTGTTCCAGTCTAAAAAATAGATGTGCCTTCAGCAAAGTTTCTTAGCTGGCTTGTTTTGGAAGGCAGGAGCTAAGGATCAAGTCATCTACTGATACAAGAAAAGTGATATGACAGTGATATTTCTCTTGTCTGGAGAAGAAAAAACTTCTGTAGTTTTCAATTGTCTTTTAGTCCCTTTTGATCCATGGGGACCAAATAGAGCCAGGTGTGGGTTTTGGGATCTTCAGGATGGTCCATATTTGATCTCTAATTAGTTCAGGCCTTTCCCAGAACACTTGTGAGTGTTCCTGATATCAATGGTCTTGGAATGGCTTCTTTAAATCCCTGCTCTGCTGGAAGCTGATGAGGTTCCTGTCACACATGTTGATGTGGTTCTCAGTATTATTGCTTTTTATTGTGCAGTGTGGTTATTTTCTTTTGGGTTTTGAGATGTGTATATGGAATAAATGTTTTTCTTATTTTCATACCAGTACTTATAAACTTTATACCACATTTAAGTGTGCAGTGTCTGTATCACCAAACCACAAACAGCTGTTAAGAATATTTCATTTTATAAGAATAATAAAGAATAGTTATAAAGGGCCCCTTCATTGGAAGTGAAAAATGGGTGGGATATTTCCAATTGTTTTATTCAAAACATAATGTCTGTGTAGTAGCCTGTTTCTAGTTTAGTTTTATTTGGGGTTGTTTTGGGGGCTGGCATTGAGGTTTTTTTCTCTGTAAGTGCAAGGCAGTTCAGATTGGAAACAAAAACACACAAATAGTTATTTTAGTAGTTATATCTATTTTTCATCAGTTATTAAAATAGAACTGATTATGTGGGGCTACAATAAAACAATATGCAATGTAGAAATATTTCTTGAAAAGCCATTAAATTGTAAATGTCTGTGTCCTGCATCCCAAGAGTGACTGACTTGGAGGCCCGCAGCCTCCCTGTCTTTAGTAAAACCCTGTGCTGTATTTCGGCAATCTGACTCACCCTCCTCACTGACCACAAGTATTCTTGTGCTCCCAGAAGTGCCTTTTTCATTTCAGCTTGGGTATTAATGAGTTTGGTATTGGTCAGGGTCGCTAATATTCACCTTTTATTAAAATTGCTGATATTGGTGATGGTGTTTCTACCATGTGAAGGAACTTTTACCTGTTCATTTTCAGTTTCTGCCACAGAGGCCACATTCTGCCAATCCTGACTGCATGACTCCACATGGAACTGTCCTGCATCAAACCTTGGATTTTGATGAGTTCATCCCACCAATCCCCCCACCTCCCTACTACCCACCGGAGTACACCTGCACGCCCGTGGGGGAGGCACAGAGGTGATTCTCCTTCCCCTCTTGCAGTCAGCACTTGGTTCTCAGCTGTGGACTAGGGAGCTCTTTCTAAGCATACAAAGCCAAATAATGTCCTTCACTTACATTTGGCTCTTCTTTTCCATAGAGATTACATATGGTTTTTTGCAAACTTGTTAGGCTGCATCTGGAAATATTTGTGCTAAAGCACTGCTGCAATGGAGAAATGATTGAACTTAGCTAAGACAAGGGTAACAGTGTCTGAGCTTTGAGCAAAGATCCCTTTGTAAGTGATTCTTTCACAGTTATTAACATTATATATTTGAAGTTGAGTATGAGATTTAATTTTTTAAGGAAATCATTGCAATTAATATGTACTAATTTGTTGTAGTGAAGGACATCATTAATGATGGCAAAACAGGCTGGTAAAGGTGGCTGGCATCCTAAATAAAAAACAGTTTGTTAAAGCTACCCTGTGAACAAGGGCTTCATTTTGAATGTCTAATAATTTTCTTGAATGTAATTCTTTGTAATTGATTTGATTTGAATTCAGAGAAGTCTTTACATCACTGTGGTGTAGGTAATAAATCCAATGCCATTTGTTAATTGTTTGCTTGTTTATGTTTTTATCTAGGAGTCTCCATTTGGAATTCCCTCATTCGCCATTTGGTGCTTTATATGAAGTAACCATTAATAGCCCAGGAATGCTGTATCCAAGTGAGCTGCCTCCTCCTTATGAGGCAGTGATTGGAGAGATGCCTGCCAGTCAGGTGAGGAAAAACCAAAGGAAATTCTTTATGTGGTCTTCAAATTTTCATGGTGCAAAATAATTCTAGATAAACTTTAAAGAACAACCTTTAGAAAATAGTTATGTTCTTTAAAACCATTTTCCAGACCATTTTCTTTATAAGGGTTTAGCTAACAAATTTTACTTCCTATGCAACAGCAGTGAGTAGTTCTCTATTGCTTAACCTTCTGATTTTTACAGTTTTTAGTGATCCGCTTCTGCTGTTATGTGGCAAGAAACTGCTACTCCTGAGAGTGCAGAAACCTTTACCCTGAACTTACAGAAAGGATCCAGTGTACTTGAGACAAATATATATGTTAGACTTTCTGCTTTGTTCTGTACAGTACAGTATTGACTGAGCTGAAACTGGAATTATCATGTATCTGCATGTACAGCCAGAGCTGATTCAAGCATTTGCTTAAAGGGATTTGTGGCAATTGAATCAGCTGTCACAAAGGGAAAATACTTACAATTGCTTTTAGAAGGTCTGATTTCTTTCAGGCTTCAGTAAAAACTCCAGGAGTCAAACGTTCTAGGTGTTTAATAGCACACAGGAAATACCTGTGTTCAGGTTGCCAAATTGCACCTACATTACAGAGAAGACTACTTTGCCTTTCCCCAAAGTACAGCACTGAAATATTTCCTAGTGACTTTTTTCCATGTTGGGGGAAACCGGAATTGAAACCACAAACATAAAGAAATGATACAAATTTTTGCTATTATACACAAGAAGATTATTAAGACAATAAGGCAAGTGTCTGAGAAGAAAAGACCATTGAAATGCAAAGCCTCCAACAAAAATCCAATTAAGTCTTTCAAAGATATGCCTAACTTTGCAGCTTCTGTGACTGACAAAGCAGCTTCTGACAGGTCTTCTGATCCTTGCCTTGTACTATACCTTCCACCCAACACAACAAACAGGCCAAACTTTGCTTTACTTTTGATTTGTTTGGCTACAGTAAAATGAATCTGTATAAACTGCTTGTGAGTGAAGTTCCTTGCTGAACAGCAAAATTGGATTTTTCAAGGCCATTTCCTTCTAGAATATTTTTATCCAAGTTCCTTTTTCCTTGGCAGTAACTCAGATGAACCTGCAAGCCTTGGAGAAGTCAATATTTTTCAGTGATGAAAAACATGGACAAAAGTGATATGAATCATACATGGTTTGGGGGGAAAGAGAAGGCTCCTATCTGTGATAAGAATTCCTGTGTGGTGCTAAGTAAGCATTAGAAAAGTGTCTATTTTTAGTGAAACACAAAATCATTTTGAGCACTCTTGTAACTGGTACCACTCTTGGTGTGAGCATCAACATGCAGCAGCACAATAGCACCAGCATGTAACAAAAATATAATTCAAGAAGATGTGATTAAAGCTGTAAAGTCATGTTCTTGCAAGAAGAGCTTGGCTTTAATAAGTAGATGTGTTAATTTTTGGCATCTGGGGTCAGTTTCAGGACCTTGCCTGTTCACCTCTGGCCGCCTGAGCTCCAGAGGTGTTTGTTCTGATCACCAGTGAAGATGAGTGATGATTTCATTTCCAATAGTGATAATTATATCGTTTCTTACCAGGAGTGAGTTTATATGAACTTGGTAGCTGCTGTTCAGAGAGCTTGTGACAGGCTCTATGTCTCAGCACTGAAGCTCACTGGCAGGGATAACCAAAGCCTACAGTGACACTGTAGCCACAGATTTTTCTTGACAACAAAAGCCTTCATATATTTTTTGCAATTAGTGTCGTGTCCCAGCTGAGCTGTAAATAGAGAATGGAGCAAAGTCTAAGACAGTTTTGAGTCTCCAAGAAGAAAAAAATTGGAAACCTGAATTCTTACATGCTGCAAATGCTCCCATAGAGTACAGTACAGTAGGAATTGAAATAATGAGATTTATAAATCCCTCAAAGGCAGCTTGGTCATGGAAATCATGGCAGGGATTTAGCTACAAAAGTGCTTCTGGGAACCATTATGTAATAATGTCATAATTGTAAAACCTTTTACTGTGAATCAAGCAATAGGTTTTATTTGTTTTTAAATGGATTGAGATCCTTAGAATTTTATTAAATTGTAACAAATTAGACTCGATATTTCATGCATTTTATGGGCAACAAATGTCAGTGCTAGTTTAAGTGGTTGCATCCGTGTAAAATTGCTGTTGTCATCTGTACTGATTAGGAATTCCTATTTCATGACTACGAAAAAAACCTGGGTTTCACAGTTTTCTGTGCAAAGTATTGACTGGGATATAGAAAAGATAAGAAACAGAGCAGGGTTCTGGGTGAACTAAATCAGTGATGGTGTTTTATAAGGTTTTCTAACCTGTAGGCTGTGCAGACTTGTTAAAGGCACAGGTTTTCTTCCTTTTCTCTGTTGATGGCTTAGTGACTGTCTGAGGATGTGGAATTCAATAAGGTTTTGTTACATTTGGCTGTGCAGGAACCTGCATGAAACCCTGTGTGAAACCAAAACTCTGACCTGGCTGCAAAATTGTCAGTGTTACCTCCTACAATTAAAACCTTGGTACTCCTTCCCCAGGCAAGAAGTTTAATTAATTCCAAATGCATATAAAATGCATTCAGCAATTATTCAGAGACAATGTAGAGTGTCAGTAAATGTTTCAGCAGATATTTTCCAGACAGTGATTAAGAAATTAAGTCAATGATTATGAAAGTACCTAGAATCCCTAGATTTTTAAAAAGAAACAAACACCCTTAGAACATTATGTGAGTTCTTCCAAAAGGTAGTCAGTCTGAATTTTCTACAACAACAAAAAGCATTTGTGAACATTTCTTGGTTTTCTAGTTAGTTCCCAGAACTTCCACAGTTAGATCCCAGGAACAATCTGTGACTTTGAGTGGTGCCACATTTTACTCGTTACCACAGATGGAATACTCTGCTACAATCAAGAAAGATTCATTAAGAAATTTCCAAGGGAATTGTTTAAAAATATGAGCGATTTCACTTTTGCTTCCCAGTCCTCGGTCCATTTCTTGCTGAGTTAAAGTATTTCTGGTACTGCTCTTTGTTTGGAGTTGTATTTCCTAACCCTTAAAATAATTTTTAAAAACTAAATTTTGTGAAAAAAGAAGTTTCCTAGTCATTTTGTCATAGTAAGTGATAGATAGAAAGAAAGAAAATAAAACAGTGAGCACATTAAGTTATGCACAAATATGTGTGCTTTAATCTACACTGGCATGTGAAATGGAAGCTCTTTCCCTAAGAGCTTTAGACTAATTGTGTCATGTCCAATTTTTTAGAAGGCTAGACACAGATTAAGTGCTTGACAAAAAGGTTTGCACAGAGGTGGCTGATGCTGATTTCTAGACTGTCACCATCCACAATAAGCTCTGCTAGTTAATTGTGGCCCTATTGACAGAAGTAGATATGATGCTTTCGGCTCATGATGGTATCAATCTCATTCCTTTCAACCTTTTTCGTATTTTTTCTCATTTTTTGTTTCCAGCTATTTATTGGAATTTTTTTTTTTGATAATCACATTCCCAAAGAACTGCTAAAAATCTATTGATATTGGCAACAAGGTCCAATCCAAAGTCAAACCAATCAGTAGAAAGAAAATTTCCTAAATTTTAGGTATTTATGGATTCAGTCTTTCCAGCAGGAATGATTCTATGTTCTGTTCACATGATTCTCAAAAGTGAAGGGAAGTCACCTCCTCAGATCCACCCCTTCAGGAAAAAGCAGAGTGGTAATACCGTCTCCATTCAGCAATCGCCAACAGGCTGGAGAGCACCTGGCTGGCAACGATGTTATAGAGCTTCAAAGCACTGTAAGAGTTAACATCTTCACAAATAACCAAAGGAAAATACTGCTTTTTTTGCTTGTTTTTGTGGCTTCTGGTTTTCTCTCCACTATTTTAGGGTGATGTGATGGTGGTGAACAAAAAAAACCAAGCACAATATGAGAAACGCAGATTGTAGAAAGAGAGATTGCTTTTACTAAACCCATCGGTGTTAAGCATTGCAGACATTAAGTTTAGTAGTGTGAGCCTGCAGCCCCAAGTGCCTGTGAATTCAAGATGAATTTACCTTCTAGATTCTGGAAAAATGAAAAATTGCATCAAGCATGTGCCTTTGCTCCTGACCCAAAGATGTAAAATACTTTAAATAGCTTTCAGTCTGAATAGCAGCTCATATGAAAGTGACTCAGCATTGTCAGGCGTGTCCTTCAGATCCTGAGCACTACACTTTGTTTGGTATGTTGCAGGTTAATGAGCTCTTTCATTCCAAATGTTTATTTAGGTCACTGGTGCTGCTCAGCAAGTGTCTGAACCGAGCCTGGGGGAGAGGAACACGACCCCGAACTTCAGCACACAAGGTGATCGTGGCTTTGCATTTGTCTCCTTAAAGATGGAATGGGAGTTTTGAGCAGACTTTCTCTTCTCTTTTGCCCTTCCTAATGGAGAAAGAAGCATTTGCTTTCAGGTTATTCATGGCAAGAAGGACCTTTTCACAGTCAGAGCCTGGGGCTGGAAATGCAGAGGAGAGTTTTGCTAGACAAAGCAAGCTCTAGTTAAGCCCTTTGAGGTAGATCTGGTGACTGTTGTTTCTCTCTGAAGAGTCCTGCATATTCCTGGCAGCTTGTGTCTCATTGTCAGCAACCATGGATGGCTTCCTGATCCCCACACTCCTTCTCCAAAGAGTAGTTTCCTCCATGGCTTCCAGGAGCCTGAATAGGACACTTGCTGCCTGAGGCACAGATGTTGGGCATGCAAGTAGATGAGTAGCAGTCCAGAGCCTGTTTATTTAAAGTTGAAAAGTCAGTATCAAGAACAGCACAAAAATATCTTTGCTGAAGGACCCTAGAAAGAATTACTTCAGTGTTTTTTGCTTTGGCATTCTTCATCTGAGAGCTTTTGAGTTCTTATTGATAAAAGAACTTGCAGATTGCTAGATTTAAATCAGAACATGGGGAAGGAGAAGATTGGGAGGGTGGGCAAGAAGTTTTTCTTTTTCTCTGAATCTCTTGTTTTTGCAGTTTCTGTTGAGAGCACGTCTTTGATGGTCTCTGAGGCTGTTGATATCCCAGACCGTAGCTACTCCTCTGAAGATCTTTGTTCGCTGGAAGTTCAAGGATCTCTCCACTCTGCAGATCTTTCTCCTTACTGCATAACCCCCAAGGGGGCTGCAGACCAGAGCTGCAGTGCCCTGGATTGCCACACTCACTGCAGGTTTCACAGAACTCGCTCAGAGGGCTTTCCTGATGAGGGTGACAGTTCCCACAGCCGAGCCTCTACAGACAGGTCTCAAGGACAGGAAAAGAACTGTGCCCATGGCAGGTGCCTGGGCTGTTCCTCAGGGAATCACAGCCCCTCAGGAAGAGAACTGCAGAGTTCTGCTCAAGAGAGCAGTGCCACGCCACCTTTTAAGCAAAAGAATACCTGCTGTGTGGACTTTAGCCAGCCTCCTGCCACTTTGCAGACCTCTCCCTGTTTGGGGCCTGCCAATACTTCACCATGTGCAAGTGGCCACGAGGCTGCTGGCCAGCAGCAGCACACCACAAAACACCCAGCCTCAAGCATCGTCCGATCCAGCAGTGCCCCGCTGTCCTGTTCCTCTGCCACTGCAGGTAGGTGTGGGACCACAGGGCAGCAAACCTGGAGCAAAGCACTAGTACTGATTTGTGCAGCAGTTGGTGCTGCTGGAAATTATATGCAGCATTCCAAAGAGGGTTGTCTTAAGTGTGAAGGCTTTAACTCCGTGCATATTTTCTAAATTTGAAAATTTTTAACAATGGAAATGGGAAAATTGACAGAGTGAAATTAATTTTGGCTTTTCTAAATTTCACCATTCTTTCTGCACTGCTCAGAAAAACATGTGTTGAGTAGCTGTTTCCACCTCTCTGTTACTGTTCTACTGAGAGGCTAAACTAAGACATGCAATGGCAGCTGGGGTTTATTTAGGATACTATTATTGGAGCTGGCATGCTTTTTGTACAGCAGGATGTGTTTCCTCAAGGTGACACTGACATTGGCAGTATTAGGGCATGTCAGAGGCAGTCACTGTGACTACTGGCAATGGGGTGTATGGTGAAAAGTTTTGAAGGGCAAAGAAATGAACATGAGACACATGACAAGATGATAAAGGAAAAGGAAAGCTTTTGGCTGTCGTGGATAAGTGTCTTCTGCTATGAATCTCCTTTTATAGAAGTAGGGAAGAGAAGAGGAAATGTTAGCTGAGCAGTGTATCTTCATAAAAATCTGCTTGTTAGTGAAAAAAGAAAGGGTTGATTTAGTAGAGAATAATAGCAGGAATGTAGAACTGTCTAAACCTTAGAAAGGGATCTAAGCTGTTCAGAGAGATTCAGAAGGGTAACCCAGAGAAGTGGCTTGCAAGTAAAGAGTAAAAGCTTTTTAAAATGTCATGGCTTATGCTGCTACAAGACCTGTTCACCAGGCTTTCTAAGGGATCTAGAGGAAGAATCATATGACTGCCCACAGCAAAAGTAGACAAAGTATTGAAATAACTGGTTTCATTTAGGATGATGTTTTGGTTCTAATACACTTCTTGCATCTTTCTAAATTTCAGAAGACTTCATACTTAGCTCAATAATTGAATGTCTTTTACCTTTAGAAATGTAGCCTCTGCATCTGGGCCAGGAAAAGCAAATCTTTAATCTAGAAGTCTGCATTTATTTTATGACATTTACTCTGCTAGGACATACATGCAATGAATCTGCCATGCAGACAGTAAGTAGGAATTTCTGAATCCTTTCTGCTGTTTGAAAGTCAGTAAGAACAACCCTTTCTCTTCTGGATCAGGCTCTGCAACTTTCTAGAGCTGTGCTCCATATGCTGGTTGAGCAGCATTTTCCATGGGCAGCCGTAGCCATGTGTTCCAGCTGGCTCTGGGCACCTGGTGGAACAGATGCTCTGCCTTCTTTCTTAACGTGTCCTAAATACATTCATCATGTCCTAAATACATTCATCTCTTCTGGAAAAGTGACATGGAGGGACTTGAGTTGGACATTACTGAGATGTAACTGGGCTTAGCAAAGACTGGAGTAAAGAGGCAGAGAAAGTTCTAGAGATACTGTCACACAGAGGAGGGGAGCAAGTGCAGTGACTTGGAGGGGCTGGGTGCTGACCTGCTTTGCCATTTTTGCTGCCTGCAGGAGATGCTTCCTAATGAAGTCCTTAAGGGAAGGACGGAGTTGAGTCTCTAGTTAAACCTACATGTATTTCTTCATACATATGTTTGGCAAACTAGTTTGCAAAATTTTACTCTGTGAAGGTTTGCATTGCATCCCCTTCCTCTACTTTTTATTGAACCTGATTTGGAAATCATATATAGGTTAGAAGGAGCCCAATTCTAGTAACACCTTCTGGCTGTTTGTAGCAGCCCTGAAGCATATTTTTCCTAAGCTGTGACAAAGAGCTGAAGCTCTTTACAGCCTTTGTAAGTTTAAAAAGGCATTTGATCTGGATTTTTCATGACTGACTGTTGATATCCCCTGCAGAATTTTCAAACATACCCATGGAATTGAATAATAGGCAAAGATAAAGGGAACTGAGCTCCCTCAACCAACACACAAAAAAAAAGTGCTTTGGGTTTTTTTCAGTAACATACACCTACTTTTAAAACTTGTCCTGGAGTAAAAGAACTGGTCAAGTGGACTTGACTTCATGAAAGACAGAGCTGTAACCATATTTTTAATACTAATAACTGTGGATTTTGGAGAACTGAGGCTGGAGGAGCTTTAGCCATGTTCACAAAAGGGAAAATACAGTGGTCAGATTGTACTGGGGCATGGGTTTTTCTTAAGACACTGCCTTTCTACTACAAGAAAAAATTACTAATTTATCTTCTGCCTCACCTCCAAGCCAGTGTGAAGAGGTTTAGAAGCACAACCTTGACATTTACTGTGTAGATTTTTGTGAAGTGGGTTTTGAATATTACTGTGATTGCACTGTCCATAGTTTGGAACATATATTATTTGACATGGGGATGGTGCATATGTGCAACAGAACAGTGGCACAACAGCAATGAGATGTAATGAATTACCAGTCTTTTAGGCCAATAAAACACAATTCATTTGCTTCAAGCACATCTTGACCTAATGGGCTCTATATGATATAGTCAAATAATTCTCCCATTAAACCTTTAATGCTGAAAGTGAACTTGTTTGTTTTGAAATACCTGCCATTCCGAGTGGAGAAATTATAAATGAAGGTTTAGTTTAATAGGTGCCTTTATACTCACTGTGTACTCCCTGAACAACATAAAAATGATGGGTTCACATACTGCTGTCATACGTAGTTCCCACCTGAAAAAAAAAAATTCTTAAAAATTACAAAATATTCTTAATAGTTTGCACATTTTTTCTGCCTTTTCCCTGTAAAGTTTATCATGGCAAAGGCAAACAAAATCAACTCCTAGCACAGATGTTTATTACAATAAACTTCATTTATAATCAGCTATGATAGACTATGTGGCTGTATCACTTAAGTGCCTGAGTGATTATTGTAGTGTTTGTGTTCCAGATAATTCAGGGTCATGTGCAGTGGTGTAGTCTTGACTTGCTGCAAGTATGTTAAACAGTTTAGTAATGGATGGGAAGACAGGACCTCTGAAGTGTCTCTTCTTAATAACCATGCTATGATTCATGTGCTGCAGTATTTAAGCATAATAGAACAAATTAAAGACAGAATAGAAGCTGTCTCTCTTAATTTCTTACAGATTTTCTGTGTTTGTAGCATCTTACGTTTGTTTTCTTCATTTAATTAATCACTCTACCAGAGAGGATTATGCCAGCTTTTCATTATAAACTGTCCCTGGAGATATGGAAGAAAACCTCTCCTAAACTACCTAGACGTTCAAAACCATTTTCAATCTTGGAAGCGCATAAACAACCAAATGTGAGGGTTTATTCCATCTTGTCACAAATGAAAAAGACTGTGGTGGTAGTTACTGTACAGTTTGATCTCATCATCATTGATCCTCATGCTGGAATCCCAGAAAGTGTCAATAGATGGCATCCAAAGCTGTTTGTAGATGCTTCATAACCACTGGTTATTGATTGGCTCATCAGGTACCACCCGGCTCACCTACCCATTAATTTAAACAGTGGTGTATTACATTTGTGCTGAAAATAATGAGACTTTATTTTTAAAGAGGAGGAGAAATATTGAATAAAATGCTGGTTTTGTAGAAATGACAGGGATTAATCTTTCTCGTTTTTCCCATTTTCCAATATAAACTCTGTCCACCCAGGAAATACAGAAATGGTCTGAGCTCTGCTTCTATGGGGAGCTCTCCGTAGTTTCAGCACTTAGGCCTGAAATGTGTAGGATTACAGAGGAAACCATAAAACATGAGCTCTGTCTTCCTGTTTGAATCTGTGTTACAACTCATAGGGCATTTCTGAGTGTAGTAGCTTCTCTTTATGAATGGACATCTTGAAAGCAGTATTTCCTCTGAGTAGTTGCATTTTGTAAAGGAGATAATAAAAGTTTCCAGTGTATTTTTCTTTGCTTTGGGCAGAGGACAGCAGGGGTTGACTTTGCTCTTTCTGTCTGCCTTTGGTTAAAGGTGATAATTGTGCCTGGACTTCTGTGTGCAGGCAGTGCCAAGATGCAGGATTATCTCCAGCTACAGGAGAAACAGGTGAGAATTTGTTTTCTAAAGCAGAAGATAGGTATCCTTGTTTTCTTCTAAAAATAATGAAAAGCTTCTGAGAGAGAAATGAGCTTTAAAAAATCTGGGGCAGAAAAGTCAGTTAACATCATACATGTATGGTGTAAAACTCTGATGGAACCTGCCTTGAATGAAGATAAATGCTGTGAATTAGATCCTCTGGTTTAGATCAGCATTTTTGCTTTCTCTGTGTTTCTCACTAATCTCTCTTGCATATAGTTTCCAAGGCCTAGAAATAGGCAGAACTATAGTCTTAAAGTTGGGGAGAGGGGCTGGGCCTAAAACTTTACAAGTTGCACGTAACACAGAGTAGCTGCTTCCTTATCATTAATGTCAACTGAAGTCCTTGAAGGTGGAGGTAACAAAAATGTCTGGTTTGTGAAGTACTTTAATTACCCACCCATTCATTCTCAGGGCAGTCCTCCTTGGCCATGGGAAGGTGTTACTCCTGACCCTGGTTAAAATTACCCATTTGGTAGGGTTTCCTTGACTGCATGCTTTTGCTGCTCTTCAAACAAAACAGACATTGCATGACAAAGCAAAAACTTTGTGACAATATTTGTTTTGCCTTTTTTTTCTTTTCTCTTTTTCTTTTTTTTAACTATTACTTTAAAGATGTTCTTCCCCTCCTTTTTTAGTTCCTGTCTCTGGTTCTCATATGGCTGCCTCTGCTTGCCAGCATTCTTTGAGCAGTTTCCTACCAACTGGAAAACAGAGGGATACAAGGAAAATTGATCTGCACCTAAAGCCAAAGGCTTTTCACACAGTCTCAAAAGAGCGGCCACACTCCTTAGTGGACCTTAAGGCCTATAAAGACACAAAAATTTTAGTGGCAAAATTTTTGGAACATTCAAATTGTAATCTCCCTCCAGAAGTGCGTCACGTAGTGAACAGCATACGGTCAGTCATTAAATCTGATGAGAGACACATGGAAGAAGCCATCTTCAGTGCCAATATCATAGACCAGGTAGGCCACTGATGTTCCAAAGATGTGTCTTGTTTCCACAGACAAACACCTTTTTAAAATGTTTTTACAGTTTAAGTTCTTCTGACAATTCCTACAGAAACTCTTTTATAGTAAGATGGCATTAGTAAGAATAATTTGTATTTATTGGGCAGCAATACATTTTACACTGCAGTTCAGACAGAAAGCCTGGCTGTGCTTCCCGGGTGCCCAGTCCTGAGCCCTGACCAGCTGCAAGGACAGAAGCAGGAGGGGTTCTGGAGGCCTGCACCCTCTTTGGAAGAGTTTCATTGTTAAACAGCGTAAACGAATATTACTCAGAGGCTGACTCCTTTAAACGAGAGCTTTCCTTACCCCGTTTTCCCCATGTTTTCCTCCTCCCCCGCCGCCTTCTCCGCAGGTGATGACGAGTTCGCAGCAGACGGTGAGCGGCCGCAGGAAGCGGCTGCAGGGGGATCTGCACCTGCGGAGCTGCGGCGCCCTGAGCTCCCCCGCGCGCCTGCCCCGGCTCAGCCGCGCCCTGGGGCGGGAGAGGCCGCACAGCCTGATCGGGGTCTGCCGGGAGACCATCCTTTGAGAGTAGCCACAGGTATGTCCTTGCAGCAGAGACGCTCGTGGAAGAAACCAGGACTGGCAAAATACAAGTAGTGGATGACTTTAAAGGGAAAAAGTGTCTTCCTTTGGAATTCCACTTTTTGCCCCACCACAGGATGAGAACAGCTGCTTTTCTGAATGTAAATTTCAGCCTTGATTTTTGCAAACTTTAAATTGATTTATTAGTTAAGTCATAACAAGTGTTTTCCCAACCAGAGATGCATTTATTTCACTGTACTTACAGAAATGCTACTGATGCTGCCCAGCATTTCTTGAAAACCATTGCAAACCCACCAGAGACTGGCTGTACAACTTAAAAGTTGTATTTATTTAATGTACCTCAAAGTGTTTTAACTATCGTCAGTGTTTTAATAAAAAAGTATTTCTGGACTTTGCCTTTCAACAACTGATTTGGATACAAACATAAAGGTGATTTATACACACATACAGTGCTGCTTCTAATCCATTCTTCCAGTGTCTTTCATTCCAGACCAACTGATCTGTCCAATTAAAACTGCTCCTCCCTCCCAGTGCTGCCCTTTGAAACTCCAGTCCTGGCTGCAGTGTGGTTTATTCCTGCTTTGTTCTCAGTGTTCACCAGTTCAGTCCTGCAGTAGTGTGAGTGACCGGGGACTGATGTTCAATCCTTTGCAGTGTGTGACTAAAAGATGCATTAGGGAAGAAGACTGAAATTTTGCATTTCCAAAAAGCATCTTTCACAAAGTTTTTACCAACGCTAGCTGATAGGAAGTTAGAGGACTTTTTATCTAGCAGAGCCTTGAATATTTTCAAAAAGAATTGTTACTCCAATTCATAGTTTTGACAATTTTATTACTAAAACATGTTATTGTGGTTCTGCTGTGTTTATGATTTATTTAACATTGAACTTTAAAAAACATCAAAAAGTAAGTATTGACACTGATTTCATTACCAGCATAAACACAAGTCTGCCAGCAACATCTTCCAGTGCAAGCTTCATCCTGGCTCTTTCAGAGGAAATGGGAAAGGCCTTAAACAGAAGGTTCTCATAAAGAACCTACCACAGGTCGATGTTTTGGGGTTTTAATTTTTTTTGCAGCAGTGCTTGTCAGTAGCCTTAGTTTCCATTTGAGGTTTAATCATATACTGGTTTCATTTGTGTCACTCTGAGCTGGGCAGACATCCTGTGAAAAGGTCACAAAGGAATGTAGCTGAAGATGGGTAGTTCAAGTTTTACAGATTCATCCATTTTAATGTATTTTAATTATAGCATGCTTCTGTATTGATGTGAAGTTACAGTGACATCCAGTGGCAGCAAGGTATGCTAATTGAAAGCTTCTACTCTCAAGATCATAATGACACACAAATTCCTAATTCAAGAGAATAGTTCCTTTTTAAAAAATAATCTGTAACCTTTGCAACTGCACTTAGATGAAGAATTAAATGATCTTCTACTTGGAAATTTTTACTATGTAAAACTACACAACAAACAAAATAAGCAAGCTTACTTTCTTATTTCAGATTTATTAGTGATAGGTTAATTCTTTCCTAAGGTCAGTTGCATGCAACACACTACTCCTTGAAGTACAGTCATCTAAAGCTCTTTAGTTACTGCATGGTAAGGCTTCTTAAGTCACAGTGTATTTTCTTCAAGGCCTTGGCCAAAAGAAAAAAAAATAGACAAAGTTACACCAATTAACATTTATCTCATAAGGAATACAAATTTACTACTAGGTTTTTTTATCTACACACATTCTAATACTGCTGATGGTGCTAGGTTATTTGTCAAAACAATTTACATTCAGAACACGTTGCCTTAGGAATAAGAATGCTTTTTAAAAGACAGAAACAGGTAAGCATGGCTTTCCCATTTTGAGCTAATATGAAAAAAAGGTAATATGCAAAAATTAAAGAAAAAAAAACCCAGCCCAACACATACATTACACAACCTGTGCAATAAGTTATCCATGAAATAACTCTGTTAAATCATAAAAAATCACAAGCATTAAAAATAAATATGTATCTAAATAAATATTTTGATTTTAATCTTGTGGCAATTATTCTTTATTTAGTATATGAAACACTTGATACATGATTATGTTCACACCTTGCCAGACAGGTTACACTTGTCATAACAATACCAAGTACTACAGTGGTTTTCTTTACAGTAGAATCTAAAAGTTTGAACTGCACACATTCCTTTCCACTGAAATACCATCGATTCAGCACCAGTTTTAAAATTATGCAAAGTCATCAGTATTGGACCACTTTATGGGACTGGGATTTTTTTTTTAACTTGAGGCAGGCAGAACTTTCTCTAATTGCTTCTCTTTGCCATTTCCTGCAGTCTCATTCATCAAATATTCACATTCACTGTGTTATCAAACAAGACAGACATACATCACTCCACATAAAGGTTACAAATAAATATGTTTTAAGTTCTATGAGAAAAGACTTTAGAAGATGTTCAAAATACTTAAATGTTTACAAAGATTTTTGTCAGTGATTATTGTCCTTGACCATCCTTCTCAACACTTTTTGTCAAAGAAATAGAAAGGAAGGAGAGAAAAGGCAGAGACACCTGTCTGTTCCTTGTTCTGGAGTCCTCAGGTCAGCTTTCAAGCCTTTGATTCATACAAAATACAAAATTCTCTTCAGCTATGACAGCTTCAGCTTGGATGGAAGATGTTAGATATACAGAGGAGTCTCTTGACCTGTTAGAAGCCTGAACATGGCAGCTGGCATAGTCTTCATGTGAATCTGTCAATTGATCACACAGACATTAACAAAGCTGGTACTAGTTCAAAATAACCCCAAAGGCCCCATCTGTCTCTCCCTGTGGTCAAATTGCATTTTTTGTCCTGGCTTCTATAGATTTGTTACTAGAATTTCTAGTTCAAAGTTCTCTGGTTTTAAGATGTTGGTCTACTGTCTTTGCTTTTTTTCATGTGGATTGGGGGTTTTTTGGGTTTGTTTGTTTTGTTTTTAAAGTTATTTATTAATGTCAATTACATGATGTGACATCATATAGTTTTAAAAGCTACCTAAGCACTTTCTGTTGATACACCCTGCTCCAATTACAGTAAAATTTACAGACGTTAAATAAGAAGTAGCACAAACCTCTCTAAAAATTAACTCTGCTGTTCTGGTATTAACAGAACTTAGGTTTGTATTCTATCTTCCTTCTCTGTGGCAATGTCATTTCATATTTTCATCTAATTACAGTATGATCCTCTGAACACAAAACCTGGTCTTTGCCACCTGATGTTTAAATGCCAATCAAATGTTCATTGGAACAGTTTCTCTCATGGCTGATATGTTAAATTCCTTCCTCAAGGAGTATTGGGGCTCCAGTCCCCAGTGCCAGAGGGGTTTCACAGACTGTCAGAGTCCAAGGCTCAGGTAATCAGGGCTCCACCAGAACTGTACTTACAGCTCCAAGTACCTATTGGACAACACGAGAGGAAGGAAGGAAAACTTTACCAATTGATAATACAGACCCCCACCACCTGCCTTGGTATCTTCTCTTCTTGCTGTAAAGAAAAGTTTCATGCTGTGTTCCTGTTAGGTGAGAAGTTACCCAGCAAAAAGGGACCATAAAGGCATGGAAGGGCTGTTGGAATCTACAGCTTTGCTCTTACAAACTGCACGTACTCTATCATGATTTGTCAAGTATCATCTTCCAGAAGGAATCAGTTGTCTTTGATTTTTGTCAGAGGAACAAGTGGGAGATCTGTGTGGGGTTCTGTATTAGACTAGTATTAAATTCAGGAGGGATTTTGAAAAATTGGACAATCTTGCTTATTCATTGCTGATCTCTCTAGAAGTGCTGGAGAGGGGTGTCTTAATTTATTCACAAGGTAAGTTGGAATTAAATTATTAAAATGTATATCAATTTGCATCTCTCAGACATAGTAATTAATCTCTATGGCAGATGCTGTGGTGATAAGCTAAGAGACATTCTCACAGCCAACACACCTGAGTGATTTCTTCCTTAAATCACTTGGTTTAATTCAGACAGTAGCTTGAAGGTACAGAATTATGCCAGGAACTCTTAAAAATGAATGGGAAAATGCAGTGAATGTGCATCATTAGTTGTTAAAAAATTAGCTTAATTGTTTCTTATTAGTGCCAAATTCAATTTACTGAATTGGTGGTTTTAATGCTATGCTGACACACTTTTCAACTGAAACATACATTTTTTCAACTATTTTACTTCCTTGATAAAGACTTTGTTTCCTTACCTCCCCCACTGAATTAGACAATGCTTGTACTATCTTCTCATGAGCAGTAGCCACGACGCTCTGCCCGTTGATCTCGATGATCCGATGTCCCACTCTCACCCCTCCCCTCTCTGCTATTCCGCCTCGCATCAAGCTGCAAATCTGCCAGGAGAGAGCAATGTTCAGTCAAGTTTAGAAATATCATCATGCAGCACTTACTGGCACTTAATGCGTAATGATGAGCGGTGACACTATAAGGATTCCAGAAGATACTTGTCAAAAGTATTGATCAATGATTTTTTAAATGTTGCTTTAGTGGTTTGTTACAGGGAGTTTTTTTCTGAGATTTCTACCTATTATAATTTTCATTTTCAGTCTCTGACTGGGAACATAAAAATACCTTTCATGGTGATACAGGTAGTAGCCAGGCAAAAGTGGAGACTGGGGAAGAGGGCTTTGTCCACTGTTGGGACACCGCTTCCTGTGCCCCTGCAGAAGAGGGGAGGGCTCTGCTCTCCAGGGTGGCAGCTTCCCTCCATGTTGTTCAGTGCTGCTGGCCACAGGGAGCTCAGGATGAAGAAGGCAAGTTAGGCCACTCTTCTTTAACTGGCAGCTGAGCTTCCAGTAAAGAACTAGGCACAAGTTTTAAATGTTATGACCCCTACAACAGGGTAATAATTCTACAAGAAGAACTACATTCAGCAGACACAGCCCCAGCAGACATTGCTACCTGAAGTATTCTGAGGATGCAACATGAGTAGAGTCCAGGCAGAAAGAGAAATCTCAATCCAGTGTGGGATTGAGAATGTTTCCCTCCTTAGCAACAGTATCTGTGCTGCAAGGGGATCCTCCCTGGCAGACTAGACTGCTGTGCATTAGATAGAAATTGCTGGTAAATGATTTCAAAGGACTGAGCCCATGAATCACACAAGGCAGATAATGTATAGCTTGAATCTCTGAAACTAAACAGACTTTAGCAGCATGGGCATTTACCTTTTGTTTACTGAGAAACACCAGTTCTTGGAGGAAAATAAATGAGTGCTGGAGCGGCAGCTAATGCCTGTTTCTGCAGTTACTGTCAATGGTTAGAATGATATGCCAAGAATCATCATTTGCTGCAGTCTGGTCATTCCTCAGAGCTAAATACAAGTTTGATGAGATGAGGCTTGTGCCCCAGTGAGTTTGTCATCTGATTCAGAAGCACAGCATGTGGGGACATGGCCAGTTTGGAACACGTTGAAGGTAAAACATTTTCTATGGTTGACTAGAATCTTTTCTTGTATGGCACTAGCAGCTTCCTTTAAACTCCTCTCCACAAATAACAATGCTATAAAAAAAAGAAATCCCTTCTCACTTGAAGTTCAGACTGTTTGATATGAGGAGTGAGAATATATTGTTATTCTTTGTTTATAAAAGGCCTTTCTCAGCCTTCAGGAAAAAACCAAACAACAAAACAACACATTGCTCCTGCAGTGAGATTTATCTTCCACCATGCTCTCTCCAGTGGCTGAATGTTACCTCCTATAGTCCCTAAAGCATTTCTGATGGGCTTCAATGGAAAGAAGCACTATCACTTCACAGAACTGTCTTGCATTTCAGTCACGTACAGTATATTGTTTTGCAGGTAGTCTACCTTCTAATCACACAGCACACAAGATAAGCTGTACGACACAGATCTCTTTTACAGAAGCCTTCTCAATTCAACTCACTGTTAGAATAAGTTTGCTCCTTGCTGTTGGGGAGCAGTAATCAGAAAGGACAAAAAGCAGCATGTACCAAAAGAAACCCTGTAAATATGTTTTTGGTGGTAAAGGAAAATAGAGAGACACTACAGCTGAAATAAAGGCTTTTGGAGCAAATGGAAATATGATCCCTCACCCACTGGCATAAAGGAAAAGATAATGGCTTGCATATCTATCCAGAGCCCTTTTCACTGTGTGCCTCTCAAAGCACTTTTAGCACTTTTAATACCATCAGTGAGTTTCTTCTTTCTAACAGAAAGTGGTCTCTTCATTCAGGAATCCCTCTCCAGGGAAGGCAGGCAGCTTCCTTTTGTGAGCATTAAGTGTTTTGATGAGGTAGAAAGAGAAGCAGACACAGAGGCTCTGCCCAGGCTCCCAGACCCCGCTAAGCCAGAGACAGAACACACAGAGAAAAAAATATTCTGCATTTGCAGCACACATTTAGCCACTCCTGTATTTGCAAGGGCTGACTCAAAGCAGCCTTTAGAGTTTTGTCTCCAGCCAGGGGAGCTATGACAGCTGAAGCTGGTGAGTTTAAATTGAGCAGTAAATATGATTTTATTCAGCCAAGACTTTAACCTTTTGTATTTGTTGAACATAGCAACAGCTATAATATTATTAGATAAAACAGGACAGGTCTGCTTCTTGTAAGCAAGAGTCTATATTCTATTGACTCTATAAGCTGAAGGGGGAAAAAAAGGAAAAAAAATTGGTGTAAACCACACTGATTCAATCCACTCAGCTGTGACAGGTTTGCAATGCCTTAGACAAGCTGCGAACACATCAGAGGTGAAACTTCAGTAGCTTCACAATCAGTTTTATTGCAACTATCCATGGAGTAGCAAAACATTAAGGATAAAATTGTGCCAGACAAACTTTATTCTGTGTAAATGCCTTAATCATAACCTATTAAAACCAGATTTCTCCTCATCTCCTTTTTATATTACACTGTTGAAACCCTGTAAATTTTTTGCCAGTTTAAATGACAGTAAACAAAGGCAGGGAAGAAAGAATAAAATGTTCTGTAAAGTTTTACTGTATTTTTAGATAGCATGTGCTAGGCTAGGGACAGGGTAGATAGAGTTCTCAGAGAAAGTGAGATCTAGACTGATAAGTGGTGTTTTATCAGCAGTAAAAATATAACTGGTAATACACAGATTTTTTTCATAGTCTTGAAAAAATAATGTGATACGCAAGGACCAAATCTAGAAAACAATAATGTGATACGTAAGGACCACTTGCATTTCAATAACATCCTGTTAAAAGAACCGTAGCATAATGACTTTCAGAAGGTGTTTGAGGTGTCACATCCCCCTCACACAACATTCATACTTGCTGGGTGTGTGTGCACAACCTCCTTTTTTCAGCTGCAGCAGTGCAGTGTCTGCATCTGCTCCACGCCCTGTTCCTGTTCAGGCAAGCCCAGCTCAGCTGGTGCTTCTGTGTGGCCAGAAGCCGTTCTGGGTGTTTATGGGCTGTTCCCACTATAATGGCTGTGCATCCTGCACAGATGAGATAGGCAGGGAAAAGGGAACCACTGCAGAGCTGCTATCAGAGGATGCACAGAAACAAGTTCCAGCTGCATGGATAATGAGGTAATGGCCTACCAGAAAGAGACATTTAATTATATCTGTTCTGACAAGCCATTTATTTCTATGCTGTGCTAATGCTGAGCCAACAAAGAATAACAATATTACTTCTGGATCCTATCGTAAATTCTAACAATTGCTGGTAATTACAAAACTACTTTTAAAGAGTATAGTGTCAAACTACCAGAGAGATATATTTTGCAGTCATATTTTCAAATGCTGTGAGAGTTTTTCAGAGGAAAGGATTTTACAGGCCCAGAGGGTTGTCTCCATAGCAGCCTAAAAAAAGATATTAATCTCATCTTTTTGTTCACTGGCTTTCAAATTCAAACAGACTTTTCATAAATGAAATGCACTGCAAGGCTTTTTTTTTTTTTCTATATGAAAAAGATTTTTTTGCTGAATTTGGTGAAGAACATACTTGATGTCATCTGAATGCTGTTCATTTAACTGGAAAGAACGATGATCTGCCAGTGTGGTGACAAATGGCCAGTAGATGGAGGGAGCACACTGTGACAGAAAACAAGCAGAGCCTGCAGAATTTACTAAACTGAGGCTCCAATCATGTAGGAGATGATTAGCAGGGACAAGATGGACAGATTGTCACACAGACTCCCTGTCCATGTGCAGGCATGGGATGCTCCTAATCCACCTTGGCCTGATTCTTTTCTCCAACCCTGATCCCACTCCCACCAGAGCTGTGAGTGGGCTCCTGAAAACTTGATAATCACACCACAGTGATGCTTACAGGTCCTTAGATGGGTTCCCTTCTTTTGATCAGAGCACCAGTGGAACATAGATTTACAAAGGTGAGCAGTTAGGAAAGAGATCAGTGCCTCAAACAGGGAGATCAGGTAAAAGCAGATCTGGGGTAGGAATCCAGAGGGCATCCAGCTGGACCAGGGCATGCAGCAGTGTCTTTTATATGTGATCTTAGGTAGGAACATTCTAAATTTGGGTGGAGTAGTAACTGAGAGATGGCCAAGAGAGCTGCAAACCTACTCCTGAGCCATCTGCTTGCTGAAGTGCAGGAAGGCCCATGAACCACATCCTACAGTTACCTGCTACTCTTGCAACTCTTCAAAGGGTGGCAAACAGAGATCTGGCAACTTCAACTGATGCATTTCACAGAACAGGGGACAGAGCCCACAGCCTTTGTGACGTGGTTTTCTGTGTGAGCAGCCTGATTATTTTTTTTTCCTAGACTGGAGGAAGAGGAATTGGTGATGGTCCTGCATTACAGCCAGTCTCTAATGCTAGTGTAAGCCCCCAGAAAGGCCAGTGACTACCTGAGCTAGTTGTTGTTGGGGAGTTTGCTTTGGAAAGGTGTCAGAGAACAGCTCGGGAAGGAAGAACTGCAAGAGGAGGACCCTGAGCTGCCTGGGGTAAGTGTTCCCTGCCACGTTTGTTCTCTTTGCTGCTGTTAGCACAGGGAAGCTGCAGCACACAGAGAAGGGTTACCTGGGCCACAACCTATACAATTACTTCATAATGAGATTTAGTTTTTATAAGAGTTTCATTTTAATAAGAGGAGGTCAAAATTATATTCCCTTGCCTACTACCATCTGACCCACATAAATTATGCACAGCAGAAGAAAAATTAAAAGTCTTAGTGAGTGTGTAATGAAATTTTAAAAAGAGAAAGAGTATCAGATCTAAGATTAAAAATGGTAAAAACCTTTTTCAGCATAACTTTTCCTTGCAACTCTTGCACTAATGACAGTTTTACATGATCAGGCTATTGCACCAAATAATCTGGGCTATAAATGCTGTTGCTGTATTATGTAGGAAAATCCCTCAAGAATTTTTCCCAGTGTCATCCAGTTGCATTATGTTACTCAGAGACTATAAGGTTTTAATAAATAGTAGAAAAAGTGAGGTCATGCAAGATTCTTTCAGTACTTCCATATATTTTTTGAAAAAGAAAAAAAAAAGTAAAGGGAAAAACCCCCAAAAAATTAATGAACACAGGAACTTACAATTCCATTCTGTACACTGAAGCCCAGCTGGTATTTTAAGTCTGGCCGTTTTATGAGGACAGTAGTAACAGGAGGACAGCTGACAATGTTCAGTTTGACTTGTGTCTGATTCTTGAGTCCCTGTAAGGTATTCCAAAAGTCAGTATTTCTGAAACAAATCTTACTGTGCCCTCGTCTGTGATTTCCTAATTGCAAGAGCAGTAAGCAGCTGATCTGAGAAAGAACAGTGAGAGTTAACAGAAATTGGTTGTTAACTTAGAGATACATTTCTCTTATTTATCTCCCAAGATATTTGGCTCAACAAAACATTAAAATTTTGCCTTTAATTACTTACAGAAATTTAAACAAATCTTTCAATAAAAACCAAAACTGACTACTGCTTGCCCTTTTCCAGCATCTGGCTAATTAATCTCCTGCTTCTGCTGCTCTTAGTAAATCTGCACAGACATCAGATTTAGTCTCCATGACTAAAGATAATGCATTCTGAGATTCCATCATGTGTGCAGATTCTTCATCTGCTCACTTGATCTGTCCTGCAGTCTACCAGCCTGCATCCATTTTATCTGCATGAGCCCAAAAATGCATAGGAGATTTTAATCATCATATTTTACTCTGGAGGCTGTAAGGAAGCTTGAAACTTTGAAGACAGATGAGTAACTTAATTTAGGCCAGTTTTACAGACCTGACCTCATTTGTTATAGCCCACTAACAAAACTGCAGTCATGCTCTCCAGCCCTAAATTTCTGTGCATTATCACTCCTGAATGTCTAATTCTGCTTTTTGTTAATGACAAATTACTGTGTTTTTTTTTTTTTTTTGCAGTGATATGAAAAATTGTATCTGCTGGAAATCTACAGGATAACTTGTCAGAAGATTACACCTGTTGGCTTACAATCTACAGCACAGAGTTGTAAGTTTGGGGTACCTTTATGATCCCTTGGCATGTTGCAAGAGGTAGACCAACTAAACTGGTCCCATTAATGGACATAATTTGGTCTCCAATGCTCAGTTTTCCTGAACGTGCTGCAGGCCCTCCATTCATCATGTTGGCCAGGATAACGGTGGGTAGAATGGATCCCCATCCAGATTCCACAATCACTACCCCAAGAATTTCTCCCTTCTGTTTTTCTAGCTGGAGCTGCAATTAAAAAGGAAAAACTTTTTTACTTTGATTTGTCTGACTTTGAGCACAAATATGTCACTTGTTCCCGAATAACATCTACAAATCACAAACCAAATTCTGTTCTTTGCCATTAGGTAATGGCATGACTTCAGCACTAACCGTGGAACACACAGCAGTTTGTTTTCAGGGGCATCCTCCACTTGTTTGTTGAAGGTCACAGAAGTTTAATCAGCAAAACACTAACACATGGTTGACTCTGTAGGAAGTGGTGGAACTGGATGCCAAGGGAATGAATGCTAAGGAAGTTTCTGTCCATGGAACCTGGCAGCCAGAGGGGGAGGCTCTAACATTTTGTGGCTAAGGCAGTGCCTGCAACCCAGTCTTTGTTCAGCTCCACTCCTGCCAGTAATGCTCAGGGTGTCTCTTGATCTCAGGGCTTGTCTGTCCTTCTTTTCAGGCAAGGACCTCTTTATTATTATTATTGTTGTTGTTGTTGTTGATTACTGAATACACTCGTGCCTAGCATGTTCGTGTAAGATCCCTGATGTAATGTCCATGATGCCTTCTCATGAACTGCCAGTGACCACAGCACACCTAGCCCTTATGAAGTGGAGCAAAAGTTTAAGTGGAGAACACGCTCTTGAAGAAAATACAGGGAATTCTTTTCTCTCAAATGTGGAGGGACAGAGAATGCTGATAGCCAGCTGACTTTGGCTGAGGTTATCTGTTGCAGAAAGCCACAATTCTGTAGCTCTTTCTGTGTCAGTACTTAGGTGAAATAGAAAATCACTTTACACTGTGTACAGTGAATAGCACAGAGCTGACCTAGCTCAGATGTAAGTGTACTTTATTACTGTTCTGATCAATGGAAACAGAAAGACCTTGAACATGAAAACAAGAAATCCTAATAACCCATAAAGCTGGTTTTAGTACACAAGACTGTCGAAGGACACATCTTGAAATTGTAACATCATCCTTATAAATGCCAAAAGATATTTCTGAGAACTACATTACTCTGAAAAAAAAATGGATCAATCTGAAATGAAAATCCAAAACTAGTTTACCTCTTTGCAGTTTTCTGAATTGGAGAAGTGTATGAGATCATCATTGTACATCTCTTGGGTATTGATGATGTCACTGTATTCCTTCTGACTGAGATCTTCTGGGTTAATTCCATTGGCTCTTAAAAACTCTTGGTAAGCCACACTGAAAGCCTGACCAATCGACTGAGCTATGAGCTGTGCCTAGAATGTAGAAAAAAACAGCTCAGAGAAAGGACAGATTACCAGTTTACCAATGAAACCACAAGAAACCGGGAAAGAGATTGGATTTAAAGATGGAATCAAAATAAGGATCCTACGAAGTTTCTGCATTAGCATGGAGATGAAGTCACTTTAAGGCCTGTTGTACAGAAAGAACCCATTACATCCAAAAGCAAATTGCAAACTCCATTAAAATCCCCTGCTGCTCTCCCCTCCTCAGTAGGTTTCAGTAGCAAGCAGCCATATGCTGCTCATGTACCCATTCCAACAAACACTGGAGAGCCCTGGCTCCAGCCCAGTGTGGAGCAGAGCTGATGGAAGAGTGCCACAAGCCCTGCCTCTGAACACAGTCTGTCTGCAGGGGTGAGGAGAGGAGGGATGCTCTGCTCACACATGCCTGCACAGACGTGTGTGCACTGATGATTCTGGTTGTGGTGTCACCTGCTGCTTCTCCACCCTGCTTTTCCAGGACTGAAAACACTGCTTCAACACAGCCATCTGCTCCCCTATTACTGCCATGATGCCTCCCACATTCCCAGCAAACCAGTAATACCCCTGCTTACCCACTGCACATCTAGGACAGCTATTCCCATTAACAGCTCGATTAGCAGTGTCAGGGGTCATTTCAGGAAGGCAGCCAGAGCCATGATTAAAGCTTGCTAATGTTGAGAACACCCATTCAAAACCCCGTCTTTCTTAAATTTTGGAGCACTTATCTGCACATTCCACTAGATGGCAAGGGAGCACAGAGAAACAGAGATCAGTAAAAGGAATGTGTAGTCCACTCTTTCTACATTTGAATTATTTTTTTCCCTACTCTGAGTTTACTGCAGCTGATAGGAGAATGCCCTGTTGAGTTTTGTATATTTTTGGGTTGTCATTTGTGAGGTCTTTGGGGCATGTGAGTAACTCCTGATGATATGAGACATTACTTGCACCCTACACTCCCTAAAAGTATTACTGTATTCTGGAAATGCAACACAACTTCTTAGACAGTCAGTACATTTTAAATGCATTTCAAATGCATGGGGTTTTCCGGACATTATAAATCTGTATCTTCTTGCAATCTACTGATCAAGTGTTTTCTTTGATGCTAAAAGGTTGTTTTCTTATTTCATTTGTGCTGCTGTACAGAAAAGCACCAATCAGCTTGACTGGAAAATTACTTTAGAAAATCAAGGACATAAGTAGCCTAGCCAGTCACAAATTGTTTTTTCATATTTTGAAGTGTATTTTCAAGTCTTCATTCTATACCAAGAGGTTTGTACCAAGAATATGCTGAGTTGGAAGGGACCTATCAGGATCATCAAGTCCAACTCTGGCTCTGCACAGGACATCCCCAGAATTCCACCCTGTGTGCCTGAAAGCATTTTCCAAACGCTTCTTGAACTGGTCAGGCTTGGTGCTATGACCACTGCCCTGGGCAGTTTGGTAGTACAGAAGTCACTCAGGACATTTTCATATCATTCCATTATTAAAGTTCATCACCAGTCCTTACTTAGTCCTTCTGATCTCCATTGCCACTGCTTTCTCTGTAGTTCATTCTCTGCTTTTGCCTTCATTCTACATTCCCAAAAGCAACATCTCCAGATGTCATGCTCTATCCTATTGCTGCCAGTAACAGCCAGTTCTCACATCTTAATTTCATCTCTATCTCTAAGGTCTTGTGAACGTTTATGAAAGTCTTCAGCATTATGCACAACTTAGAGATAATGTAATTAAGTTGCTTGAAAAGGTCACTCAAGCAAAGCTGTGACAGAGCTGAGCTAACTGGGTCTCAGAAAAACCCCAGTCTAGCACTCTAACCTTTAGACAATGCCATTTCTCCTTCACAGGTGTAACTGCTTTAAAATAATGAAAATGGATTGCTTAGCTCCAGATATATGCAACCTCGGAGTTATGACCGTCTGACCCAAAGAACTCCATTATTTCTTAATTGGTATTATATCTAAATATATACATCCAGAAATTATAACTGTAGCTGTTCCACTCATAACACTGACGAGAAATATTTAGTACTGCCTCTTACTGTCAAGTTAGAAACAGACAACAAATTTTACTTTTTCTGTTTTACTGGCTTGTTATATTTTTCCATAAATGTTTTAGGTTGAAGTCCCTTGCTCTACCACTTCAGACACAAGTACCTAATTCACTAAAATCCCAAACCTGGATATACAACAGCAGTAAAGCAAGTTTACCTTCCTTTGTCACAAGAGGTAAGGGATGGCACATCAGCACTTTTTACAACAGTGAAACAGGATGTACAGCAGAGACGGACAGAACTCTATGATTCTATATAAAAATTCTAATTTGTAATCTTTGCTAAGAATGAAAAAAGAGAACTGAAAAATAAACAGCTGAATGTGTTCCTAAACACCAAAGGATCAAGTAGCATGTTTGAGACTATATACAACTACAGGTCCGTAGGCACAGGCAACCAGGACTGGGTAGAGGGCAGCCTTGTGCAGCCCTGCCAAGGCAGTGGAAGCAACTTGGCTTCAGTTAAAAAGCGGTCCAGAATGGTTCCACCTCATTCCAAGTGCCTGGAGGCACATATGTATCACTTTGTGCCAACCCACTGGACTGAAGGATATAATCCAGGATGAATGATCAATTTGATATCCCACAGGGTCGTTTTGCCCATGAATGGCCATTGACTTCAGAGACGTCTACACGATCTACGTTGTTCAAATAAATTGGTTCCATTTACTTACATCCTCTGATTCAAAGACGTGGCAGATCATTTTGTACTGCTTCTTGCCCTCCTGGGCACCAGGAGTGGTTTCAATGCAGTCCTGGGAGGCGGATCTGGGCATGCGGCGCCGCGCCATCAGCACCACGATGTTCCCGATGTCGGCGATGTAGGAGATGGTGCGCAGCGCGTGGTCCATCATGGTTTCCTGCACAAAGCAAGGACAAACAGACCGGTTCTCCATGCCTGCTGCTCTCCTACAAATACTGCATCTGTCCTCTCCTTGACAACCTGCTGCTTGAGAAAGACAGAAGCTACAGAAGTGCTTCCTCTGGGCCCAGACCCGATATTCCCTCTGCAGTCGATGGGCCTCAGTTCCCAAGGGAAGCAGAGTGGCTGCTCAAGACATTGGCTTCAGTGGAAGTGTTGCCTGAGCAAATACAGCATGGTTGCTACTGTAAAGCAAGAATGAAGAGCTATACTACTGTTTTACATTTATTTTCATGCTTTTGGAAAATTACGTGGTTTCTTTACATATTTTGCTGTTGTTAGGATGAACTGTTCCTAAAGAAATAGAAAAGGCACATGTGAAAACGGCTTCTGGCTGGGGTCACTGGTCAGTTTGGAAAGATTTTCCAGGCTTTTATCTATTGCTCAAACTAGAAACAACCAGAAGTGTACTAGTTGTACCGATCAAACTAGTTGAGGATGTGTCCTGACTGTCCCTGTCCCTCACCCTGAACAGCTAAAACCATCCACCAAATTCCGTCTTAACAAAAAAATGTGGTACAAGATAATTCACAATTTTAATAACTTAAAAAGTTATTAAAGTTCTTTATGTAAACAGCTTGGCACTAGCTTAGCACTAGTTGAAAAATTTTCTAAGGCCTAAGGAAGAAGGATTGTTCTTCAAGTCAACAAAAGCAATTGTTTAAAGAATTTCAGTACAATTTAACTTGACAGACAAAACTATAAATTATCATTGTTTCTTAGAAACACTTGTCTTGCTGAAGATAATCACTGCGCATAAAATTATTGTAATGATTCTTCTTAGGCTTGAAATAATGCTTATCCCTAACCTATGAAAAGTAATGATGGTTAAGAGGTGATTTGGGGAGTGTCTCTGAGGGCTGCAGGGCTCAGGAGGATTTACAGCACTTCTGTCCGAACGGAGAAATGTTTCATAATGGACATCTCTCAGCAGGATGTTGGGAGCTCTGCAGAGATAATTGCTTTGCAGCAGTGTGCACCAAGTATTCTGTAAGGGTGTAATCATACATGCAGTGTGCACAAGAGTGAATGCATTGGGAAAATGAAGGCATTTCATCTCACCTGCCAAGAAAGGCTTTCTGCCCATATCATCACACAGAGGTTACTCAAAAGGTTTGAGGCTTTTTTATTTTCCCCTTGTAGGGGTGAAAGCAGTCATTCCCCCAATCCCTCCCACATTTTTCCTGTTAAGAATAAGGCAAATACTATCTAGTGACTAAACATTAGTTTACTTTTGACTTACTTGTGATTTGATTTTTTCCTTTCTCTCTCCATATTTCATTGTACTCAATTTTCCATTACCAATGTCTCTTTTTCAGCCCTCTCCTTTATTACTTTCCAATAAATCACTTCATCTCTGCCCATTTGCCTCACTGTTCTTTCCCTTATCCCTTTCCTAGTTCCATCCATTCCATCCATATTGTCCTGATATTTGTCCTTAGAAATTCAGCCTGTCTCAGGCTTTTCTGAAACCACTGTTCTCTTCTCCTGTTTAGATCACCCTTTCTCAGATTCTCCCTTCTTTTCCATGGAATTCTTTTAGAATCTTTTTTGTTGTTTCTCTTGAAACCCAAAGAAGAGCTGAAGGAAAAAACCTAAGCATTCCTCCAAGCTTTAGAGTGCTGTAGTCCTGTGGGAGTGTGAATTAGACAGCCTAATGAGTCATGCGATTTTATGGAGCTGATCATGCACCAGGGGCTCTGCACATACACATTTGCGAGCTCTACATCTTTATTTTTCCTTCTTCATTTTCCCAGCTGCTTCACTCCCAGCTTATTTTCACTGACTGAGCAAGAATCTGGGAGAAGCTGCAGTGGCTTCTGCTGGTTTGGGGCACTTAGTGTAACCCCACAAAGCTGTGGCACAGGGAAGAATTCCTCTCCTATCAACAAGGCACGTGGCCAAACATAAGGCTGATTCTACTTCATCCCTACTAAACAGGTGCTCAACTTGGGCTGAATGTATTCAACAACTAAATGCAACCAGCAAGTGGCAGGGGTGCCATTTCCTAGTGCTGTTCAGGGCAACCACCACTGGTGGCTCTCTTCCAGCCTAAGAATGTACCTGACTGGTGCTGCTCAGCATTTTGAACCTCGCTGCATGTCCTTTTCTGAATGGGAATTTTACATTTTCATTCAGCTGTTACCTCACGTGAGCTATACAACACTACAGATGGATTAAAACACACGGCATACTGCATAAATAGGGTTTATGTAATTGATAAAGCCATGAGAGTAGAGATTGTCTCTGCCAGCTACCACTCCAGCTGAAATAGACCCATGGTAATTAGACCAGCCAGGAACTTCACTAGCACTGAAAAGTGTTACCAAGCCAAAAATGCTAAAAAGTCATGGCAATAATTATGTTATAGCTCTCTGAAAGACACACTGTAAAAACCAACCAAACAAACAAACAAAATCTAACTAACAAAGAAAAAACAAAACCAAAGCCCCAGGGCAAACACTAGAGAGCTTGGAATTATAACAATTTCCACTATTACTATTTTCATCTGGTTGAACAGCTCAGATATTAGACACCTCTCATGATGGAGCATTACATTTTGCATCACTAAAAATCTCCAAGGATCAAAAGAGTAAGATGCCAATTCCTTTAACAGTGTTTATGGGCTACTTTAAAGGACCTTCCCCTTTTATTTTTAAAAAGATTGGTGTTCAGCTGAAATGCTGAACTATTTAAAGCAGTAAAAGAGTGACTTCCAATAAGACTAATCCTTACTCAAAAGACACCATATCTGTTAACTGCCATACATTCCAACTATAAACTGTAGCTGTTCATTTATCAATAGCTGCCTGTAATCATCTTTACACTGACAATTATGAGCATGTTATTTTCTGCTAATGCTAAAAATAGTTATCAGATTTGATAATATAATCTCTGGGCAATTCATGTTTACCATGAGGTCAAGAAAAGGCTGAGCCACAAGCAATAGTGGTATTGTTTATGGTGGATAAAAGGCAGTTTCAGGATGATTTATGGGTGGCAGGTTGTAAATATTGCTGCCCATGTTAGATGGGCTATTCCACTCACCTGGCTCATCTCATAAGAGTTCTAGTGGCATGTTAAGAACATTTGCTTATATTAAAAGCAAAAGAATCCATTTCCTGGAGATACTATCGTTACTCTCACATTAAAGCCCTCCTAAATTTCAGGAAGAAGAAGGTGCTTCATAGTTTCCTTTGTTAGAAAACCAATTATCATTAAAACAAAAACCCTGAATGTAGAGTACATTTATCTTGATTCAAGTGTCTCCTATAGTTTTATTTCTTCATTCAGCTGTATTTCTGAACTCTGATCTGATACACCAAGTTACAAGTTCAATAACCATTTTCTCTATTTTCCAAGTTGTTTATGAAAATTTTGAACAGTACTACATTAGAGAAATATGCTTGTGAGTCTCACTCTGCCCTTTTTCTCTTTACATGCCACATAGATGGCAATAGATCAGACATAACTACACTGAAGTTTTTATAAGCCTGCTTCTATCTCTAGATAAATCTAGATCATATAATCTAGAAAATATTATATGATACTAAAGCCTTATTTAAGTAAAGAGATTACATATGCTGCTTCTGTGCCATGGACTAATATATCCCCTAAAAAAAAGAAACTTATTGACTTGACATGATTTACTTCTGACAAAATGTTGCTAAAGTTGTCCTTTTCAATGCCTCTCACAAGAATGAAAATTTGAAGACTTCCTTTAAGTATGATCAAAGTTAAGAGATCTTGTGAGATTGCTAAATATTGGGATCCATGTAGGAATTAGCTGTATTTAGTTGTAAATTCCTCAAAACCTCCTTTTTATGAGGATTACCTCTTGTTGAATATGCAGGCTTTCCTAGAAGATGAGGCTGATCATTGCTGTGGTCTCCTGATGCTACTTTTATATGAGCAATTAATAATTTACCTTAGGCCAGAGGACAGTGGCTAAGATGTGATTTATGGGAAAAAATTGAGATTAAATGTTAAAAATGGTAGACTGTGTATGGCTTTGTCAAAGCAGCAAATGACTTCCCTGTTGGACTGTAAATCTGGACTCTGAAGCTCTTCCAGAGGAGTGGTGTACCTGCATTCTTCAAAGGCTTTTGAATCTTTTTTTGAACTGAATTGAATTGAATTATAGCTGAATTATAGTAACATGCAGACATCTTCCAATACATCAAATAAGCAAAACAGGTGTCAGTCTTACTATATTGGCAAGTGTTAGAACAATAGGAGCTCTTTCTGAATACTCTGAATACCTGAATTTGTCCAGGTTCAATAAAGTGTCCCACTAATAGTATAAGAGCACAGTCTAACTCAACATTATTCTTCAAGAGTTTAAATCCAACTTACCTGTGTGTCTGCATTTAGAACTTTGATTCTCTGTGTGGAGATGAACAGATCCACTTCAGTCAAGGCCTGGGAATCTCCCTCTGAGGTCTAAAGGACAGATGCTTTGTTACAAGGGGATTTTTAATTTTCAGAATGACAAATTCAAGCATAATGTGATGTGAGGCAACTGCACTTTAAACCATTACAGAGCTGGCTATTCAAAGGTGTTTCTGAAGACATGCAAAGAGTACATTTATTGCATAGACAGAGTGAAGCCTACTCTGATCTTCTGGGTAAGAGAGAATTTTTGGTGCCTGTGGGATTGACATCTCAAGTATTAAAATTCTCTATTTATAGCCAAAACAGGTGAAAAAGTATGGCTGTTTTTTCCTCACTTTCTCACTGATGCACTTCAGTATTTGAGGCACCAGACTTGAGAAAGTAGGAGAACTCAGTACCTGACTTAGTCCCCATCAGCTGTTTAGCCCTTGCCACCTTCAGTGAGCTCACCAAAAAAAGTGCAAACTGATGCTCAGTACTGTGGTAAGGACTAGGACTTTTTTTTTTTTTTTTTAGCTTTTTGTATTTCTGCTAGAAAATAAAGAACAGAGCACTGAACTAATGTTTCTTTCATATCACAGAAGGCCATCAGGGGACTTTTAGACCACAACTTCTTCTGAGCACTGCTTACTGGGGAAACACTCGCATACCCCATCAGAGGGCATGGTCACAGAGCAGGAGGGATTACAGTATAATTCTGTGCTCCAGTGTGAGTCCTGGCTCTCTCCGCTTGAGAAAACAGGAGAAGAGGTAGCAAAGCAGCTGCTGCCTCTCACTGAAGCACTGTCCAAGAGCTACCCTAATTCCATAGTCCAGCAGGAACATATGGATTCCTCCAGGCTGCTTGGCCATGGGGCACCACTGCAGCTGCTATTGAGCAGCACCCGTGGCAGCAGCCTCAGAATAAAATGGCCACAGATTGTCTCAGCCTGGGCTACAGGCAGGCACCAGTCTCCAGGTCAGACATTGGCTCATGATGAGAATGATGTATCTGCTAATCTTTTTGGGAGTTATAAAGGCTTAGCTAGGCCTATAATTCATTTAGATTAATTTTATTCAAATTATCTTCCAGCAAAATACAAAGCAAGCACATACTTTGGCAGAGACTATTTGTATTGCTTCCAGCCTTGTGGTGATATTTTTGTCAACTGTATTTAGTTATCTGAAGTATTGTTTTTAACTGAGTGTAATGTTTCCTGTATGAATTGTTCCAGCTACAATGTGGTGAATTTATTTTGGTTTTAAATGCCAACAATAATTTAATAAATATACAGTAAGTCGCAGGCACAGGAAGTACGTCTTACTGCTTTGGTTACTAAAATCAACATAAGCATTACATTCAAAAACATCTCCCACATAACAATGGCTGTAGATCTGAAGTAAACAAATCACAGGTATTCAACAGTAGAAGGGCAGCAGACAGGCACTCCAGCAAATGAACAATGAAAAGAATAAGTTCATTTTGCTCCATTCACTACTCTACTGTGGACCAAAGAAGAAACCAAAATGAGAACTTTATGAGGATCTGTAATGAAAGACATGACACAATGTGGAAAACAAGGACAACAAAAATGTAAGTAAACATCAGCATTCAAGAAAAACAGTTTACACACCGCTTTTTTCTTGATTTTAGCCGCCTTTTGCATCCTCTGAGGAGTAGCATAAAAAAGAGAATGCAGACAGATGTACACACAGGGAAAGAGAAAAGACAGTGTGGGAAGTCAGGGAAATTTTGACTGTGAATCCAGACTGCTGAAAATTAAAAAACTGGGAGCAGTGGGGGAAGGATGTGCAAGAGAGAAAGATTTGTTTATACCTTATGCAGTTCTCAAGCATAATTGGATTTCATGGCATTATGCATGCTGACAATCAATTACAAAAGAATAGGTACCAAAGAGTTTTCTGTTATCAGCTGCTCCCACCACTTATCCTGCCAAAGTTACAGCAGTCAAAAATGGCAGCACATGCATCTTAAACCCAAGATTTTGTCTCCATGGTTGTCACACATCTACATGTAACTGTTGAACAAAGCACAGCTCAAGCTCCCTGCCATGACCGTCTAGAGCACTCAAGTACCCCTGACAGATTTGGGTTGGTATTAATACATAAAACAGTTTTTAGAGTGTTAATTACAATTAACAATTACTTACTGTAGCTTGAGATATCACAATATGCTCAATAGAAACAGAAAGCTTTGGAAAGTTTAAAGAACTGGACCTTTCTTGTGTTCAGTTTCTTTCTAAATGCTAAAGCAATCATCAGTCCTGACAATCTCTTGTACAAAAGTGGCCTTTCCAAACTCATTTCCTTTGAAACCATGCAAATTTTAGCAATTAAAGATTTCATTGACTATGCACATACTTTTTCTCCTAGCATTTAAATCTGCCTCTAAGAGTGTGTTTATTCAGATGAGGAATTTACAGCAGAGGTAAAGTAACTTCTAAAATAAAAATCTTGTACTTAGATTCTTAACCAAGACACTATTTTCTTTACACAGGTGTATGAAGCAGTCATTATTTACAGTCAGATACATTATTTACAAAGAAATTGTTCACTGTAAATAACACCAAATCCAAACACAATGACAATGAATATTCTTGTCCTTAAAAAAGTCATAAATAATAATATTGAACTAATTTTCTCAATTTGTGGTAAGTTAAAGGAAGTAATAACAAAAGACTAAAACCACAGTCAAAAAAATATCCCAGTGCTTTGCCACTGGAATATTTTCTAATTGCAATCTGCAATTTGTCTCTCATACTTGAATTTGTTAAATAGCTTCCAAAGAATTTTGAATAGACCCTGACACAATTTATATTTTGCTGTATATATTTTTACAGCGAGCACTGTAAACTAATGATATTGACAATAGTTATCTATACTTACCTAACTGCACCTCAGGAGAAGCTGGAGGCTGCAAATCCTGCACCACTCAGGGATCAGCTGTTAAAGGATCAGAGGGTATTGTACAGCCCATAAAGATGCCCTACCTTGACACGACTCACTGCCTCCTGGGCCTGCATCATTCGGATGTTTTTGGAAGGGTTGCGCTCAGACAGCAGCTGGGTGGAGCCCAGGTAATTGGCTGCAAAGATGATTCCATCAATGAGGTCCTCAGGTTCACAAGGCCCTGGAACTGACAGGAGGCATTTACAGTTACTGCCTTTCTAAGGAGTGGGGAGATGAGAAATTGAATAAAGGATACTGAGGCTTGAACAACCTTTCTAATACTGGGACTATGTTCACCATCCTCTTTATTCAGCTGTTAGTCTTTACATCCAACTTGATTAGACTGACAGTAAAGAACAGTCAATTCCAGAGTTTGGCTACAATCTCTTGATAGTGAACATTTTTTATTCTTCAACAGTTTTATAAAAGAAATGCGCTTTGATGACCTTTTAATGCATTTTTTTAAAGTATAAAAATCTTGTGTGAGGAGAAAAATGACACTGAAGGGCAATGTTAATTTTAAAAAAAAGTATATTGTTCAGCGTTCAATTTATTTATAATCAAGTCAATGTGGAAGATAAACAATATATGGCAGGCTACGCTGATTAAATGTACTGAAATAGTGATTTACACCTACATCTTTTAGTGAGCTTTCCTATCCTTTGTATTCCCATTCTAATTTAGCAAAGTCTTCCAACAGAATATAAACATGATTAAAAGGAGTAACTTTCCTCTGTAGGCAGTGTTGCTGACACTTATTCATCCCTGCAGATCTCAAATCCACCTGCCAGAAATCTCAACCCCTAGCAAAAACCCACAGCCTTTGTAATTCAGCACTCAAGGTACATAAACACATAGATATATATTTATACCAATGTAAATTGCACTCTTCAGAGACCTGAGATTAACTAACAATGCTCACTCAAATTGGAGTTATTTGGTTTGCTACTAAACACCATAGTTTTAATCTTCAAAAGAATAATTACATATCACAGGACACATTTGATTTAGCTCACACCTGTACAAATCCTGTAATGGTTTAGATCTTCATTATAACTCAGAATAGAATTCTGTGAAATTTAAAATTTTTGAAGTATTGGGAAGGCATAAAAAAAGATCTTGACAATCTCTACTAGAAGTATGAAAACCCTCAAAGAAATCCTTGAGAAGCCAGTAATTTAGAAGTCATTGAAACTCTTCATAAAGGCCAAGTCTTTCAATATCTCAAAAAACAATCCTTGTTCTTGTGGCCTTAATTCACTAGAAGAAATCAAAGAAAATGAAAATTCCACAAGAACTCTATTCCTGTATCACTGCTTCTCTTTGCTTACATCAAGGTACCATTATGTTTCTCAGTAGATGGATGTTGTATTTTGTATGGTGCCTCTTCTGATGATGTTATTCATTTGTCTTTTCAGGTCTAAAACTTATTCTCATACATCTATACTTCTTCCAGCATGCAATAAAATACTAATTTTGCATGATATTGACATCTTGTTTCAAGGGCAGCAGAGAGGGAAATTAATTACCAATGTGAATTTAATGTTAAGGTAGGAAAACTTCATTAGATACCTGCATCAACACGCTCACTCAAAATTAAAGTAGCTTTAATTTTGTTTTCTTTCATTCACTTCGGACTAAGTAAATGAGGCTAAATTGAATCAAGATTGCTTTAACTCTGAAATAGGCTTGCCCACACATTTAAATCAGTTTAAGTAAACTCCCTTAGTAGGTAATTTAGATTAATTTTCTTGAAATGTTTGTGTCTGAAGACAAGTAAAACTGCAGTTCTTTGTGCAAATTCTCATACAGTCATACTACTTCAAGCAAAATGCCCAGGGTATCTTTGGGGTCTGTGCAACCTATGGATGCTACAAAGGAAACAACCACTTCTCATGTCTTGGCTGTTTGTGACAGCAATGGTGTTTTTAATTAATTTGTATGAAAAACTTCTTGAGCATGGAAAAAATCTAGGGTGTTAAGCAATTTTATAAACCTAATGTTATTTATTTGGATTCCTTAAAGGCTGGGGCTTTTTAGGTTGGATGTCATTGCATTGTCTCTTCATAGCTTTAAAAAATGATGTTTTTCAGAATTGTTATACTACAAAATCAGCTACATCATCTATAAATCAACAGCATGCAGAAAATGCTTACAGCAGTAGGTAATACAGAAAAAAAGACCAAAAAAAATCAACAAAAAACCCAAAAAACCCAAAACAAACAAACAAACAAAACAACAAAAAACATGTTGGGCAAAAAACATTTCCAATATATATTTCCCATCACGAAGGCAATGATGCAAGCAATTGTCAGGTAAAACAAGACATCTCTTTGGAAGGATGGAATGGTGCTGAAAATTGCCAGGGTCAAATTGGGTCACCTGGGTGTTTTCTTCCTTTATCTCTGTCTGCTTTAAATAATGTAAAAATGCAGACTTGGCTGAGGTCCCAGCTCATCAGACCACTTAAGCATGTCCTTGACTGCAAGCATGTGTAAAGGCTTACTGATGAGGAAGGGAAGAAGTAAAAGATTTCAAATGTGAAGGTTAGTTTGATGTGAGCAAAGATTGGAATTTTATGTTGAATATTTTATTTTGAATATTGGTGCTTAAACATTAGCTAACTATTTCTGAAAAATCTAATGGCAAATTTCTGCACTTGTCAAGGCAATAGAGATTATTTGGTTTTCTGCTGATCTACCAATGTAATAAGTATAGATATTTCTAGACTAAGTAGACCAAACATTTTTAATTGATGTTTGTATTCATAAAATAAGAAAAAAAGAAAACTCAACCCCCCAAAAAATCAATAATTTAGTATAACTGAATTCATTAATCTGTTAGGGATGAATTTTTACCTGTATTGAACATCATGTAAGCCAAGGATTCAGACAGTATTTAGAGATTGCACTCTGAGCATGGAAATTCAGTTTCCTGCTGAACTATCAGATGCCACGAAGCCACTGAGACCTTGGGATGTGTGGCACTGCAGCAGATTTTTCTTGAGGAGTAAATGGACACAGGGCATAAGTCACCTTCCAGAATGTCCATCTACAACTCCCATTTTCTGACTGACTTCTTTACTTTATCATGCCTGTTACTGTGTAAGGGAATAAGATTTATGGTGATAGGACGCAGTGCAGAAAAGCCAGAACCACTGAACATAGATCTAATTACTCCTACGAGCATGTAGTGGTACTACTATTTAAACAATCCTAATGGCAAAGGACATTTAGATATGATAGATTAAGAGATGGCTTTTATCATCACATGGCATATGAAAAATATTATGTATCAATAGAAACATAGATATAGCTACTGCAGTTAAGGAGTCATGCTGAAAGTGCTTTAAAACTGAATAGGAATATAACCATAATATGGCTGTGGTATTGCTAGTATTGCAAAGCTCAGGGAACAGCAGCAGTGTTAGCTGGCAGAATTCTTCTTATGTGCAGAAGGGTCCTGTACTTTTTGGGACTCTATATACAAATTAATAATAAAAAAATGTGGTTTTCTCTGAGGTCAGAGAGCAGTCATGTAAGCTATCATAAGCTCCTAGTGAGCCATGTATTTCATTGTATTAGACAATGCCATATAACACCTGCAATAGAAAAAAGCCTAATAGACAGCTTGTCCTCACATTCTGTGCCATTACAGAAAAAAATCAGAGCAAGCAAAATGATTGAACTAAAAAAAGGTATTATATTATGTAAAGGGTATCCTGACCCCTTTCCAGCAGAGTAGTGAGCTGACTGGTATATAAAGAAAAAGACATCCCTTTTTATCCCAGTAAAATTAAAATGTGCAGTTGTATCTGCAGCACAGTGAGGGGGGCATTGTCTCACCTGCTTTAAAGTTCTGTGCACGCTGGCCTTGCTTTATGCTTGTCCACTGTACAATCAGCAGATGCTTATTACAAAGCATCAGCTTGCTTTCTTGTCTCTGCCACCCTTGGGGAATGCATTTAAATGTACTTCTACTTAGGGCCTGTTAGGCAGTACATGCCAAGTGTTCCATGTAATATCCCTCAGATGTCAACCTAAAGGGACAATCTTTGAACTTTCCATTTGTTCTAGTTCTTTAAGTAAATTACTGAAACAGAAAATGTTTGTCAAGATGGTGAGATCAGGGAATAAATGAAAAATGTGTTGGACATCCTAATATTATTCTAAATTGCGTTATGTTTTCCCTGAGTTGAGAATGGCATTAGACATTTTTTCACACTCATTTTAAGGTTTCTATTGTGTGTGTTCACGGTAGATCTAAGGTATTAGATTCTTGAAAGTGTCCTACTGTCTTTTCTCACTTTACTGTGTAGTCATTTTCTTTGCACGAAGAGCTGTGTGCATTTTCCCTATAAAAAGTTCTTCAGCTATCTGAATCAGAGAATGGTAATGTTTTTCAGTAAAATCCTGTTTTATTTCTGTCCACCTGCTTGTGTTAATAAATTGACTTATTTTTCTTCAAACAGACTATGTGTAATAGCACTGCAGAAGAGATTGAAAAAACATATGAAAGCTTTCTCTCCTGAACAGAGGGTTGGATTACCATTGTTTTGTCAGTTCAGGAGAACTTGACCATTTGTGCTGACAACTGAGGATCCCAGAGTGCAATAATGGGCCCTGAAGAACACAGCGCTCTTACAAGTTCATAAATCTCTTGCTGGGGCCCACTGTTACACCCTTTTTAACCCCTTCCAGATTTGTAGCCATTCTTCATTTTCACGTGAATCCCTCTGGGAGCTCTACCTGTGCCTTCTTTTTATCACCACTACGCTCCCATTGCTATAAGGAGGGTGAAAATGTTAAATACTTCCATACTTAAAACTTCTCAGCTATGTTCTCTTGAGTTTGACTGGCTTTTAGAACTGTGATCTTTTATATATATTAAAGTATTTGCTTCCATTTTATCCTGCTTTAACTATGGATGATGTCAAACTTACCATCAACAAAACTTGGAAAGGAAGACACTTTCTTTGTCTGTTGAGAAATAAAAATGGTATAGCTGTAACAAAATAACTTTCACACAATGAAGTGAATTGTTATTATATTAAACAGCTGACCACTGTCACACAGGAGCTGTTTAGCACACTGAACACATTACACCACAGTCATTAACCCAACCTAACTGTTACACAGTGCTCTGTACTTGGGAGTCCCAAAGGTCCCACCAGATGAAAGAATAAGGCAGGCAGGGGGAAGACCATGAAAATGGCCTAGGAACTCAGATGTCAAATGAGCAATACAAACCAGCAATTCCCAATACAATCAGTTGCCTACTAGATCACATTGCCTATTAGTGATATCCCAAATTTCCAATAAAGAACATGTAGCAACGTTTTACAAAGGAAGATTCTGGGTCAGGGAAGGAGAAGAACTCTCCCTGACTGTTCAGTACATAGAATTACACTTAATCTTAGCAGGGGCCATAAAAGTACTCTTCTCAGGCTACTGTCCCTAGTCACAATGAACAGATACAGTCCTTCCATTCTTTGTCTTTTGCCAGCCTCCACAGTCATTCCCATTTCCAGGAAAGAGGCTGATCTCTCCATTATGGGAAAAGGCTTTAGAAATGTGCCTCTTCGTTAATATAGCAGGCTACAGGCTAAATATGTTATGGTTTTAAGATAAGGGACTTGCACTTTTAAGTCTCAATTCCATTTCATTGTGTCTAGCCCCAAGCATAACTCATTCTGCATTCTCAGATGTCTTCTTTGCTCCAGTCTTCAGTGACAAGAGCAGGTCTGTCTATCACTGTGCCTCTTCACAGCTGACTAAGCCAGGACTGACATTGGAAGGGGCAGGAGAGGAATGGAAGCAGAATGCGATTTCTTTTGGATGCCACTTTTGCACTCCAATAATCCAAAAAGAGAACTTCTGAAGTGTTCTCCCTACTCTGCATGTCATCAGAAAATTTTAGGTTTGAGTACATGCCATAGACAGTTACATAAAATGAATGAAGCAGCAAAAATTCCTGGGTACAAAGCCTTTTCAGAGTAGGCAGATATGGTATTTATTGTCAGTTCAGGAAAAGAAAGGGAGCCTAGGTTTGTGTGTGTGAGAGGGAGAAGGCTGTCAGTGTGAGGGCTGCTTTCCCTGCTGGAAGCCTGGCTGCAGGAAGGCAGGCAGCACAACTGGCAGCCCCAGGTACCTACCTCGGGGGGATTGTTATTGTCAACGGGGCCATTGAGGTCTGAACGCTGCTGCTTCCTGGGCTGCTCTAAACCATTGCACATCTGCAAGAGAAAAGAAAGGATTTCAGATCCTTTTGTTTTCTGGAAAGCTTCAAAACAAAGTAGAGATTTCAGTGGAAGTCAGTGATGCAAAGATGATCAGAAAATTTTGAGCAGGTTAAATTAAATAAAAATTCACAAAACACTAACATATGAAACTCTATTTATCATGTTTTCCATCACTTATCTGAAGTTATTGATGTACAATCAAGATTCATTACTGGTACCAAAGTATTATAATGTGATATAGCAGCTGGAATTTCCTACTGTAATTTAGCAAATATCAGTTTCACATAAAAATGTTAAGCTCTTTAATTATAATAAAGTATCTGATGTAAATAATAGAACATTTAAATTATCATTAAGTAACAGTTACAGTGCTGATTTAAATTTAAATCATTTTATGTCAATGCAAACTTTTCATGTGAAATTGAGTCAAATGCTATCATGTCCAAATAAATCAGAAAGCAAAGTCAGAATTTTTAAATGTGTTTATTCTCAGTATCGTACAAAATCAAAACAGCCCTAATGGCCATCTCTGATCTGAAAAACAGAATTCTAGCACTGAATGTAGGATCCTATGTTTGTAGGAGATACTGCATGGCATCTCCTTCCTCGTGGGCCAAGCAAATCTACAGGATGCTGGCAGTATAACCTTCAGAGGAAATGTGAAAGAGAAGATATAAAATCATACACTCTAAGAAAACTGTAAGTATTTTAAACTACGAACACTCCTTTTTTCCTGTTCCAGTAGTGTCAGGGGCAGAATTTCTTTTCCAGACCTGACTCAAGTCACACAACACCAGCACCTGACATAGAGAGTGCTCATGTCCTGTAAATACTGAAAAAGTGAAAATTTAATGACTCAGATTTTCAGTGATACAAATCTGGAAAACAAAGGTGATTTCTGGAACAAATTTTTATTGTTTGGGGTATCTCATTTTCCCTTTTTTCTTAGTTTCCCTATAATGTATAAAAAATGAAGACCAAAATGCCACTGCCATTGTAAAGCTTCAGAAATAAAAACTTGTATTGACAATTGTGCAAATGGAAACCACCAAGGATTATTTGAAAGGGTCAGCCTGAATGTTAAATGGGAATGCAACTCCTTGGCTTCTGACCTTCAAACACAGTGTGTAGCTGTAGGCAAAGCAAGGCTTTATGTTCGTCTCTAGACAAATTATTCCCTATGACTAATATTGAGTCAGCAGAACAAAATATGCCAATGAAGCAGGCACATTAGAGCTCAGTAATGACAAATTTCAGGGAAGGTAACATACACAAAGCAAAGATTCACCCAAGTAGTAAGCAGGACTTCAAGAAAGAAACGGCTACCTGAGATATACTGGGATCTACCCAGACTTGGGAAACTCACCATATCCCTGCTTATAAACACTATTCTGTTTGAGACAAGACAAATCTAATTATATTGCATGGTTAAACTAATAGGGAGCAATCTGTATTGATGTGCAGTGAAATATATTAATGAGGTAAACAAATATCTAGAGGACTTTAATAAAAGAAGCATAATAATCATACATTATTCCATAAAGCAGCAGGATTTTGATCAAGTATCATTGAAGCAGGGATTATGACATGGCCCCAATGAAGATACATTAAATTATAAACATTGTCAGGAAATACATTAACTCTAATATGTACAACAGAATGTCAGTATTTTTAAAGCTCTGTCAGTTCTGATTACCACATGCTTGACTGAACTGAAGATGCACCTGCATGTAAAGAAAGAATTGTCTGCTTTTGTAAGCATCACCTGGGTGCTGTAACATTGAAACAGATCTCTGTCTCAAATTTGCTATCTCAGTGGATTTAGTCAGCCCTGAGGATCATAATACCAATCATGCTCTGTGGTAATTGCTGCATACATAATTCCATACAGTCCTAATAAAAAATCTGGCTAGACATTTGTACAGCTTCTCAGTTTTGATTTATCCAGAGGTGTGACATACTGGAACTCCTAGTTTCAGGATTTTTAGGAACATGAACAATGTACCCAGTCACATATGTAGTCTGTATATCATTATTGTGTTTTTCCTGGTTCCAAACAGAAACCTAAGAAGAATTCACAATAAGTTGGGATCAATCACATCACCTCTACAAGGAACTTAACCAATGTTTTTTCTTATTATTTGGGGTCCAAAAATGAAGACCATTACTTTTCCCCCAGAGTTTTGTCCATGTGTTTAGCTGCCCCAGACTAATTAGGCAGAATCTCAGGTACAAAGAATTCATCCATTCCTTTTAGGCACATCTGTCCAAACAATATGTTCTGCCTCTGGCTGAGCTGTTAACACTTTGCTATTTAAAAAGGTGGTGATGGAGAGGGAAGGGTGTCACTGTGAGCACTTCCTGCAGACAAAACTGACTGTGACATCCCATTACTGAGCTCTTCCCAGCTTTGGAGGGAGCACAGCCTCCAGCAGCAGCCCGTGTAAGGGGCGCTGTGCCTCCCTCTGACTTTCTGTGCCCAACAACTCCCTGCAGAAGGAAGCACAGGGAGAAGGGCTTCCCTTTCACTCCAGAAGACTCAGAGACTGGAAGTACAGAACTATGCAGAGTGTGCATGGCTGCACCTCTCATCCACAGCTACAGACAATGCAGTCTGGGATGTTGGAAGGAGATGCTTCTACACCAAGGATGAAGGGACTGTTTTGAAGCTTCTTTCTGATATAATTTTTAGACAATATAAATTCTGATATTCATTGGGGTTGGAAATTGATTCATACTCTCAAGTGATCTGACTAATGTGAAGTAAATTATCATACTTGATACTTGCTTTATTCATGTTTCTTACAGAGTTTCCAATTTATGTTGTTGGTTTGAGTGTTATGGCAGCTAGAAAAATCTCATTTGAGGGAAACACAAGGTATTATAATTAGTTTATACCCTGGCTTGTAATTTAGAATAGGACCTCAAACTGAACCAGAAATTTTTATTTGACTGCATGCTAACACAGGGGCACAGCTATGTTAAAAATCTCTCACCTTAGGATAAGATTCTGATAAAAGATTCTGTTATGCAAGCTGTAGTGTTATTAATACTTTTGCCTCTGAGCAAGTACTGAGGCAGTGTCCGGCATGTGAAGGAACATGAAGCAGCAGAAAATGTCATTTTTAGGCTGAGAGGAAAATCAGACTCTACTTATTTGAGGTCACTGAAGCACCTGTGGAAATCTTTCCACAGCAAGCCTGAAACTCCACCCACATCCTGGCCAGCCCTGTCCTGATGGTTAATTATCAGGCCTGGTAATTAATTGGGACCTCATCCCACCAATCTAGCAGGGCCTCTCCCAGGAACCCAGACCACCTTTATAAGCCCTTTCTGCAGCACAAAGTCCCTTGTAGCTGGAGGTTGGTGAGGAGTGAGTTCTGCTCTTGTGTATCTCCTGGCTGTTTGCTCCAGTGTGAAGTGTTTGGCTTGGCAGTCCAGCACTCCTCTCTCCCACACTGGTCCTCCTCACAGCTGCTGCCTGGGATCCTGAGTGCTGTTGTGGTGCTCAGCACTGATGAAGTGCTTTCCAACTGGTGAGTGTTACACCCTTCACTGATTTGTCTGAGAGAAGCTCAAAGGCATGGTAATGTTTTGTTAGTGTGTTTAAACGATTAAATAATGAGCCTTATGTTCTGCTCCTGCCCATCTCTTTAGCAGCAATGCTGTTTGACATTAGCAAATAATGTGTTCAGAGACCAGTGTACTGCCTTATATATTCTGAAACTCATCATGAAGATGAATAAGCTTTCTGGAAAAAGAGATGTTTTGTGGCGGGTTCCAGCTGGAAAAGTTCCTTGTGGTAGGCTCTAAGGAGAAAAATACCAACCTTCTTGGGAAAGGCATGTTTTGTGGTAAATTGACAGGAGACTGGCCCCACACTGAGAGTCAAACAAGATGCTTACTTCGTTTTTCCTTCTCCATAAATTGTTGGGTCTTTCTTAAAAAGTGACTGTTTTCTGGGGCAAACCTAGTGGCAGGAACCTTTAAAATCACATTTGTTTACTTGTTATTTAGCAAATGATTTGCAAACAGAATGTTAGCACCTTTCATGAGCTACGAGTTAATAGCTGTGTATTTTAAAGGAATGTAAATACTATAATAAGCAGTAATTCTACCTAGATGAGGCAGGAAAGGAGCAGAAACATGAAAAAGCTAAGGATAGCATACTATGTGCATAAAACAACAAATGCACCTTCCTGCTTGCTCATTGTTTACAAAGACTGACATACATACATATATACGTACGTAGTATATCTTGATTTAACCTAGAAGCATTCAAATCTACATTTATTTAAACATAAATGAGGCAAAAAAATTCTCTATATGCAATTGTATGCCTCTGTCATCCCTTTCAGCATGATATTTTGTATTGTGAGATGCATACTTATACTAAAAGATCTTTTAGCAAGGTGACAAAAACAAGGCTCTTCTGAGCAGCTTCTCAGCAAACAATAAGTTTAGCATGCAAATGTACTGACAGTATCCTTGGGTTTTTTCCCTTTCACTGTGGAATAAATGAAATTACTGTAGTTGGTTTAAATATTGTAGTTAAAGTTATGGCTGTCTTGGTTTCACAAACAAGACACAGGTTCATTTAGGCAGTACTCTAATTCCATCCATCCCTTTGGATGTTTCATAGTAAATATTAAAGGAATTGAATGCCCCAGAAGAAAAACAAAATTCTCTGCCCTTCATCTAAATTCTCTGAGATCAAGTATTAATGCTAAATGTCCAACCACACCTTGTGTGAAGGACTTTCAAGGAGCTATTAAGAAAAAAAACTAATTTGGGCAGAAATGAGTACTGAACTCTTTCTAATGCCCTTACCATGAGCCTGATTTGTGGGTAAAACTGAGAATGACTACCTGCAGTAGGTGAGAAGAACACAGCAAGGTAAGATCAGTCTTGTCATGACACACACATTGAAATAATGCTTGCCAAAGGTTATTGAACTTGTTTTGTACTCTTTCTTTGACATCCCTGAAGGCTTGGGGTGAGTAGAGGGAGACCTCATGTCTCCAATTGTGAGCCTCCCTATCTCTGTAAGAAACACCACTTCACAGCTTTTTGCCTTGGAGGCTTGAGCTCTTCTCTTCAGTGAAGTGCCCACAGCAGCTGCACCTTGTCACCTTTCTTATAAATGGAATGCATGCCTTGTCACTAGATTGTTTAGCCTGATCTGGAGTAGATACCTGTACTGCTGTACCTCTAATTTCCTGTCTCTGTGTACTATCCACTGCTCTCTATCCATTAAGACAGGAGTTTGTGGTTGCTATTAAAAGTGATGGTATAAGCTCAGTGGCTTCATCCAGCCTGGGGTTACCTATCGCAGCAGTGCTTCCTTCATCTTATTTAATAAGATGAAGGCATTGGTCCAAGACTGACAGGAAAGAACAGTCAAAGCTCAGACAGGCAGTTCAGAAATACTTAGGTGCTTTTGATTTTTTTTTCACACCGAGGCAGTTATCTCAATACTCAGGTGTTACACAACCCTCAGCTGTTAGGAGTCTATTGAGAATGACAAGGGTACAATGCAGTTCAGTTCAGCTTCTGATAAATAAACTTCAAAACAACAACTTGTCAAAATGAAAGTCTGTTTTGAATGGGCAGTAGTTCAGTGGGGGGGAAAAGACCAATGTTCACTTGGTCAAGCATTGAGGAAGTCTTTCTTATTCAGGAATTCTCTTGTCTTTTGTTCTGCAAATATTTTGAGAACTTGCAAGGAACAACATTCCCAGTATTAACTGCTGGGAGAAAGCTCATCAGTAAGTCTAGAACATGCTACCTCAACCTCTGTGCTCCCAGCCAACACCTAGTAGCACTTCAAACCATTCAACATCAGCAAGCTTATTCACTAAGGGACTCCTATGCTGGCAGTAGGACACTGAATATAGTAAGTTGCACAATTTGGTTATAATTATACTTCTGGAAATAGAATGTAGTAATGAATATTAAAAACTTGCTGCAGATAGGGGAAATCTGACAATATCCCCCTAAGACTTTTTTTTTTTGTTCACAATTATAATGAAGGTCGACCTGTTTCATCAGCATATACTTAAACATTTGATTTCCTTTTACTCTTTTTCAGGAATTAATGTATTTTAATGTAATCACCTAGACTAAATTGTTTAACTGTGGGGCACTTAATTATAAAAAATCCTATTTACTGAGTTGATAAAGCTGAAACAGCAAAGTTATACATGCAAAGTTTAATAAAGCATTTTAATTAAAGATAAGGCAAAATAATTCATTTATCCTTACTAGTTTGTTATCCAAGTACATGTTATGTTTTACCTTTTTTAGGTAGATCTGTTCATTGCAGAAGATAACTAATATTCAACTGTATATAATTGTAGAGCTGCAAAGTCAAGGCTTTAAAATGACATTAGGGAATGAGGCATGGCTCTCTAAGTTTCAATCTGAAACTTCAGGGAAAAAGTCACACCTCTTTTCCTTTAGAAAAGCCTCATTCTTAGACTCTTTTTCTGGCACTCAGCATTAGAACAAGAAAAGATTATGCACAGTTTAAGTTAACCTCTACATGATTCTTGTGATAAAACTGCTTAACAGCATTTTTAGTAAGAGTAAAGCTTCTTTCTTCCTCCTTGTCAAGGTGAAGATATGTCCAGTTAGTACCACAGCAATATGCAGGCACTTCTTGAAGTCTTTTTTAACATATACATTATATAGATTCGACATACATTCTATTCACAAGTTATCAGCCACTAAGGCAATGGTACTGGAGCCACTAATGGAAAAAAAAATTCAACTCTTTCAATGCTGACTCTAGTTTTAAGTTTCTCCAGACTGTCACTGCAGAATGAAAATAGTGTAAAGAAACTGGTTTTACCCCATGCATCTGGAATACCTTTGGTTGAATTCTCTTGTCTGTGCAAAACCTCTTTGCTAGATCTCTGCATATGCTGATTACATTTAGCAACTCTTTCTAAACACACAATGTGATTATGTGAATGCAGTTACAGTAAAACTTTAAATATTGCTAATACATATACATATTAAAAATATGGGTAATTTTGTTTAGAATAACTAAATTAACACTTGCATAATGCTTGACAGTCTGGTTAAAAAAAGAACCTCATACCTGCTCCTGTGGCCACTTCTGTCTGTCCTCTGGGGATCTTGACTTAGCTTTAAAACCTCGATGCACATCTCCACTGTGCTTAGAGGCAGATGGGATATTCAGTGATTTTGGCCTCCCCTCGTGCCTGTTAGCAGTGTGAACAGCTTCTCCCTTTGAACAAGTCTCTTTGTACTCATGTGCCATATTTTCAGTCCCAGTGTGCTCTGGACTCATTTCTGTTGTACTGTTAATACTGCTCATGCTCATACTCATTTTGATTTCTGCTACAATCTGGTCAATGTCCTCTTCCTGCTCTTCCAGCTCTGCATCCTCTTTTCTAGAATGGTATGGTGATATTCCCTGTGAATTTCCATTAGCCTCTGCTGGGTAATAGTCCGGATAGTCACCTTCACTTTGACAGTACTGTATGTTTTCTTCGTGGTCTTGGATCTCCAAAGATGATGCTTCATCCTCCAAAACCTGAATGCCATTATCTTGACCTTCCTGCCACTCTTGCCTGTCCATCACCTCTCTCTCATCTTGGTGCTGAATTTTACCTTCAGCCCATTCTTCTACAGCTTCCTGACATTCATCTGTTTCAACATGGTGTTCCTCATGGGGAGCATACTCCTCCCCATTGCAGTCCATTCCTTCCAGGTAACTGTCATCCTCTGGACAGTATCTGATGTAGTATGTGATCCCCTCCTCTTCTTCTGGCAAGCCTTCATCGTAGTCCTCCTCCTCAGAAGTGTTGTTTACATAGTCAGAGCTGGAGTCGCCATCTCCGCTATGGTCATTGCACTCATGTTCCTCAGGGGTAGGACTACCTGCTCTGACAGTTGCTAGTTCTGCCTCCTTTGCTGCATAATCTTCAATGGGAAGGTCACGTTCTTCACTTTCAGGCTCCCTGTTGTGAGTTGAAGTCGGGCAAGCTCTGGCTCTGTGATCCAGCATGCTGGCTGCAATGCTTTGATGTTTCCGGTTTGCCATAGCCAGCTCCTTACATGACAATCATTTCCAGCAATTACTGCAGGGAAGATGGAAAAACACACATTTGGGAGAAGGTCATCAGCAGAGAACAGTGATGTTAATAGGAAGCAAACTGATAGACTCATTTGGTAAAAAGCCTATGTTTGTAGATATTTGACCAAATTCAGACAGCTAACTTTTAAAATGCTTATGCTACGGAACCATGAAATCAAAGTAATAAGTTGCACTCTGAAAGGAACAGATAAAGAGAAGGTTCTACATTTATGCTAAGTGTATTCTAGTGTAGGCTGTCTTCTGTCAATTTGACAGAGAATTAATCCTGAACCTTGAAATTAGTTTTCAATTTCTCTTTCTTGCCAGTAAGGGGTCATGCTTTGATCGCTATACAGTAAACGGGACCTCTTTTCAATTTTCAGCTTAGGCATTTCTTTTACGTGTACTGAAAGCAAACATTTAGCATCTGACCTGCTCTTACCAAAACTAAAGGAAAATACTTCTATTAACTTGGCAGTCACATAGTGCACTAACAGATAATGCATTGGTATTAAGACTGTTATTTTTTAAAAAGCACTTGCTGATTTATTAGCCCTTTCTAGCTGGATGCCATGAAGTATCTCCCACTGTTAAACCAAATATTGCTTTTTAGAATAGATTCTTTCAGTTGGAAGGGACCTACAACAATCACTCAGTGCTGACCAAGTTAAAGCATGCTTTACGGGCCTGGTCCAAAGGCCTCTTAGAACACTGACAGGCTTGGGCATTGACTACCACTGGAAGCCTGTTTCTGCATCTGACCATGCTCTTGGTAAAGAAATGTTTCCTAATGTCCAGTCTGAACCTGTTGTGATACAGCTTTGAACATTCCCGAGCCTCTTATTGCTGGATACCTTCTCTGGGGAGAAGTTCAGCACCTCCCTGCCCACTGCCCCTCTGGAGGATGCTGTAGAGGGCAATGAGGTCACCTCAGCCTCCTGTCTACAAACCAGACAAGCCCAAAGCTTTTTGCCACCCTTCAGAGGACACCTTCTTCCATCCCTTTCACCAGCTCTGCTGCCTTTCTGTGCACACATACAAGGATCTTCACATCTTTGTTAAGTTATGGAGTCCAGAAGTGCACAAAGCACCCAGGTGAGGCTGCATCAGTGCTGAATGCAGCGGGGTAATCCTCTCTGCTGACCAGCTGGTCACAGTGTTTGACAGAGCCCAGGGTGTGCTTTGCTCTCTGGGCTGCCAGAGCACATTGCTGAGCTCTGAACTGCTGTCAACCAGCACCCAGAGCAGAACCTGGCATTTAGACTTGTTAAAGTGGAGTTTTTCCACCCACATCTAAGACTCTTGATTTAGTATCCAGGCTCTAAAACTGCCATAAGTGGTATCTCTGCAGTTACAGCCTTTTATAAATTCCAGTAGTGAATGATCAAAGATGTTACTTAACTGCAGGAAAATCCAGTGCATTCTAGATATTCTAGAACACATTGTAGGAAGCCACCTGAATGTGATGTGAGAGCCAAAAGGCAGGGCAGGAGCCCAGGGAGGGAAGGGTGGCTGATGAGTGCAGCTCCATCAGCTGTGGGGAACTGCCAAGGTGAGGGTTCTCAGCTGGGCACTACAGTCCTGCCCCACCAGGGGCCTGTTAACGTGCAGCACCTGCACTATGGGGGGAAGAACTTCAAAAAAAAAAGGTAGTAGACTGGAAATTTTTTAGAGCATAGGTGGTAAGAAATAGAGAAAATAATTCCTCTCAAGCATGTCTAGCACTGATATACTGGAACATGGGAAATAGGTTTTCAGTTAATTCAGCCTGAGCAATGATTGAGGACATTGCTTTACCCCTGTATGCTGGAATTGAGGCAAAATAAGCCGGATTTTTTGGTGAGAGGCAATGCTGATCTTAATGCTATGGAAACTGAAGTTACAAAGCAATCTCTGCGCAGCAATTACAATTCTAGTTGGCCTCCTCTGCAATCTTCTCAGCCACTACTCTTAAGGTAACAAAGTACTGAAATAAAAAGGCAGAATTTATTATTTTCAGTCCATGAATTGCCAACTGAATGTGCGCTGATTACAGCATCTTCAAGTACAAAATGTAACTTCTCCAACTGTACCAACACATCAGAATTACTGAGCTGAGTTTTCAAACATCAGTCTGAGAACTGCTCTTTATGGAGCTGCACATCCATTGCTGTCAAGGAAACACACAGCTGTATTTTAACTCAAATATTAGAACAGCCAGGGCAGCCTAGTTTTCCTCCCCTGTATCAAAATATATCTCAAGCTTCTTAGCAAAATGCTTTAGTTACTGATTAGGTATAGCATAACCTGAATATTTTAAGCTGTTCATGTCACACAGCAACATTCCTGAGGGCCACAGGTCTGAACTCTTCTGTCCTGTCACCTACAGAGATGTTAATCTTCCAGATTTTAAAAGTACAAAACCAGGATTTTGACTTTCTTTATAGAAATGAAAGAAATACCAAATTTTTACCATATATTCTTCTATTCAGACTACTGCACAAAGCCTTCTGAGTCCCTGACTACATGGATTAATACTTTAGCTAATATTCACACAATTACTGTAAACTTCTAACATTAAGGGTATCTTGAGAAAATAAGAAATTGGAGAAAATACAGGATTTCTGTCTAATATTACTCAATGTTGAAGTGAAGAGAGGAGTAATGATTTGCTGGCTCCAGAGGCACTTTAGCAATAAAGGCTCCAGTTGAGCCTACAGATCATTTCCTCTGCTTGGTGTAAGACTTCCTCCTACTTCTTGTATCTCACCTCCCTCTGTGATAGCAGAGAGTTAGGTCAAACTTCTGCATCACTCCAAGCACATTTTTCCACTTCTGGCTGCAGCTGGGATAAAGGGTTCCTGGGAACATGGATCAGTGTTGGATCTCTGTTTCCCTTCCTTGGGATTCAGTAATTTTATCTTGCTGAGACAATCAAACCCTGACTTCAGTTGTACAGTTTATCACTAAATCTCCATCAGTGTTGTCAGGATCAGTGAATAAGGGACCAGTCACACAGGGTTCTCAGTAAAAATGCTTTTCTTCAAATAATGGTTTTACTTTATTTTTCTTAATTTTCCCTGGCTCAGCTCAATATTGAAAGGAAAATCAATCTCCAGGAAACACACGCTGCATTTCCATGTGAGAGCAAAAAGGAGTATGTGTAGGGGAACCAATTTCTTCTGCTCTCAGAAACAGGAATGCTGGGTTACAGCTGGAATTTATTCTAATCAGTGCTCATTATACTCATTAGCTTTCTCCTGAGTTTGCTGCACCTAATCCCAGACAGCTATAGTAAGGAGTTTATCGACCTTAACACTACTACATCTTTTCACCTGTGCAGAAAGATCTCTTTACTGTCTTCCCAGTAAAAGAGACCAATTAAATTAGCATTAAAAATGGGAAATGGTACACATTATAAACATGGGGAAATATCAAGTATCATACTGCTGGCTGTGGTTAAAGAACTGCATTACATCTATACTTGATTCACAAGCTGAATAGCAGTTTAGTGGGAGCAAAACAAGTTATTTATATTTAACATGCACAGTGATCTGAGGGGGCAGGGGAGCAATGCTGGGTTCTTTTGGCAACAAATATACTGTTGCATGCTTATCTACAGCCAAATGATTTTTGAGCCCTGCTGTTCCAATTACAGATGAACCTAAGAATTTTACTAGGCTGAATTTGATATATTGACTTTATTTTGCAAGGCGTCTTTCCTGTGCCTTCTCCTCCCCAGGTTTGTTTTTCCATCTACTCCTGTCTTTCTCCCACAGTCTCTGCAATCTCACTGCTATTAAACTGGTTCTAGTCTTTACAAGTCATCTTCAGATGTAAGTTATGATCACTCTCACACAATTTACTGCCAGGCGAGATCATAGCACATACAGCCCACAGCCCTGCTTCTCTCTGCTGAGCTGTGCCATGGATGCACTGTTCACTGAAGCTATTCCATATGTTAGCCCTATACATTCATAACTCAGAACTGCTGCAAAAAAGAGAAAACAACACCCAGCCCTCTTAGCATGAACATATGTTTAGATCTGCTACATTCATCTACTTACTCAGTACTGTAACTGAGATAACAGTATTTTTCAACACAACTGCATCAGAAAATTCATGAATGCAGGGCTTTATGCTAATTATTTATACTAGTCTCTTCTCAAGTAAAGAGATATGTTAAAGTGGAAAAGAATCTAACTTCAATTCATGCAAAACAAGTTTTAATATTAAACTAATAGTATTTCTCAGTAGGCTTTCATTACAGAAGACTTAATAGGCTCCCATCTGCTAAGTTGGTCCAGAGGAATTATGACTGATCCTAGACTGGGAGCAGGAATTTTTAATAAGCTGATAACAGAACATGAGCCTGCTATGGCTATGTCAGATTCTGTAGTCATTTGATTCCCCAAGGCCAAACTGCATTAACTTCATTTTTCAGTGGTGCTGACTCTCCAGACCATGAGAATTGATTCTGCAGAGCTCCAGAAGAGTGCAGGGTGGCTGCCAGCTCCTCTAAAAGCAGGTGGAACTGGGACCCTGACTCTCAGGGGAGCCCTAATCTGGCAGTGTCAGTGACAGCAGACTGAGCATGTGACCTGGGATTTTGGAAGGAGCACAGTCTCTAACAAAGGGAGGGGAGGAGGAGACACAGCACAGGAGGAAGGGGCATGCTGGTCCCCCTTGCACAGAGCGAGCCTGGGTAACACTGACCTTCTGGTGTTGGGGATGGAAAGAGTCTCCAACAATGAGGACTACCACAGCATAATTAAATTAGGATCATGTTGTGACACTGAGTGCCGTCTCAATGTTACTGAGGTTATCTCACTCAGGCTGGCACAGTCTGATGTAGCACTTATTAGCCAGGCCTGCTAAAAATGTCTATTCCTTTTATCTGGGGCTTTTGCATTTAAAACAAAAACACTGTATAAAACACCAACACATTTTTACAGGGAGGGGAAAGGCCTAGAACAGAAACTTCTGTTTTTAGGACATAATCAAACTGCTCCTTTTATGTCCAGGACGTTAGATCTGCATGGCAGCAAATACCTACAAACACAGTCATATGCATGCATGTCTCTTCCTCAATGCAAGCTCAAGAGGTCCAGCATAGCCCAAAACACCTGTTTCTTTGGGATTTTTGTGGCCATATATGATTCAGGGGTGCTGCTTGAACCTGCATGTCTCAGAGATAGCAAATTTCCTCAGTTCCCTCCAAAAAACCTTTTGAGAGCCGGGGAAAAATATTGGCAAAGACACCTGAGAAATCGAGACAATGGTAGTGCTAAACTCCAGTCTTTGTGATTCGATGCCTCACTTGGAGATGGTTTGATATTTATAAAATGATAAAATGGCTTTATTCACCTATTTATGAAATATCCCATAAAGAATACTTTGAAGTAAGTGAAAAAAGGTGTAGAAAAATTATCCATTTTTAGCAGTTGAGATCTGTTTTGGTTTTTTTTTCTTTTTACTGTGACACTTGAGGCTGAAAACTGGGCTGAGGTCTAGATTTTCCTTGTATATAGAACTCCAGTATGAGTACAGAGAGCAGTGGAGTTGGTCTTAGGAATGCCACTTCTGCCTTTTACAGTGTATGGGAGTTGTCTTTGCTCAGAAAGCTTCCTACATGCTTTAGTAAAACTTCATGAATACAAGAAGTATTTAGGTATGCCACACTAAAGCAGCTTTACACATATATGACACTTCAGTGGTGCCACTGACGCTCTGGAAAAAAAACCATAAACAGACAAACTCAAAGAGAATTAGAGAGGACACTGAATTTATGGGGAGTATGTTTCTTTCTATGAGATTTTGTGCATAAACAATACATTTGATGAATTTTTAAATTAAGTTTAATTTTTGCAGGAAGTGACTGAAAATAATTAGAAGCCATTTAGAAAATTAGCTTAGACAAATAGCTATTATGTATGAAACAAACCTGAAGTGTTTTGTCTGTGTTGTTGACAGCTCAGGATGTTTCCAGGAAGTTTAAAGCTTAACTTTAGCAACTTCCAGTTTCTTCTGGGTCTTGCAAAATGACCTAAATAATCCTTACATTTTTTCATTCATCCAAGAGAATTTTCTTCTCAACCCACACAAAGAATTAGAAGGCTGAGAGAAGACAAGTCTTAAACAAGCTCTCTTGCTATTTATTTTAAGGTATTTCTGCTCTCACGTTTGACCTCTTCTAGGTAGTGTTACAAAAATAAGTGTAACAAATAAAAAATGTGGATAGAATTAACAGCAACTTGTTATCTAATATTTTCATATTTATCTTTCATTTTTCCCTCACATTTCCTTCATTTAAATCCAACAAAATACAAGTAAGGAAATACATTTTAAAACTGTTGTCTGCACCGGGCAGAAACTTCTTGGTATTCAGAAGTGCCTTTTTTTTTTTTTTGTCCTGTGAAATCCCATTCAAAACTAACCTGTTTCAATCTGACTTTCTCTTTTCCATGAGTGCCTCTAGGAAATGATGACAATCTGTGGAAAAACTTTATAAAATTGACCCTGTAGTTGGATGTCTTTCAATATTTCTTTATTTTCTTAGTCTCTTCTATCAAGACCCAGTTTCCCATCTCCCTGCTGGGCTGGTGTCGGGCTGGGGCCGCCTCAGGTCCAAAAGAAAACAAAGCACTTTACACACTCTGAATTGACAAACCAGAAAACAGCCAAACACACCTTCTGTGATTTGAGGAGGGAAGAGAGAGATGGTCTGTGTTCCTCCCCCTGCCTCTGGCTCACACAGCAGGTGCTGTGAGTTTTGTAGCTCACCTGCAGAGCCTGAGAGCAGCTAGGGCTCATCTAACGTTAACCCTGTGTCTGGTTGGACACAGTCCCTTGTTTTCAGTAAGGGTGAAAATAAAGCCAGAAGCTACAAATTAAAAATATCAACAAAAGTTATTTAGATTTGTTAATTGTAGCAACAAGATGGTAAAGTCCAGATTCAAGATCTTGCTTTTAGCCTAAACTCCCCATCCTCACACAGTGTACATCTGTGTTAGAATTTTATGATTACACATTTTTTACCACCTGCATCTGATTTTTAAGAGCACAGTTGTTATAGGCCAGGAGGAAAAACAGCTAAAGGCAATTCTAGATTGGGTGCTACTCAGTGTTCCAGAGCTTCAATTAATCATCTAAATATTATTTTAATATGCGTAACATAATTGAAATAGATACTTAGAAAACAGCAAGAAATTTGCATGGGAAGCAGAGGAAGAATGATTCTTAAAGAAGTGAGGGAAATGTGTGGGGGAAGTGAAAACGAGCGGCATCTAAAAATAGATGGCATTAAAATACATGACTTGCCAGTTATCTCAAGAGTAGCCACTAGGGTCTTCCTGTGTAGCTAAGACCCAAAAAAATTTTCTCTTATCATTCTCTGCTTCCTGTAATGCATCTACTGTGAATCTGAGGTAGTCACAAAAAAAAGACTGAATAGGCAAACAAAGAAAATACTATGTCCATTATTAATCATCATTATGCTTATTTCATTAGTTTAACAACTGACAGCGGACTGAGAAATTAAAGTTGTGAGATAAGAAATGCTCATTTCTGTATGTCAGGATTGTTTAATTTGCAGTTTTGCAGAAATTCTGCCTAAAGCTACAACGACTGCAGTGAATTAGATACTGCAAATACACATCCCTGTATCCACAGGCAATGCTCTTAAAATGGAGCAGCCTGTCCTGAGTTACTACTGAGCTGTAACAAAATGTTGTCAGTGTGCAGGTTACGTTCTCAGTAGAATATGAACTGTGAATGCACTGAAGACATGAACAGCATCTACTGACCAGCCATAGCTAATGCAGCTCCCCTCACCCTGAAACCACCAACAAACAAGAGATGACGTGCAATGGAATGTCTGTTAAACCACATCAACATGAACAAGTATGTTTGAGGTGTTTGATTATCTCACCTCAGAGTGAAATCTTTAAAATTCCTTTTCTATGGGCTTGAAAGTCTTCCTTTTTGTGCGATTCACCAGGTGATATCAAGGTGGTTTTGAGTTTTTAAAAGATTTTACAGTCTGAATTGTGTTCTTGCATTTCTTTTCACGGTATATAGTATTTGCTCTATTTGGCTTAATCTAATGTGCTTTAAAAATTCAATAACTATCTTGTAAAAGCCGTTCTAAAAATGCTCTATAACTGGCACCCACCAATAGTAATTAAAAGTAGAACAGACAAAGTAATGCTAAGGACAGTGTAAAATTCAATGGCACTGCAGAGATGGTATTCTTGAGCATATATCCCAGCTGAGTGTAGCTTTTATAGTTAAAAAGATTAGCTATTTCCTGCAGCAGCAATAAAAATGTGCAATCACATATTTAATTATCATTTTTTGTTGATGTGGCTTATCATTCTTTAGGGTTTAATTCCCCAGCTCACGGAGTGATACTAAACCTGTGGTGCTACATCAACTCAGTTGTGAGAGTTAGGACAATTATCAGTTTTGCAGTGTTAAGCCTGCTATAGAGAAACAGCCACCAAAGCCAGAACCTTATTTAAGGCCCTTAACCAGGGAGAAGCACAGAAGTAGAATATTTGTATTCAACAGAATAAGATGAGACTCCAAAATTAATGCAATGAGATTTTATGGTTTATTCTTGTGACTGCTCTCCTCCAAGACATCAGTTTCAAATAATGAAAAAGTACCCCTGAAGCACACAAAGTTCCAGTGATAGCTATGCAGAGGACTCAACTTGGAATTTTTTTCCATAATAAATACAATTTTTAGTATCTTCTTATGATTATTTTATCCCCTAATTTACTGAGAATAAGGGAGAAGCATAGGATGTATAGGAATAAGGGAAGGAGATACAGGAGCAAGAGAAAAGTATTTTAACATTAGTATGCATAAAGAATATATGTCATTCAATTTAAACACATTCAGCCAATCTGAGACAACCTGCAATCCACCAGAGCTCTGGTAGAATTTTCAGTCTGTCTTAGAATGGATTATACAAAGTTTTCCAGTGCTTTTCAGAGTAAGTTTCTGACTATGGAGGCTACTCCGAAGTCTGGCGATCTTTGTCTCTTGCTCATTTGTGTGCTTCCTGTCGCCTGGCAATTTCCTGGGTAAGGCTTTTATGCCAGCAGCAAGGCTGGTTTCTGTACTGACTTGCACTACATGGTAATAGATCCATCTAAGCATAACTTGAGGCAGTGCTGGTGTAACAATGGGGAGCCTTGTGGCTGGAATTCAACAATGGGACAGACACTGAAGCTGGAAACAGCTGTGTGAAACCTCCTCAGGTCACAACTGCACACATCCATACTAGCAGAACCTGGCCTTGCATGGCTGACATGCAAAACCACCACCTGCAAGTTCTCCAAGTCTAACACAGCAGGTTTTGTTGTCAAAATGTTCATAATGTCAGCTGAAATAAATTTCCTTCTTATCTCTATTTACTGGTATACTTTGGAAAAGATTATTCATTGGAGAACCACTAAATAAAAACTTATGCAGTAGGCCCCTAATGTCAATTTAAATACTACTTTAGGAATAAAACTGATTCCACCTAAGATGTCAGTATATGGAATTATTCCTTTTTGTCTACAACAATTCAGTGTTTTGAAGTGGATTGAACAATGACTGTAAAGTGTTTTGTGTAGTCAGAAATATTGTATAAGGCTCAGCCAAAACCTACTTTGACTAGAATATGGAAAAAATATTAGTCTGCCATGGCAAATTCCTAGAAGAGCCTTTTAAGCCACCAAACCTATCCAGTGATGGGCGACTTGGGGTATTGGTGAAAGGTGAGGCAGGATTTGGGGACTTCCTCCAAGGTGAGGGAACAGTACTTTTGACAATATGTGCAAATTCCAAATTTCAATGCTATTAGATGAAAAAAATGAAGCTACAAAAAAATGTTTTCACAGTAAGAAGAAATAGACCATCTCTTGGTTCCTTGATCTTCTCTTCCACAAGAGTACAAGTCTAAGCTGTAAATTTGACCATTTCCCTTTAGCAGAAGAGTCCCTGCTGCTATGGTGCAGCCACACTGACTGGTGGGAGCCTGGCAATCCAGCACAGCCCTGGCACCCAGGGCCAGCCCCCTGAGCACACTCAGCTGCACCTGAGACCACTGCTGGCTACAACAAAACCAGGTTTTATCAAGCCTGACATGCAGTTAGAAGGGAAAGGAAATTGGTTAAATTTAAGCTGTTTGAGCAAGCTTTGCACTCTGTCGCTATCACACAGCTGCAAAAGAACCCAGTGGGTGCTGGCTAAATGGGTTTACACACACTCAAGAATAATTTTAGCTCATCACGACTTTGAAACCTTTAATTTTTGGAACTGTGTGTCAGACACACACACTCCCACTTGCTGCAGATAGAAGTAAGGCTTCTCTAACAGGTCATGCATGTTACACAACAAATACCCAAGCAAGTATATCTCTTATAGATGTTTATATAATATTAATATCTACATAGGTATAAGTAGTAAATCTATAACTTCATCTCTTTCAGTTTTTTTGTCTCACTAGGGAAGAAAAACATGAATCTCTCTAGAAAAGTTATGGGGCTATTCTAACATAAAATAATTTGGAAAGATGAGTTAGCTTATCAAAGAATATTTGAGGAAGGCCAAGAGAATAATATGGGTTGGGACAATACTTCAAAAAATATGATCTTGCCATTGAAACATCATACTTTAACTCTTTTGAGGATTTATAAAATGGGATAAATTTGTCCATTAACAGCATCAGATAACTATAAGGCAGAATTATTTAGTTCAATATCACTGTTAAATAGACATAATGAAAATGCAGCATTTTGGTCACATTCAGTTCCACCTGAAATACAGCAACCACATATATTCCTGTTATTTATGTCCTTGAAATCAGTTTTTTCTTGACAGTTTTCAAAAAGCTATGGCTGTTTAAGAATTAGCTCTTCAGGGTGGATGCAAATTTCCCAAAAGCATTTGTGGCAACCCTTTTCATCATCTTTTTATCTTTTAAAAGCCAGGCACGTGGCTTTTAAGATCTGTCATTTGTTGCAGATGTATTTCCACACACACAAGGAAACCACACAGACTTGGTGCACCTGAACAAAACATTACTCTCACCAATACAGCTGTATTCCACTCCCTTTATTCTTTGTTGTGGTTTCACAGAAATACTGGCAACTCTCGTCCTGGCTCAATTCAATTTACAGAGAGGCTGTTTATTATTTTAATGCTATAGAATTATGCCCTTAATATGTTTTTAACTGTTTTGCTTTTACTACCATCAACTTTCTTCATTGAAATAAATGTCCTTAGCAAAGTCCAGATTTTAGAGTATCCCTTCATGCAAAGAGGTGATGTCATATCAAAGTAAAACATAATAGCCCTGGAGAAACAGGGACATTTTAGAATCCTACTATTTAAAATTTTGTCATTTTTTCATTCAAAAGGAGGAGAAATTCTTAAACTTGATGCTTACTTAAAAATACATGATGTACAAGAAATCAATGTTTTAAAAGTTATCTGTTAGTATTTTATGCTTCAGTTTAATGTTTACCAAGAAAAAATCCTTTTATTTTTTTTTCCTTTATGCATCTGTTCAAATTTTTAACACAATAAAATTGGAAATGCTTACCACAGGCAATTAATTAACCATTGTGGAATGATTTCATGTATGTGCTTCTCCAGCCTTGTGAGGAAAAAAAAAAAGAAACCCACGGCTTTCCTTAAATAAATACTAATTTCAGGTTAAGTAGAGGTAAATTATGTCTACCATTTGAGTAATGATGCAGAAAGGAATAATGAAGAATAGGTCACCTTAAATAAAGCCTGGAGATTCAACAAAACATTTCAAACTGTACCATTTAAAGCAAGCATTTTCAACCCTGCTCCAAGAGCATCCATTCAGTGAATGGTAAGAGGGCAGGAGGAGGGTGGCTGGAATACTGAGGCTGGCAATTTAGAAGAGCTGTGGAGGGAGGTCACTACAAAGGCCTCATTTGTAGGAGAAAATGGAGATGTTTCACTTTCCCATTACTCTGGGTTTAAATGCTGGGTTAGAGGTTCACACCCAACCATTTACACCCAAATTTGACAGCTTCTGGATTCTGAGTGTGTAATAACTCCACAAAAAGGTTTCTCTTTATCACTAGTGACCTTGAAGTCCTGTGAATGGTTTCATGGACTCATTTAACATAACCATAGGGAAAAAATGAATTTTTCTTTAAAATGTTACAGGAAAAGAACTGACAGCATCATTTTAATGAGTCGAACTTCACCCAAAATTAGATTTTTCAGGCATTGACAATTGATACGTTCCTTATTAACACTCTTCCCATTTAATTAGTATAAGAGGATTAGGTTGTGGTTTTTGTCCTTAACAGAACATTGTGATTTTTAAACTCATACAAATACTTGCAATGCTGGCAGATTTAGTAAATAGGTAAAAAGATCTTTTGAAAAAATCAAACAAGGGAAAAGACTATTGTGTTAGTTCTTTTCAAGATAAAACAGTCTGCCTTTGTTCAGCAGAATTAGCAAATTGCAGGGTTAATTTATGAGACCTTTTACAAAATAAAGATTTAACAAAAGTAGTAGGTAATGAAGATAATCAGAGACTTTAACTGTGAATTATATTGTGGGATTTTGCATTTTCCACCTTTGAAAAAATATCTGTAGCTTGCAGCTGGTTGTGTTTTAGGCATACTGCTCCTTAGTAGATATTACCTCATTTGAAAAGCAAGATTAGATTTTTCCTCTCAGTTTCTAAGGTACAAATTGCACACCAGTAAAATCCTCTCCAATTTATAAAAACTGGATAAAAGATAAAGACTCTGTCAATCAGTGTAGCAGATCCTCAGGAAGGCTTGAAACCTTACACCCACCAGCTTTGATTTGTATGTATACACCTTATGGAAATGAGACCTTTCCTTCTAAATAAGTATTTTGAATGCAAAATCATTTAACTGTGCTCTGAATAACACTGATACAGCTTAGCAGGTTTACATGTAAATAGTCACTGAAAACAAAGCACTAACCACAATGCCTTAAACTCTTATTTGGCATTAGAGACACACAGTGACCTGGCAGGAGAATTCTGTGCTGGATGCCCTGTGAGCAGTGAAGGATGTGCTCTGAGCTAAGTATGCAATTTAAATGAGTATTGACAAATGGATTATTGGTCCTTTCTGTTGTCTGCTGTTCCCTATGGCTATGGGGTCTAGGACATGCTGCATAAAGGGAAAACAAATGATGCTTTGGCATCTGTACTTGAATTGATTTTCACTAAGTCACTACAGGACCAGCAGAGCCACCTATAAGGCCAATATTAAATCAAATCCCACACTCATTGCTTTCAAGTCTGTTCAAGAAGCAGCATGCAAGGCACACTGGTGGGTCTGGCAGAACTAAGCCTTGTATCTGTAGGGCACAGCTGACCTGAAAGGCTGTTTCAGATGCTGGACAGCAAGCAAGATGCAGAATCATTTAGCTTTGAGCATGGGAGCAGCCCATCAGTTTGTAAAACCCATATCCTTTTAATATGGAGCCATATGTCTGATTTCATAAATGCATATTTACCACTCACTGAGGACACAGACTAAAGTACCTGAAATATGTGAACTGCTCCTTTATTCCTGCATTCCCAAATCAGCACTTTAGCCACAAACATCTTCTTTCTATTAGGTTAGTAAATAACATCTAAAAATGCAGACCAGACTTGACCCTAAGGGAGGCAGAGGGTACTTGGTGAGCAACACCTGGCTTCAGCTGTCTCGTGGGTAAAAACAAAATAAACTTGCATCTTTCTTCTGTCCAAGAAGTCTCATTTACTTCTGAGGCTCACTTATAGTCTTTTAAAAGTGAAGAATTTGATAGCAGTACCTCTTTCCTCAGGGAAAAGAAAAAGTCCTAGGCAAAACACATTCAAAAAAACTCCTGGCCTCATTGAAATAGGTAGACAGTTCTGAGGAAGTCTTATTTGCTATTACTCCGTTCTTATCTTCCCAAAATATCAGCTTTTGGCCATGCTGGAAGATGGGATACTGGGCCTGATGACTATTTTTCCTCTAAGCCAGCACAGCATGCTACCTAACTCAAACTCTGTCAGTGAATAGCCCTAAGACAGTTCCTACTCTAGAAATTAAATGCTTCTCAGGGAGAAGTCCTGAATCTACTACCATAGATACAGCTAAACCACCTTTTCCTTTTGAGCTGGGGTTTACTACATAACCAGAAAAATAAGCAGATTTAATTTTTTTTAAAAACCAAACTTTTCAAGAATTTCCCAGAAGTAACATTTGCCAGCTTACAGAGACCTAACTTCATGTCTGCAGTAATTTCATTGGTATGTAGGATGATTAGGAATCTTTGAAGAAAGTTTTTGTAGAAAACCTAGAGACTGTTAGATTGCCACACAATGACCATACAGTTGTCTTGCACATTAAAACAATTATCTCTGTGTTTGAAGACTGCTGTCTAAAAGACAAAGGCTTATTTCAAGTCCTTATACTAAATCTGTTGTGGATGTCTTGAGTATTTCAGTCTCCAGGCAGTGCACCAGGAGCCTTCCAAAAGCTCTGCAATTCCATTCCATCAGTAGATGATACCTGAATCTAAACAAGCTCAGTCCAAATCCTTTCTCATATTCACAGTTTCGACTCTGAATTAGTGACTGAAAAATAGAGTATTTTGATTTCACATTGTAGAGATAAAAATAAGTGCCACATCTATGTTGGTTTGTTGTTCTTTGGTTTTTTACTAGCATATTTGAATCTTCTCCCATCCTTCATTCCATTCCTCTCAAAGTCAAATTCATTATCATGCCATGTAAGTGGATCTTACTGCAAAATAACTGAACTCTGAAGGTCTGGATTGTGAATGTTTGCTTTATTAATATTATATCACACCTTTCTTGTGTAAGAGTACCTGCTGATAATCTAAGTTATGGACTAGATGGTTTCCACTTTCAGATTTTAGATTTTCCTGTCTTATTCTACCATGTTTTCCTTCTCTCTACTTTGGTTTTTATGATTTCAACATATCATAAAAATATCATTTTTAGTTGTTTAAAGTTATGTCTCTGTCTTCAAATGTAGTTCTCCGAAGTAAGGCCCATCTTGGTTTTTTTCCTTTTCACATCATTAAGCTATTCAAAACAGGCCTCAAGGCAGTGATTTAACATTTGGTAACACAAAGATAATGAGATTTTCTGGCTCAAAGTAAATCATAGCTGTTGCATATCTTGACAATCTTGTGCCTGGATACTTAACTTAGGGATCAAAACCATTAATCTAGAATGCATCTATAAATTTATAGAACATTGTACCAATCGATAAAACTTCTTCCTGACTCAGTTAAAAAAGCATTTACTAATTCATGTATATTAAGTGGCAAAGCAGCAAATGTGTTCAGGATATGCTGTCTGCTGCTGAGAGAGAGATAGGGATGTCTGAAAGAGGTTTTACAATTCAACTTTTACCAAAGAGCTGTCTTTATTTTTATAATGTTATTTAGAATGATTTCAGTTAAATAAACCCCCTAAATCTGTGGCTATTACAAGTGCCACCCTGTAAGAATACTGTAACCAAAAAGGATTGACAAAAATTATTCCTCCAGTGTGTTTGGTTTATCTTTGCAGCCTTGGGTCTATTTAATTTCATTATTTCCAAAGCATATGCAATTTCTGCTTGGTCTTTCCTAGAAGTGCTAAGAGAATATCACTGGAGGTGGTGGGGAGGCACCTATGTGTTCAAAACTACGAAGTTGACAGAGGAACATAACAATCCACTTGGTAGCTTTCAGGTTATTTTATTTTTTTTAAAATTTGGTATCAAGCTATTTCCTTTTATTGTTTTTTAAAATATTTCTCAAACATGTATCCAAAATTTTCTAAATCTACTGAAAGTAGTAACCTTGTTCAGAATGTCAGTCCTGCTCAGTCAAACACTACCCTAAACATCTGCTGAGGAAATATTAAAATTTCACTAGCTAAACACAGTACATGGAAATATCCTCAGAGCTGAATGAAATTCATGTATGCATCTAAAAAAGTGGACTAAAAAGAAATTAGAAATACATATAAAACTGGAAATATTTAATTTCCAGTTTAAAATTTTCACCAGAGAAGCAAATTTCCATGTTTCTGGATATATAAGATATCCATAAGCCCAGACTACTACTGTGACCCTCCCTGAATTATCACTGAAAGGACTGGTGAAAAGAAAAATGTGCTTGCAATTTAATGTTATTTCTCAATTTGCATGATGTAAATGCTGCCTGTCCCTTTTGCCAGGAGTACATGTAGAGCAGGCTGGAGATGCCCAGGCTGAGTGTTCAGGAGCAGCTCAAGCAGAAGGGCTGTGCTGTGCCAGCTGTGCCAAGCCACTCTGGTACCCCCTTGCCTGGGTGACCTGCAGAACAGTCAGAGGAGTGTCAGGAGCTAATAATGTTCATTTTAAATGGGCGATCTGCATTTATCTTTTATCTCCTCTAATTTATCCATATCCATAGCACAGATGTTGTACTTTTTTAAGATCATGCATAAGACCTTTAAGAACTTTGGTAGTACTTGCAGTTAGTAAGTGGCTCAACTAAGTCTTAATTCCACAGTGCCAACCAAGAGACAACACAGGCAAGTAGGCAGGAGGCACCAATCCATGTGTATTCTAATAGAAGACTCTGACATTCTTCCTGGCCAGTTTTAACCACCTGTAGTCATGACCCCTTGGTCTTGCACATGTTGGCTAGCAGGCACAATTATTTCTGAGTAGCAGGTTTTTTCTTTTTTTAAATTTTAATTATGTGCAAGAATTGGAGACGTATGTTCCCACAGTAGGAGGTAGGAGAAAGGACTCGTTCTCATCTAGCTCATGAAGTTGAATCTGTTGGGGTGGTTAATGCAAGCTATAGAAATGCATGCTGCCAATCCAGAACTTGTTAAAAGAGAATCTTTGTATTAAAAAAATGAAGGTGGTTTTTTATTCTATTTAATGCAGCATTCATAAATGTTTCCTACTGAGGAAATATTCTTTGGAGGAGAAAAGGGAAAAATATTTTCTGCATTTATAGGCTGGCATGGTATCACTTTAATGTTGCAGTCACAAATGAAGCTAAGCACACACTGAATGCCTTCTATTTCTATTTCTCCACATCAAAAGACTTTTTTTCCTGCTGACACAGCAAAGATGACAACATGCTACAGTAATCAGTGCTGTCTGTGTCTCAGACAAACCCAAGCAATGCAGGCTTTGAATGCCTGCAGATATGCTGTCAGTAACAAGCTGTCCTGAGTAACCTGAGGAACAGCAAACAGAGCTTCTCCACATCACCTGCTGCCTGAAAACCTCTGCTATGTCTTCAGGAGGCGCAACAGAATGTACTCTCATTGACTTCAGACAAGCATCATAAAAACATACCAAGGAAAAACCTGTCCTTATTGGTTTTTCCAAGATAATGAAAGCACAAAAGGCCTCCTTCTCATAATAGCACTTTTATCTTCACTAACAATCTGCATCACACAACTTCAGCCTTATGAGCTGAGGCAGAGACACAAGCATGCAAGGTGGATCCAGTTCTGTGTGAACAAGCCTCAGTTTAGCATCAGGTGCCTGCCAGGCTGACCTGCTAACACAGAACACTGGCAGTGTTTTACTTCTGCTGGCTGCTGTAATTAAAGGAGTCTGTACAAGAAAGGATACTGCACAGGGACTCCAAGAATATTAAGGAGCTCCAGATCACTGAGGTAAATTAAAATCTGGAAATTAAAGATGCTCCAAGTATTGTCTCGTATTAGAAGGGATTTTGCTTCATAGTTGTACTGGATATACTTAAATATGTATTTTCTCCAAGCTTTTATGTTACAATGAGATTTCCTAATTTCCTAATTGCCAATGTAAATTGCAAGATAATTTAGAAAAGCGAATACATTTTGTTTTCCAGCATTCCTATAATTTTGGATCAATGGCTCAAGGACGTGTCTCCACATGTACTCACATAAATTAACAAACATAGTCTCTATTTAAAAACTTCAGTCCGTGCATAAAATTTAACCTTTAAATTTCTTATTCAACTTTTCATCTACCAATCTCTTTTCCCCTTTTTAAAATAAGAGATGGATAGAATTTAATGTAATTAATACATAGTTACTCTAAGGAAAAAAATTAAACTTTTTCTTTTGAAACCAGGATATTTTAAATGGTGCTGTAAGAAAATGCCTTCAATTGACCCTGGATTCCTTTGCCATCATACTTTTTACTATCACATGTCCTCACATATGTAGAGCCCTTTTGGATAGTTTCCTGTATGTCCACAGAGACAAAGTCCCATACACATATATCTATGCAGAAGCACAAATGAAAGTGAAAAATGAATGCATGCATTATTCTTTCTTTTTTGATAGTGAGCATATGTTCATTGTCGACAGCTACAGGACATGAAGTTTCAACTTCTGAATAGTTCAGGATTCAACAAAAAGATTAAAAAAATGCATTCAACCAGCTCAAATACCACAATTTCAAAAAATTTGGTCTGCAAAACGTAATTCTAGAATCAAAGTCCCTCTAAACTTCAGCATGTTAGGATGTCATGTCAGATTGTAGCAGAATTAAATTCTAGCCATTTGCAGACACAAATAGATTGTGTTTATTTCAAATCAGAATTATTTTTAAGAACATTTCCTGACATTTTCTGCCAAGCTGATGTTTCTTCAGGATATTGGGACATTTTATTTTTATGCCTGTGTGGATAAAGAAAAAGATTCTCCCCCAGGTTAGAATAACAAAGGATTCCTGTTCCCTTTCTGATTCTGTAAAAAAAGAATCTACTTCCTGGCATCTCCTGCCTCCTTTCATTTAGAATATTCTTTAGAATGCTGGCAATTCCTTTGAGTCTCTTTCTCTAAGCAGCACATCATAATCTACATATCTTGATTAGTTTCTCCTATAAATTTTATGCTGTTACAAAAAATTAGTTAATGGTTGCTCGTACATGGCCAATCTCTACATGGTTGTATTAAAAAAAGTCTGTATCCAGTTGACTTGTTGCAAAAGAACCAAGTGAAAATGGTGATCCTTTCTACCCTTTACAAGAACATAAACTGTATTCCAGCAGAAAATTCAGATCCTTCTTTGTAAGACTCTAGTGCTCTGCCGATTTTTTTTCTTGTTGTTCAGCCTCAGCAAACCATATAATATCAATTACATTTTTCCCACGCCATTTTACTATTTTCTGTACTGTATTGCTAAAGATATCCTGTACTTTCCAGACTACTTGGATGATAGCTGTGCTCCTTGGAACAAGTCTAACGCTCTGGTGATTCCCCTTTTGCACTAAGATTCTTCTGCAACACACAACTAACACACTTCCCACTTTCAAGGCCAAGCAAATATTAAGGGCTAAATTGCTAAACGAAAATAAGACATAGTATGAAGACTAAAAGAGTATTTATCTATTTTATTTTACTTGAGTGCAGGATAAAGGATGGTGCAGACTGCACCACTAAATGTCAGGTGGTGCCATAGCAGTTAATGCTAACACTCCTCTCGTGTGTTGGCCACAGCTCCAGCTGGCACAGCCTTGCTGCTGACCAAGGAAGGAGCAGACATGTCTCCTGCAGTGAGAAAAATTCAGGGTTCTTGTTGTACTGACACTAACAAGTGTCACTTGTAGCATTTTTTGTTCTTTTAGGTGATACTTGACTTGATCGTGTGAGCATTATAAATTACTCAATTTTTCTTTCCTAAAAAGAGCTGCTCCCTTTTACCTTCTCCAGCAAGGATACAGTGCTTGCAACAATGGTTGCAGCAGGCACTGTACACACATAAAACATGCACAGCAGCTAGACAGACAAGAGGAATAAAATGCAAGAAAGCAGAGAAAAACATATTTGTCCACAGTCTTTAGCAAGTCTTTAGATTTTCAGCAAGTCATTAACAAAACAAAAGGCTTTCATTCTCCCAATTATTCTTTAAAAATATGCTTTACACTAAGTAGTCTCCCACTGAAACAGTTATTGAAAAATACTTTTTACCAAGAAGCTCCATTTCAGATGTGAGCAGCTTGCTCTGAATTGCGTAGGCAGCACGAGAACACTGCAGAAGTGTTAGTGTAGAAGTAACATATAAGTGCATGAATAACATCTTACTGATTTAACTGTGAAATATGTTCTTTTGGCATTCATAATTAGGGGCAGAACAGATGGTGAAAGCTTAATATGTCCATTAAAATAAACTATGTTGCCAGTGTTTCCTTAGTCTATAAAACTTTGATTGGGATGGCTATTTTAGATTGGTATTTTTTGTTCTCCTTGGAATGGTTCCTGTGCATATGCTGGAGAATATTTTGTTCTGTAACTGCAGCAGAAAGGGGGGGAAAAAAAAAGAAATTTGATGGGGAATTCTGTATAAGACTAACAACATATTTAAATGGGAGAACTCTGATTTCATTTTCTCCTCCCTCCTTTACAATCCTGCTCTTCACTAAAAGAAAGCCCAGTTGTATTCTCCTTACTCTCTCACTTTCAGCATGTGAAAGGCTTGGAAACAATGCATGTCTCTTTGTTTTCCTTCTTTAAATGACCAGTAAAACCCAAGGTATGATGCTGAGTTGCATCTCTGGAGTACAGCACGTGTATTGTTTAGGCCAGTGTTTGCAAGATCTGAAATATATTTACTTATTCATTAAGAACCAACAAGGAGTTATATAAAATAAGCACATACTGTATTATTTACAGAATTTTTAGATAATATTCTGAAATAAAATGAGAGCAAGATCAGAATATGAGGTTGCAACTAACTCCTTTCTGTGTCTGGAAATAACTTTTAAGAGTTTAGAGCACTTTTAGGATATGCAATAAAATATTTTTCAAGTAAGAAACCAGTAGGGAGTGAAAATGGCTTTGAAACCTGAGCCAGTTGGTGCCTGGCAGCTGGAAAGCCACTTAATTGCCAAGGTCAGGGCTCCCCTGAGCAGTGGGATCCAAGGACAGCCAAGTTGCAGCGCCTCCTGTTCTGCTGCCCTTGCACCAAACAGGGAGAAGTGGCTTGAGGAAAGAGACATCGCTACCACGTTTGATTTATTCTTGATTTTCAAAAGAATCTTTTAGGGAAGAAACGTGGACAGTCACAGATTAGGACAAAGTTCTAAAAGTAGAGTAAAAGTGCGGAAGTCACAAATCAGCATAGCTTCACCACAGGATCATTAACACCATTCTTCAGGCTGACCCCCATCTCTTTGAAAAAAATCTGTAATTTTATTTTTGCTGGGTTTCTGTGACATGGAATATAAACAGCGGGCATGTGTGAGATCTAGAGAAGATGGGGTTCACTTTAAATGCATAAATGATGTTAGATGTGTCAGCTGCCATTTCTACCTTTAAAAACCTTCCTTCAGTCCTTGCCATCTGTACCTTCTTTCCTCTGCCTGGAGACCTGCTGCTCCTCTTATCTCTTTGCACGCCTGTGTTGTGCCTGATGAAAGATTCTGCTTTCTGAAGTGCAGATTAGTTCACTGCTTGCATTAATAAAAGCTGTCACTGCTAACTACATTCTAAAATAACCTTTCCCAGAAAAATCAACTAGGGAAAATACTTCTATAGACATCATATGAATATTATACTTTAAGATATAGTTTTTAAAATAAACAAAACCTCACTAAACTGTATCACATATTCAAAACAGAAATACCATAGCTAGATATATAATAAAACGAGTGAACAAACCATTCTAAAAAAAAAAAAAAAACAACCAAAAAAAACAACAACAAAAAAAGTGGTTGCATTTGGAAAGACACTGTGCCAACAGAAGCATTGGAATAAAATCCTCAAAAGCAGCTATTTGATTGCTATGAGCAACAACCCTTTCTTGTACTAGAATCTCCATAGAATTTCCCTCATAGTTCATCCCTCATCACTGCAGAATGAACTCTACAGAGATTTCTCTGTTAGTGGGCAAAAAATCAACTAATGAGAAACTGTAACATCTTTCAAAACTCTTTATCAAACCTCATAGTTAAGCCTAATTACAATTTTCATTCAAAGCCAATTCTTAAATAAGGCAACAGGTAGACAGTGTAACTTTTACTAGGAAGCTGGAGTTTCAAAATTTGAACTACTGTTGACTCTGGGAGATGAAGTTACAGTAATGGGGAAATGGGAAAATGAGAGCACATTATCCATAAGAGTGAGAAGAGGGGATAGAGTCCATTAGCACTGCACCTGATGAGAGTCTGTGCATCTTCTGGTGTTACTTTAAAGAGCAAGAACCTTTTAGTAAGCAAGGGCTTTATCTTAGACACCAAGCTGAAAGGGACTCAGTTTTCATCTCCACCTTAGGCTTCCTTTACACTCTTAACCAAATCTTGTGCCTATTAATAATCTTCAGATATACAGAGGCCGAGCTTTTCAAGAAAAGAGCAAGCGATTTTATACAAATTTATGTGAAATAGCACAGGAAGATGGATCTTGATAAAGTTTTTACTATCTCTTTTATAGGCCCATTGATTTTTATACTACTGCTAACTGGAAAACTGTAGCAGAGAAACCAAGGCAGAAGTACCACAAATTGAACTCTTTTCACAGAAGTAGGAGGAAAAATGAGCAGTGGGAAGCCAGAACTATATTTGTATTATACATTATCCCACAGTTATAAACAACTTCTGTTCAGGTCCTTCAGTAAGATCACTCAGAGGTAAAGACACTTATTCAAAGTGTTACTTCAGTAAAAAATTCTGCACAATTAAATTTGAATGAATCTCATGGCTGAAGATCAAAGTATTCATGCTGCTTTAGCTTTGGTTCTAGGCTGCATTATTATAATCAAACAAATTTTTGTCAGTATTACGATGTTTCACTGCAAAGACAGTGTAATTCACATCAGTTTGGTATCCCCAAGCAGCCACTGCAGCTGGGAAACCATTATTTAATTAGAAAAAAACATGAGTTCACAAAACAAGCCAATTAGTGTCAGCAAATTTTAACCTCAGCATATTTCATAAAGCAGCATTTATTAAGAAGAATACCCCTCCCCTTCTCCATGAACCTATTAACAAAAGAGTATCTCTAACTGCCTCCATTCTATGGTCATTATGTTTCAGATAAAGGCAACAGGATATGTGCTTTGGGAAGATGCACTGCAGGCAGGCAGAAAATGAGACAAGCAAATGTTCAGATCCCTCTTTGTGTGTCTGCCTAAGCAGGACCTGAACCATTCAGAAGAGTTATCGATATGTATGATATGGTTTTCCACAACTTTGAATTTCAACAAAAGTGAAATGTTAGAAATAAGTCCTTTAAGGTGAAAACGAAGGCATTTTGAATCAAGTTCAGTTTTTTAGTCCTATGTCTCAAAAAACAGTCAGCACAGTGCTTAAGCTACTATTGCTTTGTCTGGGGCAGCGAAATCTACTTCAGAAAACATGACATCTTCTGAATTGCAGGGCTCTAAGAATCTACAGTATCCGAAAAGTGGTAAATGGATATATTTCAGAAATGTACTCTGTCACCCAAATGTCCTGTGCATCAGCTTCAGCCCATTGCCTCATCCTAAAGAAAATGGGTGTATTGGGATAAGCTGCTACAGGCAAGGGATAGAGTGCAAGAGGATATCAGCATTCTGCTTCTTTCACAGGGATTTTAGAATTAGCAGCTGCTGACTTTTTTCATGGCTCTCTTGTCTATGTATTTGCCTCAAGGCACCTCTCTTACAGTATGCTTATCAACCTGTGAGATTATAAAGGCTTTAGTATTATTTTACAGTCATTCTTCAACAGCATTTTCTCATTTTTTGACTTTGTTTTCACACCTCAGCTGAAATTTGTCCAAACAGCTGAGCACAAAATGTACCCAAGAACAGGAAAACCCCAAGTACACAGTAATTTCCTTCAAATGTCTCCAAAGCTTTACAGGAACTTCAAAATCACAGAAAACTATAAACTAGGAATACATTATTTGAAATTACAATATACAGAGGGAGAGGCCTTAAGTAATTTCTGTTATACTGTTTTTCTACAACATAGCTCCATTTTAATGTACTGAATCATGCCTGGTGTTTTTCTAAGAGGATTCTCCATAGTATTATTTCACAAATGAAAGAAATGTGTATTTATCCATTGGTTCTGAGGCCTTAAGTCCTCCCAAAAGCATCACAAAAGGAACATAATGTTCCAAGAGCTGGATCACTGGTTGAGCTGATGCATGAGAAAACCCTTGTAGCTAGATAGTAAGCTATTGGCTGCCATTCTGAGAGTGAATAAATTACTTTAAGCTTGGTAGTAATTCATGCTCACAAAATGAGTAAGGGTACCATCTGTTCAAGTACAGAAAATACAAAATTCTTTTAATTTGATATTAAATTGCTCACTTTTGACATAGCTGTCTCACTGGTGAATAGTCCTTATATTGAAGTCCTATAGAAGCAGAAACCTACCTTTTCTGAACAATGGCAAGAAATCACATAGGCCTATAAGCAAGGAAGATGGAAATGTAATAAATAATTTTGGAGTAATATATCGGGGGAAATTTGAACTCTTACAGGGGGAAAAATGAAAAAGGAGGAAAGAAGGTAGTAAAACTACTTGGGAGTTTGGAATAGTTTCAGGTTATCTCACCTGTTTTCCAATGGTGTTTAAACTTCAAATAAGCAGAGTATCCTGCACCAGGAAACACAGGTACTCTTTATGCCCAAATTGCTTCATTTCCATGTTTCTAATAAAAGCCTTAACTAACTCCTGAAGTTCTCATTCATCTCCCTAGAGACCTTACAGTCAGACCTCCAAAGTAATTTGAATAGTTTTAGGCAATGGACATGATATGAATACAGAACCTGAAAATTTGAGTAGAATCTAGTTTTAATATATTTTATTTTATAGCCTATCTATGGTATTATCTAAAATTAATTAATTTGTGCTGCTTCTAGAAAAAGTGGGATCATTTCCTATACTCCATAAATATTTTTACTAATTCCTGTTGGAGAAAAATAGAAATTTAGTTTTAATGAAATGATTGCACTGGACAAAAGAAATTATTAGTATAAGAACTGAGAAGAAGGACCTGAAGTAGATTTGAAGAGCTATATCATACTTCTTCCTCTTCTCTCTCACGAGAAGGATGGGGAATCCATGCATTCCTCCTCCCTGTGCTGGTAGTTTGCCAAGTCAGAGGAAATTAGTTGAGTCTAGTACAGTTTACTATTCCTATTACACAGTACAAGACAGAATAGCTGCAGTGGATACTCAAACACAGAGCAGTCAGGTTTTCCACGGCCAAGCAGTTTCCTGGTTCAGCTCCAAAGCAAAAGCCAACAGCCTCTACTGCAAAGGAGAACATAAAGACACTGACACAAGGTCAATCACAACGAGCACCAAGTATTAGCACTCCAGCTGTCTTTCCCTTTTTCTTTTGGGGTGGCAGGGAGTGGGTAGGTAGCAGAAGAAAATAAAATTGTCTTTATTTATATGCAGGGTATAGATAAATATTTTCAAGTGTTGCCTCACACCTTTTCCTACATGCAAGAGCCAGCATGGGAAGAGGCCTGAACTACTTACTAGATACAATAATAAATGGATGATCAAAGTCCTGTATCTCTAGTTGGTTGCTGGATAGAAAATAAAATAGGAAACGAAGAACTTTTAAGGTTTTCACTTTAAAAGCCAGATTTTAAAAAATATTACTCTTAATACTACTATTACTGGAAAAGAAAGCAATGCTTTGATGATATGGTCACACCAGAGGTGTAAGAATATGATCTTTGTAGTGGTAGCCTGAGTGGCTATAAGAAAAGAGAAATTGCATTCACTAAAGTTAGAGAAAACATTACAGAAATTAGACACAACCTAATTAGAATTGTAAAAAATGATTACTTCCTCAGATATGATACTGAAAAGTTTGTTACATTTAAGGCATAAGAAAAGGTCCATGTTAATTGAAGGCCTGAAGGACGGGCAAAAAAGTGTTCTATTCTACAGTGACTGTGAAAGGAAGTAAAAGGGTATAAATAGGGTATAAAGAATTCTGTTTTAGGGGTGTATTGGTCAGGTATTTCTGTTTTAGGAACACTGAGAGAACATCTAAAATCCTGAACAAAGGCAACGTCTGGAATAAAGGTGCAAGTATAAATCATCCATCAACTAAATATGAGATTATTGAGACAAGGGGTATGGAGGAAAATAAGATAGAACAATGAACACTGTTGTAATGACTTCTACAGGGTAAGAACGACTCTTTGGGAAGGCATCCTGAAAAAATATTCAGGACCACAGGAAACAATACAGCCATGAAAGACTGGCAACAGAGAGCACAATTTCAAGAAGAATATCATGCTGGCAGTGTCAAAAGACCCTAGAGAACAGAGCAATGGTTTTGATCTTTGACCACCAGAATGAAAAGTCTCAAATCAAAAAGCAGCTCTAAAGCAGTGTCATCTGCAGACTGCATTTTGGTCTCATAGCTCAAAGAAGAGAAGAATAGACCCGAGTTGGAAGGGGCCTTAAAGATCATCTTGTTCCAACCCCACTGCCATTGACAAGGACACCTTCCACTAGAACAGGCTGCTCAAAGCCCCATGATACCAAAAATAAGCTGATGTGATAAAGTGTTTTGGCAGATTAAATTCGGTACTTTTATTTGCAATCTAAGTTTTCCATACATAGTTCCCTTTTTGATTAGCAGCTTGATATCTTATATCAGGAATTCTGTCACAATTTGAGTATTTTTTCCCCTTATTTTTAGGATTTAGTCCAGACTCTTGAAATACCTCTGCTTGAAGGGTGGTGGAAGCACCGCAGTTCCAGGGAACACAGACAATGTTTCTGCACAAGCTGGGTAAGATCATGAAGAAATTTCACCTACAGTAAGTGACATCATTGATATTCTAAGTGCTTTGTGAATAATCATGGCAACTACTATCATGCCATTGTTTAATAACCTCCCAGTGCAGAGCTCTCCACCGTGACACAAGTGGGCTCTCAGCATCCCAGTGGGTTCTCAGAAGCCCAGTTTGGCCAGGCCTGCTGCTCCAGTGCTGCAGGTACAGCAGTGCCCAGAGGCACAGGGACCTGAGTGCTTCCAGAACTTCCTGCTGGGATTCCTCCCAGCCCTCAGGGACGCTGAGCTGAAGCTGTTTCAGTGTTTGGGTGCTGTCTTGCCTGACTAGAAGGGACTGAGCAGTGCCAGGGTGTAGTCATAGCCACCTTTCAGGACCTGCAGGTGTGTTTGAGCATGTCTGAGGGGACTTGCCCCAAGCCTACACGGCTGACATTGAAATTCTCACTAAGGACCAGAAAACTTTTCCAACCTGTTTTGTAGCTCTGTTGAACCCTTCATCTCTGCAGGAAAAAAAAAAAGCTATTTTTTTTTTTCTTCCCTTGGTTGTCTTGCAAAGAGATAGAACTCCTCAAAAATGGTGAAACTGTGCTGCAAAGGTGTTATGTAGGACATCTACATGTACAGCAAAATACTTCTCTCTCTTATCACACACTACAAGCAACCCGAAGTTAACTCGAAACTTTCTATAACAAAAATAGCTGAAATTATTGCAGGAGGAAGCAAGGAAAGTTCTTTGTATTTCAGTAAGTCTGATTTTCTATCTGCAAGTTTTGTAATATTGGTCTCCCTCCTATTCTTCTACAATTGCTGCCACAGTCATGCAAATCAAGAGTTTTTAAGCAACTAAAATAAGAAATTAAAGTCTTCTAAAAATTTAAGAAGAAGTGGCTTGGGTTAGACATGAAAGAACTTCTAGTGCTATGTTAAAAATGGAATTTTTTCAATAGTTCATATTCTATTTAATTATTTTGCTTAAAGATATGCAGTCTTTTATAACACACTCAGCAAATTATCTGTTCTGTTATTAGAAGTCTGTGAAAGAAAGTTACAGCTAATACAGCACATTTCCTAGAAGCTGTACTCAAGATATTAATGCTTCCAACTAAAGTAATTTAAATAAGCCTCTGAGTTCAATCACCTCTAATTGATCTTGTTGTGATAACTTGGTTCCATAGCATTCCAAACACATTCTCTCTGCTTATTGAGATGCATTTCTTGTATAATAGTATTATACAAGCTGCCATTTATACTTCACTTTACATTTTTATATTACTACATTATTTTATTATAATGTCCTTGAGATCTACAGTTAGAGATCAGTTAATTTTCTCAAGTCCTTTATACAGTAGGGCTTAAAAGTACTGCAAAACTTGGCTGGGATAAGATTCAACCCTTGGGATTAATGCCAAGAGGTGGCAGTGAGCTGCTGTACCACTGCACCACACTGCAGCAATTTTCCTAGGCTAACCCACAAACCCACGTATGCACTCTGAATGAATAAGCAGCATTCCAACGCAAGCATTTACAGAAATACTTCAGGTTTCTCAGCGAGTCTGATCTGAGGAACAACCCCACACATTTCAGTCAAGCAAAGCTTTAGCAAGTATGTATTTTAAAGGTCAAGAGGGGAGTAACTTCCTTTTTGGAATAAGAAGGGCCTGTGCCATACTCTGTTTTGGCAGAATTGTTCATCCTCATGTTGAGGCATGAAGTTACAAAGGAACCTCAAAAATAGAGGACTAAGGCTCCTACAAACAGGAGATTAATAGTGGGCAAACAGATGCTGCCATGCTGAGATGATGCACAAAGGACATAATCCTCAAAAAGACTCAAAAAACCCGTGCCTACCAGATAATAACGATAATGAGGATGTGGTACTTGTTCTTTAAAAAACATCCAACACTTTCAGAGGTTATACAGCAGTCCTGAGTAACCTGGAACTCATACATGTGCAAATATATCTCAAGTTGATTTTAGGTAATAAATTATGGGTTTATTATCATGATTAATTCAGGGAGCAGAGGGCTTCAGGAAGAGACATCTCATGGCTTAGTTATTCTCTAGAAAGAGCAGACATTTCATTCCTGATCAGTTATTCCACTGCAGTTGAGAGACAGAGCACAAAAACAAAGTATACTTTTAAGACCTTATGAATTAAAGTTCGTAGTTGAGTAGTTGTTGGGTTTTTTTTTAATTTCACTGCAATTACTTTGAGATACGTTTCAGCAGGGACTGAGCCATAAACCACTGTATTACCAAGTACGACACACACAGGAACAAAAGAAACAAAAATAGTAGACACTGTACACCCTGGTAAACACTGTCTACTAGATTGTATGCTGGTGATAATAATCTTCTTTCTAACATCTAATAGGTATTTTGCCTATTGTTACGAAAATCAATGTGTGATTTGACTTAGTCCATTCTAAGTAGTAAATTAATGTAAATTTTTAACTGTACACAAATTCTGATGAATTTCTTACTTTCGCTGATTACTACACTTGAATATTTGTTACACTGCTGGAGAACACATCTAGTAGTGAGTTGCATTTCCTCAACAGAGCTGCTATTTTCCACTACACAAAACATTAAGACAATCTCTGGAGGCTGTCAAGAATATCATGCTTTTATAATAACATAACTATTATATTAACTGGGAGGATTCTTAAAAATACCAGTAGCATAAAAACGTTTTAGGGAGTATGTATTTTGCCATTACCTCTTTTCTTAGTTGAACATTTCTAATTTTAGAATCAAAATACTTCAAAGTTAAAAGTGACATAGTTGGAACACACAGTATTCTTCTAACTCTTTAGGCATCACATTTAGCTAGCTAGTCACACCTACTGCCAGCTTTATTCTACTTTCACCTCAGTATTTTTCTTTCAAAATCATGGACTCCCCCTCCCTAGAGTTAGTGCAGCAGTCTGGTGGACAAAGCCTTGTCTGTACCAGAGATATCCTGATTCATTTTTCCTAGGGCAATTCATCCATCTAATCATTTATCATCAGTTTTAGAACAGAATTGCTGGAAACACACACTAAGTTATACAAAAAAGGGTACTTAAAGTCGACATACAGTTGAACTTAGATTAAATTTTAAAATAAATTAATTGTTTTCTTAATATTTTCCAGAAATCAATGATATCATCAATGATGCTGGGGGTATGGATTCAAAGTGTATTTCAAAGAGAAAGGGATGGGTATGAACACAGAGAGATCTTAGAAATAAACTGAAATAAGAAATAAACCTTCCTATACATCATGCAAGCATTAGTAAATTGAAGATGCCTTTGTACATTAGGTGGAAGAACAGATACTAAACTGGAGAATCTCAATAATTTCATATACCATCAGTTCTTTTTAGCCTATTAGGATCATGATGAGATATCTCTCAAAATCCCTTTCAAAGTGTTCTGATTTGCCTCTGATACATATTACTGTGGTCGCTGCAAATTTTAAAAAGCTATACAAAGATGATTGTTTCATCATTTTAACTTCAAAACATAGTGACAAGCCATCTATTCTTATTTATTTTCATTTTCCTATTCAGCTCCAGCTGCAGCCCAAAAACATCACCACAAACTGTGAAGCAGGAGTCTGGGGAACAAACAATTCATGGGCCTGCCCAAAAGGACTTGAGCATCTTATTAAAAATAAAGGCTAGTGCTTCAGTAATAAAAAAGCCCTTAATTGTATCAATAGTGTCACCTTTAGTACATGAGCAGTGGAACTTAAAGGCTCTAAAATTGCTCAAAGGCTGCTGATAAGCACCTAGGTAGGTCTTAAACTATCAAACCCAGTGTTTTCTATTCTTGAATTGTTAGTTGCCATCTTGAGAAAGATTTTCTTTGCATCCAGAAACACAGGTATGGCAAGCAGTTAGAAGAAAATAAACCAGCTGCTGCTCTGCATAGAAAATCACTGCATGTCACTAGTTAGAGATAATGAAGGAAACACTGGAAAAATCCACTACACTATACCCCAAACCACTACTGTTTACACTCTCTGCAGTGTAAATATAACCAATGACATCCAGCCATTGTTGTGCAGGTCTGCAAATCTGTATCCAATTTGATTATAGTGCATGAGAAATGAGAATGCTATTTCCAATCTCATCCAGCCTGATAGACTACAACTGCACTCCTGCAGCTCTGAGGCAGAATATTTTGTTTGTTCAGGACAAGCCTGAACCGAGATTTTTTTGTTTGTACTTTTTCACCTTTAATTTAAGCTCAGGTTTAATTTAAGCCTTTTCCTCAAAATTCTTTAGCACTGAAATGATGACATGATGCAGAGGAATTAGCTGAATAACCCAATAAACGCTCTTCTCAACATGACTGCTGTATTTTACATCTGTCAGGAGTGCTGAGTTCTGGGTAAAGTTAAGGAAGGAGGCTTAGAGCAATTGAGTAAAGAGAGGCAGAAATGGAGCCTATGTACAAAGCAGCATATCAGGAACAAGCAGCACAGGTAGCTGTCTTTAAAACCTATTTGCAACAGATCATTTAAGGAATTAATTCCTTTTTTTTTTTTTTTGTGGAAGTAGGAGGCTAATATAGGATGATGACTGACTAGAAAATTATAGGACACAAAAAGACAGCAGTACAAAGTACCAACGTGCAAACCAAATGAAAACAACTTGTTCCAAAGCAGGAGCACACACTGCAGATACCTAACTCCTAATCTTACTACAACAAAAAAGTGTACAATAAGGAAATATGGAATTAATAGTGTCTTCTATGAAACTACAGTGAATGAAAGCTATTCAGAAAGGCAGGAAGTGACATATGGTCACTCCTTCAAGGATAATATTCCTGGTCCAAAGATATATGAGCTGTTTATTTAAAGGGAGATGCAAAGTCATGCAGGAGAGTCCAGTCTCCTCTTGTCTCTCTGAGAAGAATTAAAGGACTCTTTCCATTTAAGTGTAAAGGTGCTTCTGCAGTAACAATACTAAATGCTGCAGAATTACCTGGTCTGAATCCACTGATCAACACAGTAAATCCTAACTGGTGGAACAATGACAAAACACAAGTCAAATTTGCATAGTGCCTTGTGAATCAACCGTGGCAATTTATCCCTTCTGAGATTACAAGGGGCATGCCCAGAGCTGCCTCCTTTCACAAGCACTGATCACCTGGACACGGTTACAGTTTAGGACTCCTAAATCACTGAATTCCTAAATCATTTGATACACTGTTTTTATCACTATTCTTCATCCTATTTCTCCCACAGATAGAAAACTCCAAGAATAGTCTTGGCTAAAAACGGTGGCAGAGAAACTGGATTAAAGGACTGTCAGTTTTTTCTGCCACCATCTCTATTAGATCCACAATGTCTGACAGAGGTTTACAGAACTAACTACTGGCTGTGTCTGTGCCTCCTCCCAAAGCTAAGAGCCAATCCTAAGCCACACTGTCTTTCACACAACTGTATGAATTTGCTGCAGACATCAATTAAGGATGACACATTTACATCAGGCTATATATGGCCCTGTGACACTGCACAAAAATTCATTAGGAAGGAATTCTATTTTTAAAATTATGATTGATTTAAAATAAAATCTAAAACCTAAAAGGAGTTTTAATGCAGAGTAGCCATGTTTTCACAAATGTAACTGGAGATATTCCTGGGGCAGAGATGTTTGAAGCCCAGGTGAAAAGGTTCAAGAGCATTTCTTTCTGTGGAACACACACGCTTTTGAATAGAAGAGACTCACTCATTCGTTTTTTGTCTGTCTGCTTAAGAGGGCAAATACTTGTGTTTATCTAGCCTGCATTTGATAACTACATATCAGGTAATTATTGAAATCCATGAATATTTCCTTATGGTATTTTTCTGAAGTTTCTTCCTAGAAGGCAAGACACAATTATTCTTAGGATGATCATTGGATGCAATTGCTCCTAACAGTCACTACAACTATCACTGTATTATTTCAGATGTACTTCCTGGCTGCAGTTACTGGGCTCTCTTTCCTCTTCTTTTTAGTGAAGAATAAATTATAAGTCTGTTTTGTTTTAAATCAGACAAGAGTTGGAAACAGCATAATAAGATATGACAGGTTGTAGCAGAAGTCAACTCCTGAGAATTCTCTTATTTCCCCATGCCAAATCTGAAGATGCCATAAACTCAAATCCTCTATGCCAATCATAAAATTTTAATTAGCTAAACTAAAAATACTGATACTATTTACCACTATGCTTATTTATTTCTTAAACTGCTAGACTCAACACTACTGAAACAGGTGGCCTATTGCAAAGGCTGTGACTAGTACAATAATAGTCTCTTTCAGCATACACGTGAGCATCCTGTTCAGCTTCATTACAATTAATCAGTAATCTAGTCTCTTGTTTCTCACTGCCAAATGATAAATTAACTACTAACTACATTCATGGATGGAATATTAATTTATACAATGCCCTGGGGTACTTCTGTGTGTGGTACAAGATGCCTCATGAACAAATATCATTGAAAGCTTTAGTAGAACTATGAAATAAAACAAGAATAAATCTAGTCAGGATCAGCTGCAACTGTATGAAAACAGTAGAGATCTGTATCAGCAATTGTAGTAAATACCACTGAGATATAAAATGAAACATGGATATTGCACGGAATAATGAATTATGCTTTTAAATGCAAAAAATCAGGTACCTTCCATGCAAAGAAAACTTTCTGGAGATTTGTGAACAACATTTTGACTTTTTCAAGGTCAAATTATGTTGTCAGAGTACAGCACTGTATGTGTATTGTGTAATGGGGAAATTTGCCAGTTCTGGAAGTGAAGTGATTTTTTCCCCAGTTGCTCTGCATTATCTGCTCAAGCTTCCTGTTACATGCCTGAGGACAACAGATGGATCCAGAGGTTCTGCCTCTGGCCTTGCCTGTTTCAACATTCCTAACATGCTGCAGGCTTTATCTTGCAGGGCTTTTCAGCTTTCTAGTGCATGAAAATGACCTTTGCACAGGTGCAGAATTGATACAAAACTGTTTGCCTCTTCCATAGTCTTCTTCCTGGTTTATCTGCATTTTTCTAGTCTTTGAATAGCAGAGAAGAAAACTATTAATTTTTAAATGATGGAAGAAAGTTCCATAAAATACTAATAATCTGGTGGCACTTGGTAGTACCAAAACATGCTTAAGATGCATTGTATTACAAAATTATAGTATAACAGGACATAAATTCTTTTATTTAGTAGCTCTGAAAATATAATAAAACTTCAATGGGGAAATTCTGTCCTCTCTTGGTTTTTCACAGTTCAAAGAAAACCGAATACGGGATGAGCTCTTGGTAAGACTATAGTGGGGCCTGAAGCCCCCTGTAAAATGCTAGACTGCATCTTGAAAGCTCACAGCATCCCAGCTCAGAATTATCAAATCAAGGCATTCAGTCATTTGAGCACTGCTTGAGTTTTGAGCCTAACAGCCGTCCAGAATGGCTCTCATAGCACAAGAAACACAGCATAGGAAAATGCTTGGCAAGAACAGGATGAAAACCACCGAGAAAGAAACAGGGTTATTTTCAAAATTCTAGCATAATAATATTAATTATTATGAAGCTTTCTCTCATAGGGATTTTTTAATTCCTCATTCTGAAGTCAATCACTGCACCGTATATAAAATAATTTCAAGCTTTAATTATAAAAGAATAGGCAACATATTTGAAAGCAGCATAGAGATTTAGCTAACTCAGGCATTTCAAGCAAGGCTCACCTTTTGATGTCACCTTCTGTTCTCACATTTTAATGTTTCAAGCATCCTGCTTTATGAGCAGGTTATCATTTATGGCACAGCCAATGTCCGAGAGCTCCTGTTCTCCCAGACCCGGCAGTTCTGTCCCGGGCAGGACGGGATCAGAAACTGGTACAATCTCAGATCTAGACTTCTACAGGGAATAAAGAATCTCTTTATCAAGCTTAGTGTATGGAGCTGCTCCTGCAGGAATATGAATAATTGGTCTGCATGGAGTGTAAGACACTCTCTGAGCCACAGCAGACACATTTACAGGCGTTTGTCTGATATATCATGAGACAAACTTGACATAAGACTCAGCCACATCTTTGTTTACCACCTTTGCAAAAGACTCAGGGTCATATTAGGCACACAGAGCACAAGTTTGACTTCTTCATTCCAGATGGAAGGTTTTTGGACGGAAAAAGCACTGGATATGGGCTTTTGAGCTTCTGCGGTTCTCCTTTTGGAAAGTTAATCACCAAATTTACCAGTAAAGGACACAAGAAAACAGCATTCTTCATCAAATGTATCAAACTAAGGGAGGGCTCCCAAGGTGACTCCTCAACAACCTACCAGGTTAGCATTACCTATTCTATTTAAATTTAAAAAAAAAACCAAAACCCTGGACCTGTCATATATCATGTTGGTTGAATAAACACTGTTAGTTCATCTGAGATAAAATTCATTAAATTAATAACTGCTGGATGTTTCAAACATCCAGCTATCTGAAAACCAAAGTCTGAAGATGAGGATTTATAAATTGCAAATGAAAGAACTAGTCCCCCGTGATATCAGGCAAATGAACAGCATGTTGGTAGATGTTAAATCCTAAAGCATAAATAATCTCCTTAAACCTACATCTGTGAAACCCAACAGTGAACTTACAAAAATATCTGTCCTTTATGCTCAACAGAAAATAATTTAAGCAAACAAAAGATGAAAAACAGGGTAGCCAAAATGCTCTTCACTATTGAATTGTTGGATATAGAGGGACCTGGGTGGAACTGACCTGATTTGGTTGAAAAAAAAAAAAACAGCCTACCATCCTACAATTTGCAATGCAAATTTCAGCACATTATTTAATGCCATTAAAAAGAAGCAATCAGCTATGGATGGATCATCCACAGTTAGCCATTTAATTTAAGTAATGATATCATCATTTAACCTCAGTTGGGGTAGAAGGAGTTTTATATTTAGAATGTCATAGTTCCTTTGAAGTCTGGTTCTCTGCAGCTTGGTTTTTTGGTTGTACAGACAGATCTTTTGCTTTCCAAAAAAGTACCAAGCACTTACACAGATGTTTAAATGTTCCAGCTGTAACATGCTCTGTATCTGAAAGACTAGGATCTTGTAACTATCAGGAAGAGTTGATTAGTAAAGTGAATATTTAGATAAAACCTATTTCCTGTTCTATTTGGGGATCTATTTCCAGATGTTACTGTAGTGTCATGCTAGGAAAGAAATAAGAAAGTCTTCTCTTCACCAAGCCAGTGAAAAACACCTGACATAAGATTTGTTACCTCATTTGCCCATTTCATGTAACAACCTGTATTTGGTTTGGTGTGATTTATGCACTCACCTCTTTCTCCCAAATCAATTCCCATCATTCCATTTCAAAGGAACCAAAGAGGTTATCTGCTTCCTATTTATACCAGCATCCACAGATATATGGCATTAAGGGTGGGGGTTTTCTGGTATTGAGTTGAAGAGCAAGAATGCCTTCAAGTCCATATTTATGTGCACATAGATCCAGGACTGTAGCTCCATTTATATGCAAAGCATCAAACCCTGTGCTTGGTTACTCAGACACTCCAGCAATGACTCCCTATAATTTATAGACAGAAGATGACAAAGTGCCAGTTATGTAAAGAGCTTTGAGCAGATAAACAGACTAGTCTATACAGATTTCTATCTGAGAAATTGTAATGCCAAAGACAGGGTTCTTTTATTTTGGAGAACTGAGCTAATTTTTTCCTTCTTTTTCCCTTCAATATCTTCATTGCCTAAACAGAAGATTTCCAAGTTTCATTTCTTTTCTAATGCTACATAAAGTACAAACAACCTTCATCTTGGATGAAATAAATTATGCAATTAGCCCAGAGTTAAAGGATTCTTTGAAAAAATGTGACTCTTGCTCTCTCAACTGTCTATTCTCTAGTTTTAAAAAGTTTTTCAGTAAAAGTAGAAAAACCCCTTTCAAGAAATCTGCAGGCAAAGTTCAAGTGAAATTCTTGATTTAACAGGCTTTTCTGTGCTGAAACTGTAGCTATTAACTGTTGTTTAAATTGCTCCACTTACAGCTAGGAAGTGAGGCATCATTAGCTGTCTAGGCTCTGAAGCATAAGCCTTATCCTATTAGATCCTAATGGCTTGTAAAGGCATGTGGATCTTGTCTAGTTGGAGAAGTTGTTGAAAACTGAAAAACTGAGCTTCATCAGACAAAGCAGGGGAACAAAGCAACCCCTTTGTTTACCCCTTAAGTTTATTCCCTATCTTGAGTGGTTCTGGTAACAAAATCAAGGGACTGAATATTTCTTAAAATGTCTGACCATCTTTGGAAAAAAGCATCTTGATTTTAGGTGATTTCTGTAACAACACAACAGAATCGGTAGGATTCAAGCCTGATGCTGGGAGATGATAAATTAATCACTTCTGAGCATAGTTCCCCTTACACATCGGCCTGCTAAAGGTCTTAAGAAGCATTAATTTTCCTTTGGACTTTCATGATGATAACTGAACGTTCATCTCACTTTTGCCAAGTCATTATAGGGAAAAGCAACTGCTCTAAATGAGATGGTAGATCCTACTCTCTACAGGTGTCTGATAAAGCTGAAATATTGTCATTATGAAAATAAGAGTAAATAGAAATATTCCAGCAGAAATTGTAGAACAGATTGGCATCAGCGAGCGGCAGCTCATACTATACTATTTGTATCTTTTTAGTCTCTGGAATAATCTTGGACTGTGTGCACATCACTCCTCCCTGCTCATTAGCTTCATGAAAGCACAGGAGATGATAGCTGGCTATCTCTTCTTTGACTTCTCTGCCATCCTGTGCTCTGCCAGAGATGGGAACTTTGAGAGTTCTAGTGATCTGTCAAAATCTTAACTACGTGAAGAGTTTAGCCTGTATTTGGGGCATATTTTTTTTACCTTTTCTTCACACAGAGGTACATGGACTTTCCCTATCAGTAACTGACAGGCTAAGCAGGCAACAGTGCAGCACAGAACAGGGAGAATGCTGAAAACTCACTGTTAGACAATGCTCTAAAAAGTATTAATACAGCTTCAGCCATTCTCTTAGAGGAAGTGTATTCTGTGATTGAATAAGATGCAGTGTCAGCAGGGTTAATTAGATCTACGGTTGGCCTAAACAAGAGATTAGGTTTTGACTGCAGCTGGATTAACTGCAGCATGTAAAATATTGGCATTACACAGAAAACAAGCTCCATGGAGCAGATCTGTTGGAGAAAGGGCACTAATCCTGCAGTGCAAGGCTGCTGTACCCCAAGGTTATAGCTGGGCAGCAGTGTGGAAGACACCTACACACAAGAAGCCTCATGCTCCATACCTGCACACTGACTAGCAAAGGACATGGGGAATATTAATGAAATATATTCTCTAATATTTTAATATCTTTAGAAATAGACATACAAAAAAGCTAGTGGGAAAACAAGAATTTCCCCAGCATTTTATTTTATATTGTAAGATAAAGTTTTGCATAATGTGTTTAAATAAGCATGCATTTCCTAGGCTCTCAGTAAATGTACCTACGCACTTGGCTAACACTTTCAAGAATTAGCATTTTTCCTTTAAAGATGAAATAGTTGAAAAATCATGGCGGCATCACATTGGTACATTGTGGGTCAGCCTATTTTGTAGTTATCTATGAATTTTCCAATTCAGAACTCTGCACCTCTCATCACTAAAAATGCAGTAAGTAGTTACTTAGGCAAGAATGTAAATGGCAGTATGAGTCTTGCTGATTTATTCAGTAATTTCCTTATTTGTTCATAAATAGACTGGTTTGTCTTCAACTGATGCTTAAGGTAATAGGTATATACATTTTGATATCTAGTTTAAAGTAAGTAATGCCTACAGTTGCATAAACATATAGATATATGAGTATTATACATTATACAAAGTATTATGGCTGGCAGTATAGGATCCTTAGAGGTTACTAAGGATCTAGACTTAGAGACTACTAAGGGTAAGACTACTTATAACTGTTGTGCTCATTTGGAAAGTCAAATGCAGACTAATTCCTCTAACAATTTGAACAATTTCTATTTTTCTATCATTAGGTCAACTCTGTTTCACCTTTCTAAGCTTAATTATTATCAACAACAACTGAATTAACTGAACAAGTAGCCCATGGCAGTGTCCTGGTGGTAACCAGGAGTTTCTGTGTTGCAGCAACAGGCAGCCACAGCCCCACTGAGGACTGTGTCCTGTGTCAGTGTCCTGTGGGACATTCCCAGGGACTGGAGCACTGCAGGGAAGGCTGCACCTCATAGCTCAACTCAAGTCTTGAAAGATGCTTGAGCTGCACCCAGGTCAAATCAAAGGTTTGTGACTTAAAGACTGTGACTTAAAGATATGTCACAGTCCCTGAACAACAGAAATTGCTCACACTGTAAAACAATAACTACCTGAACACTGTGTGCACCTCTCCTGGGCTCTCCCAATGGACTGACAGCTCCTAGAAGGCCTCCCTGCAGATCCAACTTTGTACCACCCTATGCAGCCTAGCATTGCAAGGGTATGATCAACTTCTATGCCTCCTGATATCAGCCCCTTTACCACATGCAAACCCTGCACAGTCACATCATATATTCCTCTTCGTTTAATTCTTCGTCTTGTATTTGCTATAGTAACAACTTTCAACTGGGGGCAAATAAATCCTAAATTATGTGTGTTGTGGAAAAGCCCATTAACCAAGATTTCATCATGTTAAATATTCTGCAGACATTTTTGCCACAAAGAGCTTAAAAATCTATAAGTCTACAGCTGAAAAATGAATAAAGCAGACTTTGGGGAGTTTGTTTAAAAATCAAACACACCCCCACTCCCACCCCCAGTGACACAGTACTAGTAAAGAAAACAACAATGAAAATTGTGTAATAGCTGCAAAGCCATCCTTTTGTAGTCTCTAGAACAGAGAAGTTTTTATCCACATGCTATTCATATTTACATAGGCAAAATATTTAATATGTTAATCTACAAAGGTAATTATTTTTATCTTTATAGTTTTACCCAGCAAGCAGGTTAACAGCAAAATTCAACTAAATAGCAGAACCAAATTAGGATTTTCCAGTTAGTTACATTTAAGTTACATTCCCTGATAATTACAGACCTGCCAACAATTCAGGATTTCATTAAATGTTTGGTCTGCATGTTATTGGGTAAATCCAGTGTTTCACAGTCTTTTGGTACCGTAATATGAGGTTATATTGTCCTGGTACCACTTTATTACACCATTTTTTGTCCTCTGTCAGATTATTTTAAACAGAAGATACCAAACTGTGAAGTCTATTCAGACAGGTCCGTCTTTTGAGCAAAGACAGTCTACTGCTGTCTTCTAAATGCCTTCCACCAAGGGGTCCTAGACACTTGGTTGGCTCACAGGCTCCACTACAATAGAGTTTTATCTTCTTTTTCCGATCACCTCCATTTCATTCAGTATGCTACCGTGGTGTTTAGTTAAGTTCCACATGCATGGTAAACATCAAACTTTACTATTGAGGAATTTCTGTTGGAATTTCCCCCGTTTCTTGTCCTTACGATGCGTGAGGGTCCCTCAGGACGCTCCTGTGACAAGCAGCCTGGCAGGCAGCTCGGGCACAGGAGCCATCCTGCTGAGCCCCTGAGGCTGGGGGCAGGAGGGGAAGGACTGTCCCAGGGTCAGCCTGAGCAGCTGACAGTCAGTGTGCCAGCCTGACCAGCATGGTGCAAGCTGGCAGCCAGTCAGTGAGGGTCAGCCTCAGCTGGCAGCCACAGTTAGGCACGAGTTTATCTGTTGAGGACAGAGACTACGTCTTAAAGACAACATGGATTTCACCCCATCAAGAAACAAGACCCATTGTGCCAAGGCACAGGGAGGGTGGGAATCTTAGAGCAGTAACAATCAGCTTTTGTTTCCTACCCTTCCAGCGAGATTTACCACCTAATCACTACTTTAAATTGGAATATCATTGAATAGAGGAAAGTATGTAACACCATGGACTGTTCACTGGTCAAACAGCTGGTTTAGAAACTCTGGATGACATTTGGATTGTTTATATTTATCATGAGTGGTTATAACAATGTTAAGTACCATCAGAAAGAAAACTGATAGCTTGAGCTTAGTTCATGCAAATATATGCTGGTTAATATTAAGGAACTTGTTTCTACTGCAATTCCTGTAGCACTGCAAATCACAAGAACTCCAGAATTAAAGGCATCATATTGTCCAGAATTATTTAAAGTACCCACTCATATTTCTTCATTCCTGGAGCCTGTGTGAGTAGAAGCCCAAAGCTGTGATTCTCACACACCAACAGCTGGAGCCTAAACTAAACCACGAAATATCATTAAGAGTCCCAACACTAAAAAATGTTAAAAGATCTAAGTTAAATCAACGCTGGCTCAAGAATAAGACAGGTGTTTTACTGAACTGTGACGAAAAACTTCAAAAACAAATACAGATATATACATAGGAAGGAAAAATAATACTGTTGCAAAGGTACAGTGATGCTGTAATAAATAACTTTACTCCGTTTTTCCCTCAAATCATTATCTGTTAGTCGGTGGGTCAGTTATAATCATACAAATTGAATAATAAATGGAGGATAAATACCAAATTAAACACATGCTGTACAGATCATTTATTATCACTGCAGATAGGTGTGGAATAGATGTGGAAAAACCTTAAGGTGGTCTCTTTCCAAGTACTGAAAATTACCAGTATCACAACATACACCTTTTACTTGGTGAAAACTGAGACTTCCACCTACCACTAAAGTATAAAAAAAGCCTCTTAATTATTAAAAAAAAAACCCAAACAAAAAAAGTCACACAAAAGCCAATCAACCAAACCAAAAACCAACCAAACAAAAAAATTCCCACCAACACAACTGACTTAAAGGCACATTCCTGATACTACACAGGTCTTTTCATGGCAACTCTTCCACCAACGAAGCAAGCAGTCATTAACCAGAAATGAAGAATTCTACCATCAACAACCTTCATAATCCTGGAATCAGCAATACAATGCAAATCACTGTTTACTAGGAAGCATTCCCTTCCAGTGCTTATTTTATGTCTCTAATGCAGCAGTGAGCATGGAATTTCTAGTCACCAACAGAATTCCTCCTCTTTCATTCATCTAGTATGCAACAGCTCTTATCTCCTGGGCCATAACATGTCAAATACTTCCACATAATTAAAGCCACACTGATAGACTGGCTAAGAATATCACAGGGATAAGTTTCTTTTTAAAGCTGCTTTATCTCTAATCAAGAGTTGTCTTCCAGTAACACAAGATTTTGTGCCTAAAAGGACATTTTATATGCATCTACACACACATACATATAGAAATAATGTTCCTTTCGCCTCCACAATACATCAATAATAACAAAATAACATCATACTCTGATTTCCCTTTGTTGTGTTAAATTGGAGAGGAAAAAAGATGGCAAGAGGCGCTTAGTAAGGTAGGCAAAATGCATATTTTTTTAAGTATGGAAACTATAATCAATATTCCTCCTTTGATATAAACCTTCATTGCACTCCCAAACAGAACCTTTCCATATTTCATTGGTTCATGCATATCTTAGATTTGTTGTAATGGTGGAGTTTATTTTAGGAAAGAAAATTAAAATCTGTAGAGGCCAAAAAACCATGAACAAATTGGTGATGAGGCTTACGTCTTGTCAGGTTATTTTATATTTTAATGTACTGTTAACAGTTCATTCTTTTTAAATACAAATCTAAGTGCAAATTTAAATATCAAGGCAAGCAATCTGGTAGCATGGCAACAACGTGCTATAGTGCATAGTAAGAATTTGGAACCATGCAAGTCTGCTTCTTTCCTCTACTGGATCATTTCATAAGAGCAGAAATATTTCTGTTCTTTGTGTAACTGCCTTCATGATTATTCATCTGTTAGTAGCTGTAGCGGTCCTTGAAACTCAAGATAGCACAGCAACCCTGTGAAACCTGGTACCACTCAGAATGGCCATCCTTACCTGACACAAAAGCTGCAGCCAAAAAAAAAAAAAAAAAGTTTAGTAACAGTGTTTAAACACAAGATTTCTTTCCTGGGAGACAGATTTGGTCAGGATTTGAGGAGCATAGCAGCTCTGAAAAAATCTTGCTTCTGCATGAGAAACAAGCAATTCCATCTCCATATACTCCCCCTGATGCGTTGAAAAGGCATCTCTCAGCTTTTAGAGTATGAGCTTTGAGACCTATTTTAAGATTTGACTAACCAAATGGTGCACTTGCCCTTGCACTGAAATAATTTCTTGTGGTAGCTCATATCAGTGATTCTTGAGAGTATCATTTGATACCATTTCACTCTTGGCAAATGGGGAAAAAAAATTAAAATCTTATGTCATTCTAGAACAGAATCTGGTCTGTGCAACACCCATTCTCTTCAGTTAATCCAGTAACTCAGGCATATTTTACCATGTTGCTGGAGCTGGAGAAGACAAAGTTAACTAACACTTCAGATCTTCTGATCTTGAAGGGCACACTGGGTGACAGGGAGTCCACCCAAGCACCTTTGTTTCTGGGGAGTGGACGAAGGCAGTAAGATGTGGATGGCATTGTGGGAATATTATTCTCTTTATTACTCTTCACATGCAGATCAGCTGTGTTTGGCATTCACTGTTCAGGTTCAGTGAAGTACCTTCTGGGAAGTTCTTACAGTACTGCTTAGGTCGGTGCTGTCCCTATGGAACTTGTGCTTCTCACCACACATTCCATGTTACATAACATCCCTTGGCATTTTGGACTGCAGTGGTCAAATCTAGGCTTGCACCCTCAGCAGAACCCTCATGGCCAGTGTTACAGGACTATTATTTGGGTTGTGAGCTGTTCGTTGCTGGGTTTGTACATTTAAGATAGAAAGAAGTAAATGTGCCTGCTATGACCACACTATGAATCCTTAGATAAATCTAACAAAATTTCACTCAGGTAAAAGACTTCTAAATCTTTCTGTCTTACACTTAATCTTATTAAATTAATAAATAAAATAAATCTTGCACTAAATCTTCACAGGTCAGATCCTGTGAACCCGTAACACAAAGGTAGAATACATACACAAGAAAAACTTGCAAGGTCAGGTCTCTCTTGGAGAATATTTAAGAAATGAAAAGGATTTCACTCCTCAAAAATGCTGAGGGTTACTGTACAATTGACTTGGGAAGAGGAACTTATGCAAAGGTCGGAGCTGAGAAGTGTATCTGTGAGGAGGATCTCTCAGAAGTAAAGGGAGCGACAGCAATCTGGAAATAATGCAAATTGGTGATATGCTCACACATATTCCTAATAATGCACAAAACAAAGTTCAAAAACTCCGTTCAATTAATAGAATGGAAATATTCAATCTGCCTTTTAAGTAATAAAGCAATAACAAATTTCTATGTAGCTGAATCTTCATTATTAAGCCTGTAACTAGGGGGGCTATTTTCTGAAGGAAATTTCATCTTAATAATTCAAACCAGACAACAATCCCAAGATACTCCTCATGCAGCTCCCAGTGGAAGCCTGGGTTGGGATCAGTGGATGTCTGCATTGCAGAAGTACCATTATTTGAAAATCCTTATCTAGACTGCAAACCTCACATTGGTTATAACTGACATATTTTGTACACCTTTTTGCCAACTTTCCTCTTCATTTCCTTCTATTTCAAAAGAAAATGATCCCTTCATGCATGAGTATACTTCAGAGTATGCATCTCCAGCAGTATTTCACATAACCTTGTTATCTGAGAACAATGACACTTTTCACTCGTCATCTCTACCTACTAGAGCTTCTAGTTCTTCCTCTTTAGCTTAGCTGGAAACATCTGTTAATCCCAGAGTTTTCCACACCAGTCTTTGCTCAGCTCTAACTTACTCCTCTTGAAGTGCAAATCACCTTCCTCTGCTGCAGCATGTGAATGAAGATTGTAAGTACTGCAACAAAAAAGGAAAGGAATGTCATGTACTCAAGTGACAGTGCATTTGCCTACCAGCATCAGAAATAAACAGTTCAATCCATGCGTTTTTTACCAGTTGTGCAAGGCCTTCCTTCCAAAAAAGAGTATTGTTAGCCAAGACCTAAGTTCAGACAAAACTGAGAATTCAAATGGAAGTCCTCTTCTCATGGATGCCATGACAAAGCTTAAGTGGTTCATGTTCAGCTCCTGCAGACAGCAAAAGCCTAAAGCACTACACACTTCACCAATCACATGGTGCTGTCTTGAGCTGCTTTTCATGCAGCTCTCAGGGGTCCTCAGGAAAAAAAAAAATCATACATGTAATATTCTTCCCAGTAGACTAAAAGCATTTGCAAGTACTTATAATGAGCATTTGACTCAGCAACTGCAAGGTTTTTGAGTGTCTAAAAACCAGTGAATTCTGATTCTGCTTTCAGTTATTCCTCTTAACTGACAAAAGCTCGCGTGAAGCTCATGTGACTGCACCAGTGCTTTATTTTCTCTAGATGTAACAACTACATTACATCTCTTGTACAAAAGTTGCAAGGCTTTAATTGCCTCTTAGTAGTGCCAAAAGATACCTAAGAATAAAAGCTCTTGTTTGCAAGTATGCATTTCTTTTTGTTTGTTTCAAGCAAATATCTCTTCCTTGGGAGGCTTATAGTAAGGTATTAGTTTGTATTTATGTAATGTACTGTTTCACAGGTAATATTCCATCTTTGCTGAGGTGCACAGATTAGTCCTAGAATGGAAAATTTCAATCTTTCTTTAAAAAATCTGACTTCTGGAAACATGTCTGCTTCTTGTATCATGTACAGATAGGCACCAACAGGATCATAACTTCAGATTGTTAAGAATGTCAGAGATCTCTTGTCCAACATTCTGCTCAAACCAAGGTCATCAGTGAGCCTTGATCAGTTTGCTGAGGGAATTATCCAGTTTGGTCTTTGAGAATAGATACCATACAACCTCTCTGGGCTACCTGTCTCCATATATGATTGTCCTTGCGGGGCAAAGTATTTTGCTGGCATCCAGTTTGTGCCTTTACTTCAACATATGCCTTTTGTCTCTCATTCTTTGGCACATGCCACTGTGTTGAGCCTAGCTCCAGTTCCCTGAGGAACTCTTTATAAGGACTGGAAGGCTGGTAGGCCCCCCCATAGCCTCCCTGCAGGCTGAGTAAACCCCACTCCCTCACCCTCTGCTCAGAGCTCGGCCTCTGGCCCCAGCCACTTCAGTGGCCTCTGCAAAACCCCAGGTCTTTAATAACTTCCTTGAGCTGGGGGAACAAAACTGGACACAGGGTTATAAACATGACCTACTGGGTGCTGAGAAGAAGGGAACAATCACTTCCCTTGATGTCCTGGCTGCACTGTTGTTCATACAGACCAGGATGCTCCTGGCTATCTTTGTTGCCAGGGGATGTGGCTGGTTCATGCCCAGTTTGCTGTTCACCAGGACCTCTGGGCCTTTTTGGTAGGGCGGCTCCTCAGCCTCTACCACTGCAGTGCTTAAAGCATGAAATAATTGCCTTGTTTATTTAAACACAGAATACAAGGGAAATTGATATAAAAAGTCTGCAGAAGCGCCTAAACCCTGATGTGTTCAAAGGCTACAACCAAGATTTGTTCTGAAAAAAACCAGAATCCTCCATATGTCTCTCTGTGAGCTGGTAGCTTGGAACAGGTCACTTTCCCTAATTTCTCCACCCTCGGCGCAGCAATATTAACTGAAAGATGTTTAAACCATGGTATTTTCACAAATTATTTCTAAGCAAATATTCTTATCAGAACAGCTGGAGAGATGGTAAAATTATGCCTCTTGAAGTGGTTTCTCATGTTCACAGCCTTAAGCAAAGGTCGCTTTTTAAAGACCTAGCTTGTTTAAATTCATGTCCAGTCCCCAGCCTGAACTGGCATTAATCAAGTAACTGCACAAAACATGCTTGTCGAGATTCCTCCTTAGAACTGTAATACTTTGACCAAAAGAGCTGAGCATCTCTGGCCTTTGCAAGAACACTTTACTATCAGAGGATCAAGAGGGAGCAATAATGTAGCTGCAGATGCATTTGTAAAAATAGCTTCAGATATTTCCAAGTGCAGCTAAGGGCTAAACTACCAGAGAATTTAGAAACTCTGACAGTCAGGGTTTATAAGGACAGTTCTGCAGCATGAAATCCTATGAGCCCCAAGTGCACTAAGGACAGTGGCTTTAACTTTAGCAGTTTAGTTCTCGCAGCACAACATATGAAAGAAAAGTTCTTTTATCTTGTCTGTCCCATATGGAGAAGAACCAAGATGATACAATGATAAACTGCCATCTTATGCTTTAACATAAATGTCAATCTTTTGCTTCTCAAACACATAACCTGCACATACTGTATGTTATTTTAAGTGGCAATAAGGATTTAAACTGGAATTCCTCCCCTTTAAAACTATGTTATATCGGAAATACTGTAGCTTACACAGAACCACAAAAAACTATGACAGTAGTTGTTTCTTCTACTCATTAAGTAATGAGGGATTCTTGGGTAATAGGCATAATAGATAAATACCTTTTCTGCAAACAGATTTTCCAGCCCCTCCTGGGAGATTATAGGGTGGCCTTGGCCAGGTAATGCAACTGAAAACACTACTTGCATTTTTCAAACTGGTCACAGTAATTTCAGACTTTTTTTAAACATCACTGTGATGCACATTATTTCTGTACTACACACGCTGTATGATCTCTTTATTTAAATTTCTTTTCTTCTATGTCCTCACTAGCATGCAACAACCACCAAAACGACACTGAGGATGCCAAGTACATAAATCTGAAAGCACAGATTGCCAGTGGAGGCAAAGTAAGGCAGTCTTTGACTTTCCAAGATGCAGCTCTAAATGCAGTATTCCCTTCCTTTCCCCCACCCCCATCCCTTTTGTTATGGCAATACAAGGCATCACACACACACATATTCAAAAAACTGTTCAATAAGAGGCAAACAGACCATGTAATAACATCTCATGCTGTTTATCCCAACAAAAATCTTAATTGAGCACCCTTTTCCCTCCAGATCTCATGATGAAGGGAACGGGAAAAGAGCAGATCAAGGGCTCTGATCCCTTTGCTACAGCGGAGGCATGAAATCAGAACCAAATACAAACTCCGAGCGGTGCTTCATTACAGGAGGGCTGCTCTCGCATTTCTTTTCATTCTTATTACGACAAATGGACTTAAGCCTCCCGCCCTCCCACAAAACGCTGACATGATGCGGATGCTGCACGGCCGGTCCCCGCGTTACCCGGAGCCGCCGTCCCGGCACGGCGGGGCTGAGGCGGCCGGGCCGGGCTGGGAGCTCGCACCGGCCCGGGAGAGCCGAGCGGAGCCGCAGCCCGGCCCGGGAGAGCCGAGCGGAGCCGCAGCCCGGCCCGGGAGAGCCGAGCGGAGCCGCAGCCCGGCCCGGGAGAG
>VXBQ01002032.1:392677-406012 GCA_013400175.1 Phainopepla nitens | reverse complement strand
TGGCTGCTGAGCGCCGCACACCGCGGCGGGCCCGCCCGGGAACCTGCCTGCGCCAGCGCCCGGGAACCTGCATGGCGCATAGCGCCCGCGCCGCCTCACGGCCCCGGCGGCACCGGGGGGGCCCGGCCCCGCGCAGCCCGGGGGCTCGGCGGGATGCACTGACCTGTCCGCGATCCACCTCCACACCGGGGGGCCGGGCACTGTGCCAGCTCCGTGTGCCACACTCCTCAGTGGGGTCCAGCGACAGGACGAGCAGCAATGGCCACAAACTGAAACACAAGTTTCACCTCAGCATGAGGGAGAACTTCTTCACATTGAGGGTGGCACAGCACTGGAAGAGCTGCCCAGGGAGGGTGTGGCGTCGCCCTCTCTGAAGACATTCCGAACCCACCTGGACGCGTTCCCGTGCCACCCAGTCCAGGTGACGCTGCCTCCCAGCCCGAGCAGGTCTGTGATGCAGTGCCTGTGTCCAGAGGCGGGCTCTGAGGCGAGCAGGCCGCAGCCCCCCGGCCCCAGCTGCCCTCCCGAGCCCCTGGAGCCGCAGCTGCCCACAGCGACGCTCGCCCGCAGCCCGCTGTGACACACGGCGAGGCCGCGCTGTATCCGCAGGGACGTGCTCTGGCGCTGGGCCGGAGCTGAGGGTGTTTTCTGTGAGTCTCCACAGCATCTCTCTGCGAACTACGCTCCTGAATGCCGTGTAGTCCTGTTAGGTAATGACCTCACCCTGTTGCTTGAGCTGCTCCAGAGCAACAAAAACCCAAACACCAAAAGTTTGAACATTACAGCAGGAAACAGCACTCAGTCACATTCCATCATACGGCCAGATTTATGAGAACAAATAATAGTTCTTGGGCCTTTGTGCAAATAATACACAGATCCACTGCTAAAGTTTAAAAATGTAGGATTCATTGTGTACTATTTAAAAGCTCACTGAAGAGGGTTTCTCCAATAACATTTCTTATGGTAAATGATAAACACGTTGGTTCCTCAGGCCTTTTATTAGAAACCTCTCGATCTTTCTAGGCTAGGGCAGCTAGGTGATAGTGACTACTTTGTATATAAAGAAACACATATCTTAGGGCAATTATGACAGGCTTTGCTCATAATTATGCAAATTTGAGATAGTAGCTAATCTTTCTCACTATAGCAAAAGTGAAAAGCTGTCCTAATGTAATTGTACTGCACTGCAATCAGCCAGGTATCAGTGTTTACTGATAGCTGTGTGTTCAGCGTGGTGTGTGTTTATTTGCCCTGGGGTAGCTATACCCCCGGCATTTGCATCAAGGCACATTAATGTATATGCAAAGGTCCTTCACGGAAACACCATTTTGTGAGGGGGGCTTTTAGTTTTGAGTTTAGTTGTTAAGACTCTCCATTTGCTACTAAGAGGCTATTTTCTGTCATGGTTTCCTATGGTCACTTTTCCCATTTGTTCCTTTCTACATGCCAATTACTTGACTGATTTTAGTATTCTTTTGAACATACTAAAAACTCAAAACATTACCCAAACTGTAATGCGCATATGTTTTACAAAGAACTGCAGTGAATCTGCAGATATAATCTGTAGACAGGTTGTTTAAACATTTTTAAATTATGTTTTAATTCATATTATTAATTCTCAAAATTAACTTGATGAAACAGCCTCATATACATAATTAAGTCTCACTTTATCAACATACCAAAAGCAGTATTTCCAGCCCAATAGGGCAGGTGTTTTCTTTTGAAGTTACTGCAGCTGCAAGTATTGTACCACAAATGACCTCTCAAAGACTTCAGAAGTCCCAAAGGGAGTGGAATGTATTTTTTTAACTTTTTTTGAATTCAAGTTTCTAACAAACATTTTCTCTCCATGTCATTTTAGAGACAGTGACTCAGACAGACGGTTATTATAGAAAATTACACACCAAAATGGAAGGTAAAAATAGGGTGCATGATACCAGTCCATGAATATACCTCTCTTACTCTTAAATTTCTGGAAATAATCACCTCCATAAAAGCCAGCCATGGGTGCAGAGTTGGATATTTCCTTTATTTAATGCAAATTCTGCATCATCACCCTGTGCTTTCAGGGTACCTGCAGTTACAAATTACTTCAGATCTTAAAATCATGTTTTGAACCTGTCCTTATTACAGAAAAAATTGCAATGTTAAAAATAAGTAAAAAATCTACATTAAAGATCTACTTCAGAGAAGATTTTAGTACCTATTTGCTATTTTTGTGTTAGCAGTAACAACTGAAAGACCAATTCAGATTAGATCCAGAAAAGTCATTAAATGCTTCAAAATGTATCATTACTTTAAAATGTATCAGAGAACTCTTCCTCATTTTTGAATTTATGCTATGAAGTTTGCAGTTATCAATGCTTTTTAACCATGTACAAGACAATGCACATGCAAATGAACATTGAAATTGACAGTTGACATAATTTTATTCATATTTAAGGATTATATAGGATACAAACATCCCTTCCTTCACAATAAGATAAATATCTATTTCATAATTTGTTCAAAGTGCTTTGAAAATGCTTATCAAAGGTGACAGATTTTGAATTCCTAAGCGGTTGAGGTCTTCCATTGCAAAATGTCAGCCCTAGGTTGATTAATTTAAACATTGTTCATTGTATGTTCATTGTTGTACATAATGAGTTTTTCTCTTAATTAAGGGTTCTTATGTCCAACAAACCTATGTCTCATCACTACAGGAAGAATTTCTTGTAAGGACAGAATCAAACGAAGTGCCAAGGATACCATTCAAAGCTCCTGCTGTAAGTACCTCAACCAATAATGTAAACATCTCCATATTTCATGGTCTTTCTATAAGACTTCAACTTGATATGGTAATAATACTGCAACAGAAAGCAACAGAATTCAGAATGAAATTCGGGTGCATTAATTGCAGAATAAGCATGACAGGAATGGAGTTTTTGCAGTATTGCAAAACTGTAAGGTTAGCTTTTAAAAAGCAAGCAGTTAGTTCTTTTCTCAGCTTTTTAAGTTTGCTTCTATGTTTGTCTCATCATAAGGAATGGGATTCATTCTGCAGCCTGTTCACCTCCTCCCACCTAGGAGGGACTTGAGGGTTGCAGAGAGGAAGTAAAAAAAGCTATTTTGCATCATTTAATTATGAGCTCTTTAGCTGCCTGAGTAATGTTGATGGAGTCCAGAAAAATGTGTCTTGTCTGCCTTAGGCAGCATAAAATGGGAACACGCTTCAGCTCAGAGGGGAAAAAAGGCACATGGAGAGACTGGAACAGGGAACTTGCACTTGACAAATGGCACGAGCGTGAGAAAACTCACTGGCAAAATATTAACACTCCGTCTTCTGAGAAGCTTGACATTTTCAGAGAAGAAGGTTTTGTTGTTTTAAAAAAGCCACCAAACAGACAAAAAACAAGAAAGAAGAAGCACTGTCAAAGCCTGATTCCCTTCCAAGATAAGCAGGCTCCAGTTATTTGAATCACTGTTGTTCTTCCCGGAAGTTGAATAATGGTGCAAAAGGGGTGTATTGTTAAATGTCCCTTGACTGAAAGGAGCAAATCACAGTTCTCTCGTTCCTCAGTTTCCATCCCTGAATTTCCACTGTTTTTCTTGATATTACTCCCCTCTTATAATCATGGCAGTGACAAAGAGTAAGGCCCATGTACATAAGCCCTGTCCCAACCCCTTGGTTGTAAGAACAACTTGTGAAGGCTGCCTGCCTTAAGGTGAAACTACCCAGTTTATAGGGGCTGATTCTGTTCCCACTACAGTCTGAGAGTTAAGCTTTTGAACAAGAAACTTCTCTCAGTTGTAGCTGTCTCCAGATCCTGTAGCTGTCTAGCTGCCTTGGCTATTCTCTAAGTCTATGGTTCCAGAAGGGGAAATTCGTCTGTCCTGTAGCGCACACCCAGACAAGTAAGGGGGTCTGAGCCCAATAAATTGTAAGAGCTTGTAAGAACGTGATCCAGTTTTGGGTACTGACTAATTTGCAGACCTAAACTCTCTTTTGCCGGGCTGGGGCTGTGTGTGTGTGTGTGTGTCTGTGTATGTGTGTGTGTTGGCATTTTCTTGACTTCCACCTCAGGAGTAGTCAGAAGAAAGGTATAAATGAGCGAGATTCGAGCTCGACTTACAGCTGGGCAACCCCATGTCAGACAGTCAGGAAAATTGGTGGTTACTAGCTAAAAACTACTACAAGCCTCTTCCTGCCAATAAGATAGGGAACACAATCAGCAGGTGGAGCAAGTGTTGTTTACTTAAAAATCTCTGTTCTCCAGGACCACCTCAAGCTACTAGTCTGAGTTATTGATAGATGTCATGCACAAAAGTCCAGCTCCTTCAGACAGGACAAAGAAACAGAGAATGAACCACAGGAGGATTGTTTCTGTAGCACCAAACTAAGGGTATTTGGTTTAAAGACTTCTGTTCAATTATCTTAACCAGTGAGGCTTTTAGAATTGGCATTCCTATGCTGGTTTTGCAGAAAAAGTACCTCCTTATCTTTGACAGAAAGAAAAGACAAAAGCAGCTTTGCTCATAGAATGTCTCCTAGAATGGCCAAATCGTATTTCAGGAATATTAAATCATTCTGCCTTTCCATCATAAGGCTTAGGATTTCTAAATTTAAACAGTTCAGAATTAGATCACAAACTACCCTCTAAACAGTGATTTGATGAAATGTAGGAACCCTGTGGAAGGCTGTTTTTCTTAAAATATGACAGAAAAAAGTCTTTATTTTGAGTACAAAACTATCTTGTTAAAAAAGATCATGACTTTGTTGAGATTTTTTCAGAAGTAAAATTCATGAGGAAGTGTCAATGTCTTTAAAAACACGTTTAAATCTCAGGTCAACACTGTATTTGTATTTTGCTGCTGCAAACATGACACATTGCAAATAATTCCTTTAAGTAAAAAGTTGCCTAGACAAAAATGATCTTTTCATCAAGCTGAAGGTTCTTACTGTATATGCAGAGATGTAGGAAAATTTAAAATTCAGATTGTAGTTAAGCTAGGAAAGTATGACTTTTTAAGGCTTGAGAAAATGAAAGAAATAGCAAGCCTTCTATTTCTAGAGCTGAAAAGTCAAAACAAACCTATAAAGAAAGCATCAGGAAAAGACTGCTTGGGTAATACCAATAAAGTGAAGTCTGTCCATAAATAAGTTAACAAAGCTGTGCCTGCAGCCTGTGACATCAGCGTGCTGGCGTGGTCTTTAATGTTAACAACCGTGTACAGAAGCAAGACTTACGTGGTGTTTGCCGCTGATTTTGTAAGTGCTTCTGCACAGGAAAACCATATTTGTAAAGCAAGTGAAAAGGTTAATCACTGCTTGTTCATGTCTCTTCAAGATGTCCTTCTATGGAGAAAGCTTGGGGGGGAGAAAAAAAACAAACTAAAAATGAAAGAACTAAAATGTCACAAGTGCATTGCAGTCTGAAATATATGTCAAGCAAATAATTTTCAGGTTCTGTTATTGCATTGCATGCATATCCACAAAGTTCATGAAACAACTAAATGATGATTTATGCATGGTAACTTCCTTGGCAGTAATTGTTATGCCAAGAAAAACTTATTTACTGGTTGCAGACACCCATACAATAATATATGGATTATTTATTGCATGAACCAATCAATGAGTGTGAAGCACAGATGGTGAATAGTGAAAAGAAAAAACACAATGTTCATTTTCCTTTATTTCCAAAGAAACTATCTAAGCTATATTGTCTTAGTTGTCACTAAGAAGTGGGTCTCTGCTCTGAAATGTAGAGCAAAATAATGCAGCTTGACCTAGAAACTACCGTTTCTGTGGCTACAGAGGTAAAATCATGCTGCAAACAGGCAACAAAGATAAATTACTATGGTACATATGTAACTTAGCTCATGTATTTGTGCTTAGAATCACTGAGAATTCAAAAATGCCAACATATTAATTCTGAAAATCAGATCACCAACAACAACAAAGAAAAACCCTGAATCTGTAGCACTATTCCAGTACTCAAAAGCTGTACTTCATCCATGGGAACTACAATGAACTTGCAAAGACTGAATACCACATCAATATTCTCAGCACCAGCTCAGGAACTTCACAACTCTTCTATTGTTTTATTTATGAATATTGCAGCTCAAGCTTGCTCAAGTTCCACAAGGACTCCATGGCAATCTTTAGGGTGAAGAAAAATCACAGGTTTGCCATGTGCACCTATTTTTGGCTCTTCACTCAATATTCGTATCTTTTTTTTCTTCAGTTCCGTCATAGCCGCTTTTATATCATCAACCTTATAAAAAAGATACAGTTCACACAAATTAACATATTGCACTGTATTATGCAGATTTTACATTTAGGAGCAATAACATAATTCCTTACTGAAATGTTATTTCTAGGTTCTAATATAATTCTGAAAATAAGTTATAAACCACTCTAAAACATCTAGTCTTAAAAATAAAAACACGACAGAATTTTGCATTTGTTATTTGAAGATTTTATAAAATACCATTTAAACAAATTGTGCTGTATTTAAGAAATGAATGAACCAAAATCACTCATGCACAAAGCCCATTGATTTTTTTTGTTGTTACTTTATAAGGACTCCATAAATGATCTAAATTCTGCATTATTTTTGCTAGAAAGATTATATTGCTCTCCAGCTCTCAATAACTAAAGAAAAAATACGTCCCTTTATAAGTGATGACAGAGCACTGACTCATTAAATGCTGGTGAAAAGCGAGGGCAGTGGCAGAAGGTAAAAGTCTCTTTTAGATTTATGTATTCTCCTTCTGAGCAGATTAAGGTTCATAAAGTTTCCCAAGGACAAAAGCTTGGAATAATCAAAAATATATCCAGTTGTGGTCTTCCTATTGAACTTAACTATAATAATAGCTATTAATACAGTATTTCAGTACAGTTTCCTACAGAAATATGTAATTAACAAAAACATGCCTATACTGTATGCTGTGATCTGAAGTTTGGATGTCATGTCATCCAATGAAATTTAAATTTTCCTAAAACTTAAATGCATTCTATTTTTGAAATAATAACATTAATACTCAGTTTAGAAAATGCAATAGTCAATCATTAATAAAGACCTAGAATTAAAATAGTATCACTGCTATTTTTCAAGACCGACGTGTCAGGACATGACTTGATGAATAAACTCTCCTGATGTCATTGTAGGGAAGAAGGAAATTCCTAGCTTTAATTCAGAGGAACAGACATCACCTAATTCCTACTCATTTGCAGCAGTTTTGTTCATGAATATTCCAAACTCACTACAGTTCTTCCTACACACAACTACCAGTCTGCAAAACGAAAAGGAATGACTGTCAAATTATCTAACTAGAACATGTGACATGTGCCATGGCCCCCTCCAGATTCTCTCCCTGAGCAGAAAAGCCACAGCAGCTGCTGCTCCTGTCCTGCAGAGATGGCCTGAAGAGGAACTGAGTCTGGGCTCAGCTGGAATGAATTCCTGCATCACCAAGGATGAGTGCCAGTAAACACTGGAAAGCCTTGGGGTGCATCCATGCTAGCAGAGTACCAGACTTGGATTGCTCTCTTACTCTACTGTGTCCAGCATGGTTTTCACTACAATTAAATTGTAACTGGTCAGGAATAATTTAATTTCTTCTTAAAATACTCTTCTTTTGTGAAACAAGTTGTCTATCAAAACATCTGTCTAAATTTTCCTTTGTATAAGAGAGAAGAAACATGACAGCCTTATGTGTTAGTTCTTGACACAGGTCAAAGCTATTACAATACACATTCTTTAATGTATTTATCTTATTACATGAAATATTATGTTAAAATACCTCAATGCAGATATGATGCATTCCTCCAGTCTTGTTTTTTTGCAGGAAGCTTGCAATGGGGCTTTTCTCTCCTAAAGGATGTAGAAGTTCCAGCTTGGTATTTCCCAGCTCCACAAAAACAGTGTAGACACCATGTTCAGGAAGAGCAACAGTCTCACTCACCTGGGCTCCCAACACATCTTTATACAAGGACTGAGCTTTCTCCAAATCGGGCACTGCAATTGCCACATGATTAAGTCGGCCCAGTTTCCACAAACAGCTTGGAATGTTTTGTGAAAAGGACTTTGATGATGATAGAGTTCGTACTGTGGGAGCTGAAGTCTGCAATCTGCTAAGAAGCCCTGAAAAAAAAGTGAATAGCACTGACACGATGCTTTTGAGAAAGTCTCAGTGCCTGCTCTTTCCCCTGTACAGGCCTGCAGAGCTGCCAAGTCATTGGCACACCCTTTGTGCAATGTTCAGGGTAGACTGAGAACAAGGAAATTGTTACTCTGTTTTCAGACTAAGTAAATATTCAGAAGTATTAAAAAAAAAAACCAAAACCCAAAGCAGACTCAAATTTGGTGTAAATCCTTAAATATGCCTCTTGAAAAGAGGAAAACATGAGCAATTGTAAAGGCCAACTGTATCATGTGTTTAAAAGTGACTTTTGAGATTTTCAGACCTTCTTACAAAATAGAGAAAAAAATAAAGATATGCCTGTACATCTCAAAATTATAGCAAACAAAAAGATCACAAAGAAAAAGAAATATATAAAATGAGGGTACTTACAAATTAAAAATTAAAAATTAATCTGTCAGTACTAGAATCTAGAGGGGTTGAGTGAGGAGAAATTGTCATAGTATCAGTTGTTTGTAGAACCAAAATTAGAATTAGAATAAAGGACAGAATTAGATTAAAGGATACATTCATAAAATCCACATTTTAATTCCATGCCAGTTTGCTTCAGGCCAAGTCAGAGCTCCCAATGTCTCAAGGCCAAGCTAGAGGCATCAGCATTTTGGGAGTCTTTGAGGCATTCTTTGCTTTAAAGTCACAAATGTGCTATTTTTCTAAGAGATGGTGGCAATGCTGCACTGAGATTCTGGCTGCTTTGCAACACACTGAGGACAGACAGCCTGGCTGGGCTCTTGGTACTCTGTAAGGCCAGTAATAGCTGTAATTAATTAAATCACCTTTGCTTCACTGTATGGAACTGAGAACTACCATTCCACAGGAATTCAACATTCGACAGCTACCAGTTAATTTTTCTTCCAAAAGATAACTGATAAATCTTTAAACCTAAGCCTTTCTGAGAATTCTGTGATGGAGGAAGAAATGTTTGCATGCATTTGACACTTAAAATTACAACATGCAATGTGCATTTTAGCAAGGACTTAGTATCACAAAAGTAAGTCTATTCACAATCTCTTCATGATATATCAACATCCTACATTAAGTATTTCCAGAAACTTGCCCAGTGCTGCAAGTAACTGCCCTGCAGCATTTCTTGCCAGGCTTTCACACAGTCCATCCTGTCATGTCCTCCATCACAGCCCGAAGTTCTGGACAATTCTTTCACTTGTTACCTTTAGGCTATCATACTGGTGTAGTACAGCAATGGCTTTTCAACTTTTTACCTGTTAAAAAAATCCCCTAGAGACTTCCACACAAAAAAATTCTTGTTTTTCAAATGTCTATGCAGAAACTATTTTGTAGAAACACTTGCCATGTCAATGCAGCTGAATCAGGGTGAACCAAGTGACTCCGTGAGGGAGCAGAACTGTGCAATGCCTAAAATGCACGCAGTACAAACATGCAGGAGCTAGGTGGCATGGTTAAAGGCATGGATAATTAACTAGTATAGGGTCTGACAGTTAACCAGAGTAAATAAATGTGTTACAAAAAGTAACAACCCCCCCAACATCTGCTATACAGTCTTTCCTGCCCACCTAAGCTTCTACTGAAATAGCTCCATTTTGTACAGTGATTTCTTAAGACATGATTCAATTCTTGCTGAAGCAAGAGATATTTTTTCCATTTGGAGGCAGGCAGTATTCTCTAAATAAGAAAAATCCTTTGAAAGAGAAGGATCCCTTACTACATAATTTATTATGTTTTCCAGAGCCTTTTACTGTTTTATTCTTTCTTCCCAATATGGACAGACAGTGGTTCAATAGAAATACTACTAATGTAGATCTTTTTTTAGAGCAGTCTTTACTAATGGAAAGGCAAAGATTTTCCCATTCTTTTACATGTGACATCTATAATTCTCGCTGCACTTCACAGAGGGCATATGACTAAATGGTTATTGTAATTTAATTTATATTTTTTCTATTTCAAGTAAATTGACAAAGACATAGACTATTATTCAGCTATTTGTGAAGCACTAGGAAAAAAAATAGAAAATACTCTTTCTTATGGGTTCTGCCCCAGAAATATCTGATTTCTTGTGGTGTTTCCTGGGAAGACAACATACTGAAAAAGTGTAAATTCCTAGGATCCTTGTAAAGTCAAAGATACTTAAATGCTCACTCATACAGGCATTTATACTACGAAGTCTTGTGAATTTATCCTAGCTCTAGTCAGATGCATACAGAGTATTAATTTTAAATCCATAATTGAATTGACTGAGATTAAACAAAAAGCATTTTGTGGTTTTTTTACATTATCTAGATTAGTAACTATATAGATTACTTAAAATTCTAATCTTCTTCTAACCCAATAATCAAAAAATGGCCCTGCAGTGAAAAAGAAAGCTTTTCAGCAAACTTCAGATTGAAACCCCATGTTTCACTTCCATGTTTCCAAGAAAGAAAAACTTGTGTTTATATATACATCACAAAACTAGTTCTATAGTATATAACCTTCTTGAGCTTCATCTGAAGAATATTTTTTAATTGATCTATTTGGGGGTCATTCTATTGATGGTTGACTGATCTACTTGTAGTATGCACATCAGAGTTTAAATACACAGTTGTACCAAGTATGAGTTACATTCTTAACAGAGCAGATTATGAAGTAACAAGTCTGAAATACCCCATAAACTGAGCTCCTCACCCTTCAAATGCTTATTCATAGGCTTGTTTGTCACTTCTGATGTGGAGCAGTATTCATGACTTAACCAAGGAAACTAAGGAATCAAACACAAGCCAAATCCAACTGCACTCAGTCATGTTCTCCATGGGAAGGTGAGTTGCAGTAAGAACCTTGTCACTGGGCATTGCTCTATTGTCACTCATTTCAGGTGGAGATGAACGCCCAAAGCATGGAGAGGATGCTGTTACCACAGCGAATGGCACATAGAGAATTTGGCGTTTGCTTTGTAAGTTTAGCCTACGCCAGCTAATGCCAGCTGTAAATGTACCCGTCAGTTGGATCGGGAGACCTTGTTTTTATTACNGTCCAAGGGCCGTGCTCTGTCCAAGGGCCGTGCTCTCTCCAGGGGCCGTGCTCTGTCCAAGGGCCGTGCTCTGTCCAAGGGCCGTGCTCTCTCCAGGGGCCGTGCTCTGTCCAAGGGCCGTGCTCTGTCCAAGGGCCGTGCTCTCTCCAGGGGCCGTGCTCTGTCCAAGGGCCGTGCTCTGTCCAAGGGCCGTGCTCTCTCCAGGGGCCGTGCTCTGTCCAAGGGCCGTGCTCTGTCCAAGGGCCGTGCTCTCTCCAGGGGCCGTGCTCTGTCCAAGGGCCGTGCTCTGTCCAAGGGCCGTGCTCTCTCCAGGGGCCGTGCTCTGTCCAAGGGCCGTGCTCTGTCCAAGGGCCGTGCTCTCTCCAGGGGCCGTGCTCTGTCCAAGGGCCGTGCTCTGTCCAGGGGCCGTGCTCTGTCCAAGGGCCGTGCTCTCTCCAGGGGCCGTGCCCTCCCCAGGGGCCGTGCTCTGTCCAGGGGCCGTGCTCTGTCCAGGGGCAGCAGTGGGCACTGCGCGCATCTGGGAGAGAACGTGCGAAAGAGCCCTGCGGTAGAAAGGGGCATTTGCCCGGGAAGTTTTCTGAGCAAATCCCACTGAATCAGGTTGGAAAAGACCTCCGAGATCTTAGAGTACAAACTATGACAGAACACGACCTTGTCAACTAAACCAGCGTCTAAGTGCCACATCCAGACTTCCCTTTAACACTTCCAGGAACAGTAACTCCACCATCTCCCTAGGCAGCCCATTCAAGTATGTCATCACCCTTTCTGTGAAGAAATTTCTTCTGATGTCAAATCTAAATGTCCCCTAGTGCAGCTTGAGGCCATGTCCTCTTGTCCTGCCGCTGTTGCCTGGGAGAAGAGACCAGCCCTCACCGGGCTGTTACCCTCCTGCTGTAGGGAGTTCTAGAGGGCAGTTAGGTCACTCTAAGCCTCCTTTTCTCCAGGCTGAGGCTCCCCAGCTCCCTCAGCTGCTCCTCATCCAACCTGTGCTCCAGTTACTTTTCAAGTTCTTTCCCCATTCTCTGGGTTTACTCCAGCCCTCAATGTCCTTTCTGAACTGAGGGGCCCAGAACTGAGGGGCCCAGAACAGGACTCAAGGTGTGGCTTTACCAGTGCGGAATACAGGGGAAGAATCACTTCCCTGATCTGGCTGGCCACACTTTTCCTGATACAGGCCAGGATGCCATGAAGCATTGTGCCAGAGAGACTCAGGACAGTGAGCAGGCTGTCTGCTGATGCTGCACTCTTGTTGTGTCAGGCATAGCACACTGTGAGTGGCTGAGATATAGCTTAAATAGATAAGCAGTTTATGCCACTTCAAATCTGATTATGTGTGTTTAGTTAAAAGTGCAGATTAAAATCAGTGGTCAAAATGGGTATTTGAAAGTCCCAACATATGACTTTCAATTTCCAGTACAGATTGTGTGTCAGGTGTGTTTCTGATGTTCAGAGAATTGCAGGTACAGGTCACAGTCACAGCTCTGCTGGATGGGCCCTGCTCCACACCATGGTTTTTGGAGTGTGCAAAGTGACAGTGAGGGGACACAGAAGTGGCATTGCAGGTCTTTCTTTTCTCTGCACTGAAAAAACTTCATTTGTTGGTACGAAGGAAACATGAAAGCGGCAGAGGCAGGAGGCAGTATTGAAGTTAAAAGGTTAATCACAGTTTTGGATCAAGTTGCAGAAGGGCTGTATGGGTGGCTGGAAACACAAGGGTCTGTGGGTGTAGGGCTTAATTTGACTTTGTAAAATAAACTTTAACGAGACTACATGATGCAAGAGGGGAGCTGAAGAGCACTGGGCAGTGCTGTGCTGATGGTGAAGGGGTGTGTGCGTGCCTCGTTAGTCTGAACTTGTAGACACCAGGTAAGATCGGGTGTTTTGCCCACAGAATCAGCTGGAAATGTGTGGTTCCAAAATAACCCTTGTATCTAGGTCAGAGACTCAGCACTGTGAAGTAAGATGACTGTAGCCTCACTATATTTAGTGCAGGTTTCCCGGTGCTGATGCACATCCCAGTCTACAGCAACACCGCGCCCTTCCCAGCGCGGGAAGCAGCAGCCACCAGGGCACGGCCGCCATACGCTGCTCGGGGTTCGGGGAGAACCAGGCGTGTGGAACAGGGGGCTGGGCCAGGAGGCGGGGATGCCTCGGTTCGGGAGGCGGGG
>VXBQ01002032.1:336503-384913 GCA_013400175.1 Phainopepla nitens | reverse complement strand
TGCGTGGGGAAGGGCGGGAGGCCGGGCCGGGCCGGGCGGGCTGTGGGGGGCTCCGGCTGGGCCCCTTTCCTCGGGGGCACGGGCGGCCGAAGGGGTCCTAGCGCGGGGAGCGGCGGTGGCGGCAGCGGGGCTGGGCCCGCGAGGGGCAGGCATATCAGGATGGCAGCACCGGGAACCGCTCGGGAACCTGGGCCCCGCCGTCCAGAGCACAGACAGAGCACATCCAGCCAGCGGTCGGGGAGCTGTCGGCAGCTCCTGAGCCCCGGCCCTGGCAGAGCTCGGCCCAGGCGCACCGCGGGCTCGGGCAGGGACGGCAGCCGTGAGGGTGAGGGCTGCAGGGCCGCCCGATGAGTGCTCTGGAAACGGGTGCTTGGCACTGAAAATAGTCTGTCAGTAGCAAACAAGACAATGATAAAATGTTCCCAGCGACAGGATGAGGAGCAATGGCCAAGAGCTAAAACACAGGAAGTTTCACCTCAGCTGAGGGAGCACTTCACATTGAGGGTGGCAGAGCACTGGAAGAGCCGCCCGGGGTGGTCAGGGAGTGTCCCTCTCCAGAGACATTCCAAACCCACCTGGGTGTGTTCCTGGGTTACCTAGTCCAGGTGACCCTGCCTGGGCAGGGGAGTTGAACTGGATCATCTCCAGAGGTGCCTTTCAACTCTGACTATTCTGTGAAAATTAGAGGACTTGCCTATCTGAATTCCAGCTTCATTTGCTGATGTAAATGCATTGAGATTAATTTTTCATTTAAAGGCAGCTGCAGTGCTCAGCTTGCCTGTGGTGTGCTTCCCTGCCTGGTAAGGCAAGCTAAAGAACAGTAGCACTGTAAGTTGAGGATTGCTTGACTTCTCCACTTTTCTTCTGTTCATCTTGGTTGCATCTGCTACCTTAGAAGACCACTCATTCAATGTATTTTTTTTTCAAGGCATGTCAGAGGATTACAGATGGAAAAAGAAAAGCCAAGAAAAGTCTTATAAGTATTACAGAATAAAGAAATATAGCCTGAATGGAGTTGTCTGTGCCATGTAATTGCTGTGAAGTTTTGTAATGGCAGAAGCTAGGTCTTCAGGAATCAAAAGATCTGGAATAAGTTTGTCATTCAGTAAAAATAAGAAGAAAAAAGAAACAACAAAAAAAGTGGAAGTTAGAGGAACACCATCTACACCTTCAGCATCATCCTCTATTACTTCCTTTTTTAACAATGTCCCCCCTGCCAAAATTAGCTGTCCCATGTGTGGGCAATTGGTGCCAAGATACGGAATAAATAAGCACATTGATGAAACATGTCAGAGAAACTGTGGTGAGATTGGTACCAGTGATGCTACACTGAATTCTTTTAAGAATAAGAGTCCTCCAGCTGCAAATCTGAGCAATAGTTCTAGCTCATATTTTTCAAAAACCCTCTTAAATCTAGAAACAAGTCCTTCCAAAAGTAATTTATTGAAAGCAGGAGGGAGTGCAGCACAACAGACTAGTCCTTACTTTAGCAATAATTGTTCAGTCTTTACCGCTAGCAATGAATCCCAGGCTCGAACAGTTAGAACAGTCTCCTTGGGAAGCTTGTCTTCCAAACTGTCCCGAAGACGCTGTCTGCAGGGAGGAAAACAGGTCTTGTATGAAGAGATCAACTCTTCCCCTCCAGCTGTTCACAGTGCCTGTGGAAGTGCTGCAGCACCAGATGATGATGATGATATTGACACTGGGCAGAGTTCTCAGAAAGAAAATCAGCCTTCTCAGAGAGAGAACCAGGAGCAAAATTTTTCAGAGAGGGAACCTGAATTTCAAACCGGAATAAACAAATGTAATCAAGAAGAACTTGTGGATATGGTTCAAGTGCCTTTGCTGGCTGATAACAGTAATGACAAAAGGTTCTCATCTGGTACAAGGAGCACCAAAGCAGAAAGCAGGTCTGAAGGTGGGATACATAGTCCTGATAAATTTGAAACATCTCTAGCCATCCATACTTCTGCAGAGGTGACCAGCAATTTGGAGGTCGAGACTCAGCCTCACACTGAGGTTACTCCTTCTTCAAAGACAGAAGTGAACTGTGGGACAGAAAATTGCTTTAGCAGAGATGATGCAGAGGTACTTCCTGTGGAAGTTCTTGAAGACTTTAAGAGTGACATGAACCATACTTTGTTAGAAACTGTGGAAAAGGCAGAATCTCAGGATTCCACTGGGGACATTCTAGACAAAATAGATGAGGTCCTCTCTGTGCCCAGCTCTCCTGGTCACCCATACTACCTCCAGAATTTTTTAGTAGTGCTGCGAGCAGTATTGGAGAATGAAGATGATGTCAGACTATTTAATGAACAAGATTTGAGCATTATAACCAAGTTCTACAAATTATCAGGTATTTTTTCTTAAAAAAAACCATTTCCACTTTCCACATTCTAGAGAGCATTGTTACATGGTTTTATGTGAGAAAAATTATATCAACTGACAGTTTAACTTGATGCATTTTTTAAGGGAAGAAGCTCCTTTTTCTCAGGAGATGTATCCCTCAGTGGCTTTTTGTGAATAAACTCTCCTGATGTTGTTGGGTACAACAACTCTGCTGAGAGAATGGGGGACACAGCCTCACAGCCCTCCCAGCAGCCTGGCTTGTGGCCGTGGATGCAAGCTGCCAAACCTGGGGGGTCTGCAGAGCCCATTGGTGCACTCCAGACCATAAGAATATTACAGTAGTGACGTCTTGGAGCTTGGTAAAGCCTTGTTTATCTCGTGGTAGTTAAAGGGGAATATATAAAGAAAGAAAGCAACAAAAGTCTTGTTACTGGCTCTCTGAGGCAAACAGCAGATGCACATCATTTGCATCCAGAGATTCAGGAACGAGCTCACAGTTAGGCCAGTAGTGTAAGCAGGCAGTGGCTACTTTGACAAACACTAAAAGAGATGTTCACGATACACCTTCACCCATTTCCACTCTCTGTTCCCTGGACGTGAGCCACGCTGATCAGTAACAGGAGCCTGTTTTGTTAGGTAAAAGAACTTCTTGATTCTCTTTTGGTAGTGTGATTTCAGAATTCCCCTCCCATGTGATTTGGGAATACAGAAAGAATTACTGCAGAGTGGTGCTGGTAAATCCATGTCTGCACTGGACGTGAGGGTCACGGATGAAACAATCTCTCTTTGCAGGGTAGGAAAGATGCAGCAGTTGAGCTGTGAGAAGTGAGGGGATAGCACTAAGTCAATAGATAACAAATCCTGGACAACTGGCAGATGGACATCATTGGCTTCAAGAAATACCAGGCAGGATACTTTAAAAGTTCAGGTAGATGAGTTACCTGTCCCACATAAGACGTTTCTACCCAAGCGTCGTCTTTCAGTTATCGTAACACAAAGAAGCCCACACACCTGCTTAGTTCTATGAAGTTGCTTGAATATACGGTATTTTCCAGTATTTAATTATTTTCTCTGAAATATCTACCATTTTTCAGTGAGTTGTCTGTAACTTAGTGTAAGTTTATGAAGCCTATTATGAAATTATTATTGCAGCCATAGCTTAGTCAGTTCTGTGGTCTGGAGAAAGAATTCCATGTGTTAACCTTTTTCCTTTCTCCAGAATTATAAAAACTGATGACAACTTTAAAGGAGTTATAACCCCACAGAGAAAATGACAAGCTTATATGTCTGAATGTTGTTCTCCCAGTGAACTGATCCTGGAAAGATTCTATTAAAGAAAAGGCTGAAAAAGTCTTATAAGGACAGGAGAATTGTTAATAAACATTTAATGTTTATCTGCCATTTTTTCTTTATATCTAGGTCTGGTAGTGTTTCAGTGTTTGTCATTAATGATCAATTTCAGTTAAGCAGCAGCAGACAGGGGGAAAAATTTAGAAGTTAATAGGGGTTGAATTAAATATTCAAAAGCTTGTTGAATGTAGTAATAATAGCTAGACTATTTTCAGCTAAAATTTAATAAGCTATTTTGTTGAATTTCAGTATCGTTTGTATTTAAAAAGTCTTTTAAAAAGGTACTTTAAAAGAGTACTTCCCTGATAAAAATCAAATTAATAGTTTTTTCTCATTGTTTTCAGAAGAAATATTAGTATAATTTGGCTTATCTTTGGAAAAATAAGAACCTGAAGAATGCTGAACAGAGAGGTATTCTGTGATTATGAAATTATTCTGTCAGACTGCAGCTTCTTTTGTTCCCTAGCGTAAAATATTTGGTTATTGAACGACTGTTTAAGAAAGCAAAAAGGCCTATTTAACAACACAAAATGCAGGTTGAAAAAGGAAGTTCTCTTTTACTATAAAATGAAATATTTCTTGAAAGGCAAGCATGTCAAAATGCATTTTAGTAATGTACATTACCTACAAAATATGTTGTAATACATTTCCCCCTACAAAACTTAAAGTTTCTAATGAACTTATTAATTACTTGGAAAGGTAAATCTGATATTTTACCAAGTCTTCTTGTAGAACATGGGGAAATTTAAAATGTGTTTTAGAGAGTACCTGCAACAAAGTCATTTTTCTAGTTAATAGTACTGTGTTTAGAATTTACTCTTCTTTTTGTCTTTCCCTACTTTAAATAAAATTTGCAGTTGGTGGGCAGAAGTTGTATGTGAGACTTTTTCAACGCAAACTGAACTGGTTAAAGGTGAACAAAATAGAGTATGGGGAGATAAGTGTGGATTTGTCACCAATAATTGAAGAACTAGCTGAAGCCAGATTTCTACAAACAGGTAAGGCCAGCATTAATAAACCTTTAAAATACTACAAATAAAATCTGAAGTTGTGTCATGTTAGAGGTCAATGCACTACATGCTTGTCTGTGCCTTGGGAAGAGATTAGAGGAGCAGAATGAAGGCTTCAGGTAGATGAGTGGTCTTGTGAAAATACAAATTGTGTAAATTAGATAATAGAGAAGACCAGTTTTTCTAAACAGCATCTCTTTCATAACTCAGCAGAATCTTTTAATCTTTGCAGTTGTTTTGAACTTGTAATGGGTGTTCTTTTTCTGGTTATTCTTTTCCTTCAAAGTAGACCTGTGAAAAGGTCCAGTAGAAGGTGCAGAAGAATTTCAGGGTGAATCAGATAGCATTGTTAATACATTTTTTAAGAGCCTGATATAACTTAGGTCAAAGTTATGATGGAGTGACAGAATGACACTAATCAATATTTACTGTACAAATATACCACAGCACTTGACAAGGGTGGGTGAGTTAGGAGGAGTAATCCTCCTCACCTCCAGCACTGCAATAAACAAATAACCTGCTTTATAGACACTGATCTATGGGGATTTATTTCCAGCCTAGCTTTTGGGCCTCAAACCTAAATCATTGGATTAGTACTAGGTTGTATGAATGTGCTGTGCGCTGTTGCTTGAGTGTATGTGTATAACAAAATTAATATCTGTGGATAATTTTACTTTTAGAATCTGAATTGGAAGACCTGTGTGAAGGGTTGGATTTGCTTTCAGCCCCTGAGCTAAAAACACTGGCAAAAATCTTTCACTTGCCAAACCCAAATGGTCAGAAACAGCAACTTGTGGATGATTTTCTGAAGTTGTCAAAGCAGCGTTCCATCTTCAGCAGGAATCAGGCTGGTATTGGGACAGTGATTTTAAAAAGGTAAATGTTTACAGCTAAATTTTGCAGGAGGGTGGAAGTTGTGCTTCAAAAGACTGAAGTCTGGATGCCTTTTCAAGAGAGGAATGCATTTAGTACATTTATTAATAAAAAGGGTGGCATTACATTTCAATTCACAGTGAGTCAAAGGGAAGGGTAAATACTAAACGGCATAGTGTTTCTGCTTTCAGGGAACATCAAGTTTATGCATTAATTGGCTTGAAAAAAACTTATACTTCATTCAGTGTATTTTAGTTTTTACAGGTCGTGGTAAAAACTGTCTTATAACATTTTTATTTGTCCTTCCAGGGTGAAGGACCTGGCTGGAAAATGTGTCAGGGTCTGCAGAGACGCTCGGGCTGTCTTTTCCCGAATCCTGCTGCTGTTCTCACTGCCTGAGTCACTGGAGGAGGAAGAAGCTGGCAGTGCTGGGCAAGGCCTGCTCTCCACAGTCCTTAGGGCAAACATGGGGCGTATGGTGTTCCCCAGTTACACAGTAAACAGGAAAACACAGGTCTTCCAGGACAGAGAGGATCTCATCAGGTAGGGAGAGCTTTGGCAACTTGGAAATCTGTTCATTTCCAGAAAAGCTTTACTGCAGCACTTGTGCAGGCAAATAATTCAAATGTAGAACTCCATATGTAAATATGTAGAAGTGTTAATTTTACAATTATTTTAAGTGCATTTTTGCATCGTGGTAGGACTTGTAATTCACGGTCTCTTGCATTTTGAAACAAAACAGCTTATTTATTTGCTTCATGATCATGTGATGGAAGCTGTTTCCTCATTTGCTATGCTGATTCTGAGCTAAACAAAAATTATATTCTCTAGTGTTAAATAAATTTAAACACAATGTGCCCTTCTAGTTTAAGATGTGCCCTACAAGATTAAGAGTAAAGGTAGCTGTGTGTCTTTGGATGGTTCAATGTCTTTGGAGACTGATAGGGAAAGAATTTATTTCTTTAAACTATAGATGATTTTTAAGTGTAATAAAGTGGTTTTTACCACAGGTATGCAACTGCTGTTCATCTGTCAAATGATATAGCCACTGCAATGGTAAATGGGAACTGGGAAGAAGCTAATCATCTCTATTTGTGTGCTAAAGAAACCTGGAGCGAACTGAAGAGCCACCCCTCTTTGAGGTAGTGAACTGGAAACTGTTAAGTGTGTTATCTTACCTTGGCTACTCTTCCTTTGGAAAGAGGCTTATCAACTAAGGATGTTATTTAAAGCTGATAAAGCAAGAGAATTTAGTGTTCGTGGAAGCTGGGAACTTCCTGATTGTTTAGCTTTTAAATTACAATATGAAAAGACCTTTTTAATAAAATCTTGGGAAAGAGTTGGTAGGCATGGATATAGCACTAAAACAGTTATATTCTGTGTGCAAGTGCAGGAGAACAAGAGCCTTATTTTTCCCTTGTCATAGTTTGTTGGTTTTTTTTTTTTTAATGGCTTTCAAACAAATGGCAATAAGCAGAAATTAAAGTTGACTGTGAACAAAAGAATGTTGCAAATGTTACGGGAAAACATGCTGGGGTATTCATGTCTTTAGAGTTCCAAGTGGGTGTTACTCAGGAAATGTTACTAAATATCTGAGAACTGAAATAACATGTATTGGGTTTGAAGGGTTCTTCATCAGTTTTTCTTTTAATTGTTTTGTTTTCTGGCTTAATGATACATCACAACTTAAAGCCTTATGTTTAACATTCTATTCAATTCCTTGGCAACTGATTTAAAATAATACTCATAGAGGGTCATTTGGAGGTCGGTTCCATTTTACACTGAAGGCAGTGGAAAAATCTATTTTGATTTTAATAAGACATTCAAAAGACTTTGTCCTGAAACACAGAGGTGCCTACTGAAAAGATGTTTAGTCTTCAGGCAGGAAATTCCTGTTCGAGGCTTTTTCTTTTGTTCAGCTTTGTTTCTGAAGTTAAACTGCTGGCTTATGAGAATGAGTTGGTAACAAAATATGATGTAGTAAGTTACTGCTTTGTGTCTGTTGTCAAACTGATTAACTCATAATTCTACTGGTGTTGAAACTAAAATATGCTGTGCAAGTGCAGCTTGCACCTGCTCCTGAAACCAAACTATTGCCTTACCTTTGGGTTCTTAACTTTGCAGCTGGGATACTCCTCTCAGATCAATTTGGATATATAAGGCATTTAATTTGGTAAATGCTTTGGGTATAAATATTCTTAGTAAAACTGACGTAATTAAATTGATCTGAACTACTTTTATTTTTCAGCTATCACAGGATTTTACCTGATTACCTGCGGCGTTTCACAGTTGGCTGGGTGTACACAAGAATCCTTTCTCAAGGAGTTGAGATTCTGCAGAGGCTTCACAAGTATAAGGTAAAGTAATGAGGTGAATAGAAATATGTGCTTAGTTTTTATACATCAGTTTACATTTCTGATGTGGCTGGAAAATGGTGGTAATGTTTGCCAGGGCTTGCTACAGTTCTAGTAACAGGTTACTTTTAAAGGAAAAGGGCTCTTTTTTTGTGATGCTTTAGGAAGTTATAAATTGTTTTGATTTCTGCTTATGCTTTGAAGATTTACCATATGTAATACACCATAAAACCATTGCTGAGATATGCTTGTTTCATTATTTAAAGATACCTGTGTTTCACTAGATTTGGCTATTGCTTTTTAATAAGAAAAATCTTGGAAGAGAAGTCTTCTAGAAATCCCTGCATCCTTTAACATCTCCAAATGCCTCTGATTTACATGTTAAAGTAATTTTGAAAAAGACCTCACCTCTGCAAAAAAAGCAACAAGTAATACTTAAGATATTTTTCATATGCTATAAGGGATACAGAAAGGATAAAAATACTGTATTTTTGGCAGCTAACCTTTAAGTTTACATAAAAATATTTCTATTCTAGGGTTTTTAAGATACATGTATGGATCTGAAATGGATATATTGGGTAGTGGAGTAAAAACTAGGTTTGGGTTATCCAGAAACAAAGTTTCTCTAGTATTCATTAATTAAGGGAAAGTGACAAGCTAACTTGAACTTGGTTTTGTAACTCAATTACTAAAGGTCGAATCCCATTGCTACAGGAAGCAGTGCAGCAGCTGCAGAGCCTCCTGGCCCAGGATGTGTATTGTGCTGACAGCAGAGGGAGATGGTGGGATCGGCTGGCTCTGAATTTACATCAGCACTTGAAAAACACTAAGAAGGTATCTTCAAAACTGCTGCTGGAAAGCTGGAAACACTGCAGGCATTGTCTGAGAACATTTTTTAGAAGTATTTCTTATGGAAAAAACGGTGGATTAGAATCTCCTAAAAATGCAGATTTTATTAGGAATCCTAAAGTCAGACTACCAGTTTCAACTAAGAAAATTAATCCATTTCCTTAATCTTATAGTGATCAATAGAAACTGAGAGGAATTATTTTACTGTACTAGTGTAAATCTGAACCCAGAAGCCTCCTTGTGAAAAATGTTACTCATTGGTTAGAACTTCACCACATCAGTTAGCAAGGCATCCCTGTCCTGTAAGCTCGTCCTCACACTCACCTGTTTGTGCCTAAATGGATTGCCGTTGAGCAGAGGTCTCTGTAAGTGGCTGTTTGTCCCGTTGCTGTTTGCCAGGCCGTGGGCTGCATCCGGAGGGGGCTGGCGGACCCAGCCGTGCGCAGCGGGCACCGCCTGTCCCTGTGCCAGCGCGCCCTGCGCATCAGGGACTCGCCCAGCTGCAGGCAGCTCCAGGGCCTGCTGCAGGACCTGCCCCTCCTCGCCGTGCAGGATGTCACACACGTAAGTGAGCCACAGCAGCTCCTGAGCTCTTCTGACCTCTGACAAGGAAAAGGAATCTGGGAGACTTGTTACGTGCTGTGCACCAGCCTCTGACTGACGTGATGCAGGAAAAGGAATACAAATGTGTTTCTAAAACAAAAGCCTCTTGTAATCAAATACTTCTGTGTTAGTCAGCTTCTTGTCTGAAGTTAGTCGGCTGTGCACTGATCTAATTTGCGTTGCTTTATATTTGTTATGGACGTGATCAGCCATAAACTCCACTAATTCATCAGCAATGCCCTCAGAGCCTTTCTGGCTGACGAGTCTGATCAGATTAGTGCATTGCCTCTGGTGGCTGCAGGCCAAGCATTCTGTGTGCTAGAAAAGGTAATAGTAACCTTAGCATGTTGTCAGCATTAGATTAATGGCTAAAAAAATAAGCCACTGTTCTTTTAGGAACCTTTGGAAGTTATACACTCTAAATATATGTTATGCAAATATTCAGTGTGGGGCACTTGCATCACATTAGAATGGATTTTAAAATAATCTATTTTTTCCATACCATTGTAAAGATAATTCTGGACGGAATCAGAGGAGAGCCTCACTTTCTCTCCCAGCCTTCTCACTGTGTCTCCCTGCAGCCCTTCTTTGCCTCAGCCCAGAGTCTGTCTCGTCAGTTCTGTATTTTTACTCCTGGTCCTGCATGTAGAAAGGCTACATTCCCATCTGCCCAGAATTTTTGCTAGATATTTGTTTTCTTAAAAATGTGCTGGGTTATAAAAGCTAAACAGGATGATTTCACAGGAATGACAGGTTAAATTTTATTCAGTTGATTTTTAGAAACAAATCTAGTTCTGATTTTAAGAAAACTGAAAACGGGATTTTGGGCTAAAGCATTTTAAACGTGGTGCTGGAAAGTAACCAAATGTTTTAATATGTTCAGGTTACAATCAGTGGAAAGATGTGTCCTCAGACAGGAATGGGAAAATCTGTGTTTCTCGTGGAGGATATTGGTGATGGAGAAGGAGGCGAAGACTGCGGTGTATCCACGGTCATGTGCTCAGTTGAGGAGCTGGCATTAACTCATTACAGGAGGACTGGTTTCGATCAGGGTAACAGTGCTGTTGGTTTGGGGATATTTTGCAGTAAAATAACTGTGGGAGTAACTAAAGAAATTATTTACTAATTAGTTTAGTTAATAGACCAGTTTAGGTGATTTCATTAGACCAGATTTTCGGCTGATTCTGTTTTCTTCCCAAACACCTCTAGTACATCACTTCCTTACCAAAGTGCTCTAACATGTATTTTCAACCTGATCCGCTTCCTGACCTTCAGTGAGTTGCTGCCTTCGTTTACCAAAGGTGGTTTTGAAATGTATTAGGAAAAAGCCCAGTTTTTTCTCTTCATCTACACAGAAAAATGCTTACTTTGCCTTCCTTACCATTGAACAGCTAAGGGTAAAACAGTTTAGGGTAAAATGCTGGCATTATCATTTAAGGGAGTGTCACTAAGGAAATGTAAACCTCCAACTGATTTTTGGTACATGATGTCCATGAAAACAGTATATACCAATAGCTCAACACTGCAAGATTTTTTTAAAAGGCTCTATTAGTAGTTTTCCATGTATTTTTACAATTTAGGAGCTATGAAAAGCCATCAACTAGTAAGAATATATAGGTCTGTTTTAAAGGAAAAAAGCAAAATACAAAAAAATAGGCAGGTTATTTTTAAAGATAAAATATGCATCTTTTTGTAAAATATATATTTTAATATAGTTTTATTTTATTGATAATACTGTTGCAGCAAAATTTGCCATATCAGAAAAAGGTAAATAGGAAGGGAACAATATTTAGAATCTGGGAGAATTGTGCTGAAATCCCCACTCAGTTCCTCACTCTCACCCACTCCCATTGTCTTCTTGGCTCAGTAGAGTTTTGAGCACACAGTGGCCCTGTGTGATTTGGAGATGATCCAGAATGCCCACGCCAGCTCCATGCACATGCCCCAACACACACATGCTCTCTGTCATGTGTGTGAGGTGTCATGCATGTATAATGCATATACACTGTATTATATGGGGTATGATAACAGATATTCTGGGATCTGTATGTGTGATGTGTAACATTACATGTACTACTATAGATAATTTATTGTACCAACAGACTAATAACAAACACAAATCACAGAGTGGCTGGGGCTCACAGGGAGCTCTGGGGTCACCTTGTGCAGCCTTAAGCTCAAGAGTCAGCTCTCCCAGACCATGTCCAGCTTTAGAGTGTCCCCAGGAGGGCGAGTCCACAGCCTCTCTGGGCAGCCTGTGCCAGTGCTCCATCACCTTCACAGTGAAAAAGTGATATTTCCTTGTGTTTGCATAATTATATATATATGTATTTATATGTGTAGTCATACATATATGTGTCTCCCTGCGTTCATACATATATGTAGAAATGTTCACAGAATCACAGAACCACTGAATGGTTTGGGTTGGAAGGGCTCACAGTGGTCATCTGGTCCAACCTCCCTGCTCAAGCAGAATCATTCCAGAGCACATGGCACAGGATTGCTGTGGAATAGCTCCAGTGGGGAGACTCCACAGCATGTCTGGTAGCCTGTTCCAGTGCACAGCACTTCATTGTAGAAGGCAGTCAGGTTCGTCAGGCATTATTTAGCTGCAGTGAATCCATGCTGGCCACTTGTGATCACCTTTTTGTCATCCATGTGGACAGAGGTGGCCCTCAGAATGAGGCACTCTGTCACCTTTTCAGGGATTGAGGTGAGGCTGACTGGCCAGGACATCCTGGGGTCCTCCTTTTCTTTTCTGCAGGATGGGTGACATTTGCTTTCTTCTGGCACCTCTCCTGATGACCACCACCTTCCAAAGATGATGGTGAGTGGCCTCACCGTGGTGTCTGGGTGACAGCACCTCTGGGTGCATCCCCTCAGGGCCCATGGACTCCTGGATGTCAGGTTTGCTTGGTGTTCTCCTGAACCAAGGGAAGGTTTTCCAACATTCCCCAGGTCTCCTGGGTCACAGGTCCCTGAGAGCTGGTCTTGGCAGTAAAGACCAATGCAAGGAATGTGTTCCAGTGCCCTGCTCTCTGTGTCCCCTGTTGCCAAGGCCCCCCTCCATTTAGCAGCAGGCCCACTGAGTTAGCCTGAGTTTTCCTTCTGGTATTGAGATATTTGAAGAAGCCCTTCTTGGTGTCCTTGATATGTTGTTTTCACATGCTCATACGTGTGCATGAACATATAAACATATGTAGGAACACATGTATACATGCATGAACACACGTGTATTTATATATATAAATATATATATTTATATAAAAGGCATAATATATAATATTTACAATAAAATAGAACAGGTATATAGAATAATACTTTATAAAGGATCTAATTATATACTATAAATATATGTCATGTTTTGGATATATTGTATATTATTATTATTATGATCATCCATATTGTATCTTTTTTAATGTTAAAAAAGCTGTGTATTGAAAAATTGCCACAGTTAGCCCAGTAAGGTTTGTGGGGATCAGGCAGGGATGGAAACTGCTGCAGCTGAAGGCCCCTGGCCTGGGAGCAGCAGGCTTGGGCAGTGGGGCAAAATGAACTGATTTTGCAGCTGCAGTGGGAATGTGTGCTGACACCAGCTGGCCATGAGCCTGAACATGGTGTATTTCTGCTTTGGCTCGAGATGGCTCAGTACCTCTTCATGTGACATTGCTGTCGAAATTAATGTTTCCATTTTTGTTAAATTCTGTTCTTTAGGTATTCATGGGGAAGGCTCAACGTTTATTACACTGTATGGCATTCTAATGTGGGATATCATTTTCATGGATGACATACCTGACGTGTTCAGAAATTCCTACCAGGTAATTTTGAAAGGCTTTCTTTAGTTAATTTATTTACCCATTGCTATAGACTCAGTAACCATGTTAAAATCTTATTTGGGATTAAATTAACATTTTATTCTGAGGGACTTTCCAGACAGATCTTGATGTTTCCTTCATTTTATTATTTGTTATATTTGGTTTATTGCCAAGGGCCTCCCCAGTAACCAGTTGCTGTGTCAGACTGGATTCACAGTCAGAGAGGATGGGATTGGTCTGGTTCAGTGCTTGTGTCCTGTAGCTGAGCTCACTGGGCAAGGTGTCCTTGATAGCCAGTGGAGAAACACTGCTATGCCCCAGCCTTCTCGTTGGAAGATGCCACATTCCATTGGTTAAAAAAAAAAAAAAAAAGAGAAGAGTATATTTCTTTTCAATAGCCTTACTTTTAAACTCGGGTTCATTAACACTCCCACCCACCCCAATATTTTTTTGGGAGCATCCCTCCTTTTTGACAAAGGAAGGAGCAAGCAAACAACATTATACAGCCCTCTCCAACAGCTCCCTGTAACGCCCTATGGTCAGTGACTGCAAGTGAACTTGTGGCTTTATTTTTCTTCACCATCTGAAGCAGAAGTCCTTGTGCCTGAGCTGAAAACTACCAGGCTCACAGTAGGACAGGAAAGGGACAGCTGCAACTCCAAAGGCCATACAGAACTGTGAAATGGAATTCGTGCAAATAGCTCTTCTTTTTGTCCTTATTAATGCAGAGCAAAGCTATCATGATCCTCAGGCATCAACAATGATGTGCTGACAGCTCACACCTGATTCTCTCCGTCATTCCTGGGCTGTATTTTGTGGGGTTATGCGTGGCAGCCCTTTGTGTAAGGCTGTTTCCTAAGCACTCTGCGTTTGCTTTTGAAAAGCCGGTGGCTCCCGGGCCCTGCCTGTTCAGCAGGGTCAAAGCTGCATTGCTGCAGGGCTTTTTACACGCTGGGTGTTCAGCGCCGTCCCGGGGCTCTTCCTGTGGGCGCTGGAGGATCCGCCCCAGCTTCTTCACAGCTTTGTTCTTTCACCTCGAACTGCTCACTGTGCCTGAGCAGTCCCGATCCCGATTCCAGATCCCACCTGGAACGTTACTGCTCAGAGCCCTGGGAATGCACAGAATTCTTTGTCTGTTAAAGGAAACCTCTGTCTGGAGTTCAGAACAGCAGAGCAGAGGTCGAGATGTGGCCAGTGTCTGTTGGCACTGGGTGTTAAAACAGGCAAATTTTTCCCCATTTAATAAATATTTATGTGGTGGGCATAATCAAGATAAATCAGCTCAATGTTTGGGTGGCTTTGTTGTTAAGAAAAGTAAGAAGTAGGACATTGTCATTCTGCGAATAGCTGCTGTGGTGGCAGTTCTTGAGAGCTGTATTTACCTTTTCATCCAGACATCCCCCCTGGATTTATACACTGACAGCTTCTATGAGAACAGGAGGGCTGTCATCGAGGCCAGACTCCAGCAGCTTCACTCAGCTTCCTCAGAGACACTGGCAAAATTGGTTGCTGACGTCTGGACCACTCAGGAGGGAAAAGCAGCAGCCCTGGTTAACTGGGGACGTTTTATTTCCCTCCAGCAAGTCCAGGTAATTGGTAACTGTTGCCCAGCATGGGCACTCCAATTAGGCTTGACATTCAATTACACGTGGCCCTAGTGTGCTCACAGGTTGTATTAAGGCACCCAGCCGTGGCAGATGGAGAGTGGTGGGAGGGAATTGGGATTAGGGATTATTGCTCTGAGACCCTGCACAGGTAGTGTTACAATTTTCTCATATGGTCACTTTTCCTGCAACAGTAGCTGGGAACACAGCAGGGAAATCGATGTGAAAAACATCTACTTAGGTTTCTTGTTACGCTAGGCTAAACAAAGAGCTGAGCTGGGCCATCCAGTATTCTTGTGAAGGTTGGGAAATGGTTCTGCAGGAAATTAAAAGCAATCCCAACCAACTACCAGACCTTCTCTTGCAGAGCCTGGTCTCTTGCCTTGGAGGAACGTTCCTGAGCGGTGTTTTCCGGCGGCTTTCCAGGGACCTGCGGCACTGCCGGGGGGGGCTGCCCGACCTGCTCGTGTGGCGCTCCCACAGCCAGCACTTCAAGGTGTGTGGGGAGCACAGGAACGCTCAGTTGCCGTCCCTCGTGTCAAACCTTGCACTTGTCAGCCCACACAAATTGTTATTTCCTGTGGCGGTGGAGTCAGGCTGCAGCTCGGCTGCCCTGCCCCCGCGGAGCAGTGGGTGATTATCTGCTCCTCCAGCAACTGTGCTGGAGCTTTAACGGGCATAGCGAGCAGTAACGATCAACACTGGCTGAGGTTGGTGTAGAAAAGGTCTTTGATTAATCGTAATATAAAGCACCTGTTACCAATCAGCCACACATTGACTGTTGTTAGCAGGGAGTTCAACCGGCACCACTTAGACAAAATCTGGACTGTTTGAGTCTACAACAACTGTGTCTGTGTCTGCTACAGAAATTGATTAAGCAGTCCTGAACGGTGCCTTGCATGGTAGTGGAATAGCTACTAGAAGACTATTGGACATCTCATCTGTTGGAGTGACTTGTTATGTGTTTATGGTACAGACCCGAATAGCAGAAATTAGTTCTCTAGAACACCTGAATAAGTTGCTGTCAGTATCAGCTGGAACAGGTGAGGGTGCAGACAATCGATTTTTCAGTGTGACATCTTCATTCACCAGGGCTTCTGTCTGTATTTTGGTGGATATTTACTATATAAAATTTCATTCTCTTACTGTTAGATTTTGAAATATGGGGTAATAATTCAGCACCCACTGGACCTTCCATTGTGCTAAAATCTCTATTTATTTTTGTTGCAAATAACAGCCATAAAAATAAACTTCTTGTGTGGGAGCTGATGATGCTTCAGTTCCTCCATGGACACACTTCTAACCATTCCCCTTTCCTTGCAGCTGGTGGAGGTGAAGGGCCCCAACGACCGCCTGTCTCCCAAGCAGATGCTGTGGCTGAGTGAGCTGCACAAGCTGGGGGCTGCAGTGGAGGTTTGTCATGTGCAGGACATCGGAGGCAAGAGCAAACGCCTCAGCTGACAGAGGTTGGATCATGTGGGGAACTTGGGTGTTCTTAAAGGAACAGGCAGCACACACCAATGGCTGCTGCTGCTTATTAAAAATAATTTCTTCTAGAATTCTGGTTTCTTGGAACATTACCATAGTCTTTTTTAGCACAAAACATTCTAAAATGTAATTTGAGCAAACTGTCAGTATGATTTACTGCATGCCAGTGTGTTCAGAAGAGCAGAGCCCTCCCCTTCTCTCCCCAGTTCCTAACTTATTTTCTGAGGTAATCTGGGGTTTGCCCAGTGAAGAGGAAGAGCTGCTTTCACACTGGTATGCTCTGAGAACCAAGTCCAGGTACAGAAACTGGGGCCATCAGGTCCTGCTCATTTCCCTTGTGGTGCCCTTGTGGCCTAAATTCATTATGTTGGGCAAGTCTCAATTCAGGGTGAGAGCTCAGCCCCTCGCCAGGATTGTCAGGTCCAGTGCGGTTCTCTGCCTGTCCCCACTCACTGTGATGTATTTGAATTTTGCACTTGTACATAAACAGATAGAGGTGTTTAAGGATGGCAGAGAGTAGGGCATAAAGCATTAATGCTGTTCTAATTGCTGGTTATGAAAGGATAATTTATTTAACAGCCCCTTCTGTTGTATCTGTATTACCTGTATAAAGAGAAATATTTCTAGTAGTGGATATGAGTTGGTCAGTGCCAAGATGACCACACTCAGTACGGTCAGTTCTGCCCCACATAAATTGATGTGTTTGCTCATTCAGAAGTATGTCTGTCACCTGGAACTAAAAAGATGAATTCCCTTTTAAGACAAAAAAATCCCATGGGTTTCTCTTAACACACAGTCTTCATTCTTGTACTAAGTTCCCTGCTATCAGAAATTCTGATCACCATGCAAACTGCAGACACTATAATAGAATACAGCAAGAAGTAAGATAATCTGCACATCATTTTTATTAATCATCTTTCTATAGCACAGTGTCCATGCTATTCTTGGAAAAAAACCACACACACAAAGTTGGTTTTTTTGTTAAGAGAAGGGAAAGAAAATCACCTCAAGCTCACTGCGGAAAGGTACGAACTTTTATTGACTCTAATTTACTTCACATTCACAACTCAGCATCAGGATTTTATAATCTTCCTGCCACGGCTACTTTACTCAGTAAATCATTATCAGGCACAAAGGTTTTAGTATCAGTTGAAATGGTGAACTCTAAACCATCACAGCAACACCATTAGAAACCTACTGCCTAGAGCAATTTGAGGTACAGATTTCTGTCTCTTGGTTAGAGGCAAATTTAAGATTTCATCCTTTGCTTAAATACATGTTACAATTTTTTTGGTTTTAATATCTTTCCATCTGAGAATAAGCCAAAAGGTTTGCCCAGCTTGCTACATTTTCATTAAAACACAAGGCAGTTAATTGATGAGAGTGGTATTGCAGGCAGGTGCACATGAAGCACAAGTGCAGGCCTGGGCAGACACACAGACACAGCTCTCGGTGCATTCTGGAGGCAGGACACGTGTGACACAGGGCAGTGTTGCAGGCTGAGGTGCCACAGCAGTCTCAGCTCTGCACCAGCCCAGCTGCTGCTCCCCCTGTGTGGTACAAAGTCATGACTCAGCCAGGAACAGCTGTGGTAATGCACAGTTTCTACAGACACAAAAAGATGAGCCGCTTGGTAGCTTTTCTACTCTTGCAACATGAAAATGGCATGTAACAGTATCTTGTTTTAAATGGTGAACAGAAATGAAAATTTGGAAATATGTGTACATATATATACATAGACATATATACACACACTTGTATATCAGTATTCTGTACACAAGTTAGGTACATACTCACACCCCAAAATTGCTTTTGAAAGTTATTAAAGATATTCAGAACAGTCCATACTGACTTGATAAGGCAACTGTGCAGAGTGGAGAATATTTCAAAACCAACACTTGGTACCTGTCTTTCCAAAGTGAATCAGAAAGTATGGAGCTGTTTAACTCAGAGGAAGCAGCAGCACCCACAGGCACACGTTCACTCCCACAGACAGAGCAGCTGCTCAGATTCCTGAGCAAGGCCATGACACACAAGGAAGCAGAACCTTGTCTTCAAGTCTAGGGAGAGGTGGATCCCTTCCCTTCCTCTCTGCAGGAGGTGGCCCCTCTCAGCCTCTGCTTATCTAACTCCGTTTTTGGAATGGTATCAAATTTCTTTTTAAGTCTGTTTGGCAAATAGATATTTCGACAGGTTTTCTTTATTATAAAGGCATATTATTTTTAACCCTCTCCCATACTATATATATAAAATACAAAGACCCTCTGCAGCATCTATACACATCTTAGAACTGAAATGTAAAAATGTCTGAAACCTCCTTATAAAAGACAATTCTGTTTAAATATAGTACCCATTTTTCCCCCAAAGGGTACTAGCCAAAACATTTTTTAATTCCACCAGCTGCTTTTGTGGAGTAATTTATTTACACATTTTTGGTACCTTTAAAACAAAGAAGTTATACTTTTAAGGAAAGAAAAAAAAAAGACACTGTAGTTTTAACTGTCATTTTAAAAGAAAAAAAAATTGGTACCAAAGGACACTAAGCACACAGGTTGAGGTCTTTATGTCAAGTATCAGGCCAGGGAAAGTAGTAAGCTAATGGGAAGAGAGGAATGGCAAAAGCAAGCTAATACAAACGTTTGAATAGTGAACAAGTGAGATGACTGCTCCAGCAAGCTTGGAAATAAACACAACTGGTTTGTGGACCATTTAACATGTTCAGCTCATCTTGCAGCATAATCAGGCAATTGAGGTGAATACACGTTTTTTCCTCACAAACAGTTGCCCAGAAGCACCTGGCATTGTGTCACAATAGCCTGTGCCTGCCCACGTTGTGCACAGCACACACACAACAGCTTCTTTGCATAGGAACAGGGTTTGGAAGTTTGGTAAGGTAAGAAAGGAAGCCCCCTCCCCTGACAGTGTTCGCCTTTGCATCAGCCCTGCCTTGCTTCCCTCTCCAACCCCAGCAGTGCAAGCACAGCACAGCCTTGGAGGGCAGGGGACAGCCTGGGAGCCAAACCCCCCTTTGTCATTTAGGCTGTGGCTGAAGATCAGTTTGGGTTTACAAACAAACAAAGATCTCCAAATCCTATCCCCTCCTCTTTTTTTAAACTCGAATACACTGCATATTCCCATCCTGCAGCTTTCTTTTTTCCCCACTAAGAAAACTGAGAACAGCTCTGAGTCAATCATTTAAGGCCTTTGGTGCCTTAACTGGTGAGGCAACACTTGGATTGAGGCTCAGTGCCAGTTCAACAGTGTTGGTGTTTATACAGAAATAATTTAATACAAAATATAGCCTCGCTCTTCAGAGAAGGCAGCTGACAGGAGCCTTAACCTATGAGAATGACACATCACTTTCTCCAGCCTCCTGAAATTCTTCACACTCCTGCCTTTCTCCCTGTGAGTCCTTTTGTGGCACAGCATCCAGGGAGAGGCTTAATTTAAAAAGGTTTCAGAACAACAAGGAGGCTGCTGCATTAAGCAGAGGGAGGCTCTTGGGTGTAATTCCCTCAGGCAGTGCTTGTTCATTGCACTGTCACTATGGATGTGCAGTCTGCAAAAAGAAGGCACCACCCACAGCTCTTCTTGCAGCACCTGCACCCCTTGTGGAACTGGCAACGAGGAGGAGCCAGTGCACCTTTCTGGAACCCAGCACGGCTCAGGTGTGAGTTCTGCTGAAAGCTACTTCATCCGACAAAAAAGTGAGGAGAGGGTTGGCAGGGATCAGGGATATAATGCGGAGTAGTTGGGTGCTCTTATAAAAAGGTGAGGATCCTGTGGGACTTACAAACAAGCTTAACCTTAAAGAGGGAACACCAGCTGTTTCCAGAAATGGAAAGGGGGAAGCAGGGGATGGAATAAGAACTTGCAACAACAATCTGTTTTAAAAAGTTCAGGGGGTGTCAGCTGCATTAGGGTAATCTTGCTACTGTTTCCTCCCAATTAAAGGCACTTCTAGAGCTACTACAATACCATATCTACAGTAAATGTTTTAAGGTTAACAGTGCATTGTCCTGATGTGGATTTCTATAGTCTAAAGTCAAGCTCATGACAAAGAGCACAAATCTGACTAATTGTTAATGAATGCATTTGGGGAGAGAGAGAAAAGGGAACAACCCCTTCCATGAATACACTGCATTAGCACAATGTCGGGTGATCAGTCATGGAACATTAGTATGTTTGTATCTATGCCAGTAAGTATCACTCCTGAAGAGGCAGCCTGATAAAATGGTATATTCCCAGATTTCAGCCATCAGTTCATCTCCACTGCACTACTTTGGCTTTCCAAGCTGTTTTATCAAAGGGTCACTTCAGTCACTATCTGGGAAAACAAAGTATTTCAAGCAGAACCCTCACTAACGACCACACCAAGCCTTTCAATTAGCTAATGAAATGCTCTATCACTTGTAATGAGCCAAACCCCCAAGAACAGGAGGAATTGGGAGGCAGACGCCCCAGCAGATGAGAACTACTGAAGACAAAATTGTGCGATTTGAAGCATGACTTGCCTTGCTTTTAAATATTTGTGCAAATCTTACGTAATGTTTGTATATAAAAATTATTACAGCTTTCAATGCCGCATTTAGCAGTGTTAAGTTAGAAAAAACAAAATGATATGCTGTATTCCCTCCAAAACTTTAAACCTCCACATCACCTCAGTCTTCGTTTGCAAGCGTCTCGGTGGATAGCCAGATTTTGGCACCACTTAAAAATTTGCTTAAAGGTGTTCCCAAAATGCTCCGTCTGCATAGGTTCCCTACAGGAGAAAATGGGAATGAGGAGGAGAGAAAGTCTGGGGCGGCAGAGGTGTCATTTAAACCATTTGCTCTGAAGTACATCCTGCTTTGATCCAGTTCTGAGCAGTGGCCCTGCAAGGAGGAGTTGCTCTTGTACTGCCGCAGGCTGCGGTTCAACATGTCCACCTCGTCCGCCAGCAAAGAAACTCTGTGGAACGCGGTGATGGAGCCCCCGTGGCTGATCTGGGCCTCAGGAACCCAGCGGAAGTAGCAGAGTTTCCACAGTTTTATTTGTGTTCCAGAGAGATGCGGCAGAATGACGCCGTGCAAATCAACGGGCTTTGCAAACCAGTCTCTGAAGTACTGCTCCATACTGTGGCTCTGCCCCTCCGCTGGCTGGAAAAAGTCCGGCTTCAGTTTTAGTATCAGAGAGTTTCTTCTTGGAAGGAACTCCTGCTCACCGATGATTCCGTTTTTTAGTGCTGGGGGGACACCTCGCAATGTGGAGCTGTAGTTTTTCTGCAGAAAATAAATACTGGTAATTTTCCAGTTCTACATTCACTAGAATAGCAAATTTCTCTGAACTGTCAGAGTGCATCATCCAGAGAAATGCTGTGACCTTTATAAAGTTCTGAGCTTGTGAGTCACTACTGCAGAGCTCACAGGGCAAACTGCGGCCTTTAAAAAGTAAAACATGTTTTTTTGTAGCAACAAATGATTGACTTATAATCAGTATTTACTGAAAATACTGACAACCCTGGGGGAAAAAGTGGCCTGTTATCACTTTCCAAAGGTGAAACAATGCAAATGTTGGCAGTGACTCAGCCATGTCAGAAAATGCCCTAAAACACATGGCTCAGCAATTTACATCTTTACTTCTACAGAAAAATCACTTCTTTAGGCTGGGAAGCCAAGACAATGAAGGCTCCCACTGGTAGTCCGAGGGCACCTGGCGCCTCCCCAGCACGAGCCCTGAAGTGAGCAGAGCCCCAGCCCCAGGCACAGCCCCTCCGAGCCCCCCGGTCACCTTGGAGCGCTTGAAGCTCCGCAGGGCCCCGTTGTGCACGCTGGGCGCGCTCTTGCCGATGTAGAGCGGGTTGTGGAACAGCAGCCGGTCCCGGCTCGTGAACTGAAGAGACCAGTCCCAAACGCACGGAAACCTGAGGCCTTTCTCATCGCCCAGCTGAATGTTTTTGCTTATAGCAAATTCCTGCAAGAAGTTAACATTTAGGCAGATTAAAATCAAGGAAAATGGGCTTCTTCTTGAATCTTAAAACCAGCATGTAACTATTGAGCAAAGAGGACCAGGGCAGCACAACAGAGCAGCAAGACAGCTGAAGAAAACAGTTGCTCTGCATTTGTGCAGTTACTTTTCAATTATAATAAATTGTTTGTTGGCTTACTCTTAACCCCCAAACTGGCATTTTGAGAATTCAGTGTTCTATATTCCTCAATGCTCTACTTCTTTGTAAGGTTGCTGCCTACAATTTTAAAGGGAACATATTTAACAAAATAAGTAAGTTTCACGTTTATCAGCCATCAAATGTTTTCTACACACAGTTCTGATAAGATCCACTTTTCAAAAATAAATTTAAGTGCTCAGTTTCCTAAATGCCTCCATTGTGCATTACTACTGGAACTTTATGCAGCATCTCTGACTTTTTCAACTATTTAAACAATTATGTCAAGAGATTTCAAAGTTTGCCTGAAGCATGAAATTCTATTTATTGCCTGTCATTCTACTTTCTGAGTTCCAGATACAGATTTGCTTCCTAGAGGAGTACAAATACCAACGTAGAGTAGCAACGTTTTCCTAGGAAAAAAACAACAAAGAAATTCAATAGACTTTCTTCTTGAATATTTAGTCACTGTCTCTGCACAGATCACCTGAAAGTCATTATGACTGTATTCACCTGGTGACCTGAGTGTTTTGCCCCAGACAGAGTGTGACAACAGGAAGGCCACTCAGGGAGCATTTAGCTGGGATGCTGTTGTTTCCAGGGGGCAGGCTGCAGTCTCCTGCTGGACAAGCAGGTGCAGCCCCTCCTACTCACAGTGCTTTCCTTGACTCGCTGGTGAGGGCAGTTGAAGAGGAAGGTGCCGAACAAGGAGATGCGGGCACTGTCATACAGGATGGTCAGGTACACTTCAGAGAACTCAAAGGCTGCTGGGTATTGTTCCAGCAGCTGCCAAACACAGTCAAGGAACATCAAGAACAAAGGAGACTGGGAAAAGAAACAAGGAATTACTAGATTTAGCACAAGCTTTTCCCAAGTCATACCAATTTCTTTGCAGTTATGGTATTTAGCTGTACCATGGTACATTACTCCATGGGGTAAGCTATTTGAAGTCTTGCATTTTTCATGATTCTATGCAACTGTTGCACTCTGTATTCCTGTTTAGCCACTTCCTTCTCAGCAGTACCTCTGCACAGCTTTCCCTTCTGTGTACAAACGCAGTCAGTTCTTTCCTGGGCTCCCCACATACTCATGCAGATGCAAAAATCCTTTCTGCCATCTGTATGTCCCTCATAATTTCCAAATTGGTGCTTTCTTGTTACTTGGCCTTGTTTTTACAATGTATTTACTTCCTTGTTTGAAAGGACTGGAGAGCTTACGATTCAGCCACGTTATTTTCTCACCACGTTTTTTAGCTCTTTTCCATAGCAGCCCATGAATGGCAAAAGTATAAACCATCATTTATGCAAAGCTTTAGAAGTATTTTCCCCTTCCCATTTTCACTCTTCAGTATATCCTTTCCTAAGGCCAAAATAGTTGTTTTTCATTATTTCCCTCTTGGCATCTCATTTCTTTATCCCTTCACGCATTTTCTCCACTTGGTGCTCACTGCCCTCGGATTATCTGTGGGTTCCACGCTCAGGGGATGTTCCTGTTCTGTGACTCTGGGCACTGTCCCTGAAAAAGGTTCCTAACCTGGGTCCTCTGTGCTTCCACCTGCAGTTAGCAGCCCCTCCTCTGCCATGAAGAGCCCAAACAAGACGAGCTGACCACGCTGGCAGCCCAGCCCAGCCCAGCGCTCCCCTCCTTCCATCTCCTGGCAGCCGTGTCAGCTCCTGCAGCTGGGCTTCTCCAGCAGCTCCCTGCTCTGAAAGCACTACAGAGTGATAACACCACGGGGATGGAAACAGCATTGCTAAAACACAGCAAAACTACCCCCTCCAACCCACTCCTCACCGCCTTTGGCTTCCATTTGAAACGGGAGCTGTGCTAGTGTTTGTAGCAGTGAGACACTTTCATGTGTAACCCTGAAGCAACATAAAAACCCTTTGGATTGCACCTGGTATTTCACTGATCCTCACACGGCTACAGAGGGTAAAGAAAAGATATCTCTACCCTGGAAAAAGACTTACTTCCTCTGATACTAATAATGAGATTTGAAAGTATTAAAATGTATTTTTACTTTTAGATTTCTGTACAAATAAATGTTCAGGATGATATCAAGCAGATACTGTGATCACATGCAAATACAATTCATTTTTACCTCTTTGTCAGATCTCTTTAAGTGGTTACACCTATCTAAAAATTGATATCCTGCCATGACCCATTCCTTCTGTATTAAGCTTTGAAATCCAACAATTGTTCGAAAATAGGGATCCAGCATGACTTGAATGAGAGAAGCAGCAAGACAGCTCAGGTCCCGTCCCTCTTCCTCTGCAAATAGCACACAGAATGTACAGAATATATAAGGTAAATGTACAGAATTAGACTTTAAAGAGCAAAAAGGTGCAACTTGGTCCCATGTTTTTGTTAGAATTTCCTTTAAAATATACTTTTAATTGTTTTAATTGTTCTCATAATTAAAAAAAAAGAAAAACAAAAAACCCAACAAAAAACCCCCACCAAACTAGAAGAAATCACATTTCAAACTGAGACTCGTACTATAGAAAGGGTTCCTGCAGTATCCAGCAGTGCAGTGCACTCATCAAGAACAAAATACCCACCCAACTGCCTAGTAGTTACATCAAGATGTGCTAAGGAGGAGGGTGTTCATGCTGATAGAAATTTTCAACATTTTTCCACTCTGAAGAAATTTCTGGAAGGCCAGGGAGAGTGGGATATACCAGCTGAACAGGTCTTGTAAAAACTACAGAAATTACAGAATTACAGATATAGCAAGTTTTTCAGTGTCTTTTCCTCTGAAATATATTGCACAGACACAAGGAGTGGGCACTGAGTGAAATACTTTTGTCTAGAACCTTTGAATTAAACTGATATTATTTAGGGAGGGACTATTAGCCCAATTAATGTAGTACTAAGGTTCACCTCAAGGTTTTGATTCTATCATCATTATCAAAACAAAACTCACAAAGACTCAAAGCAAAATATTCCTTTGATGCTAAGGACTATACTACAGTTCAGATACATAACAAAATTATTTTCCCTTCTAGTTCCCCAAATGCCTGAGATATTCAGAAGCCATGGGGTTTATGTATAAAAATTACAGTTGATTTTATCTAAATCTGTTTATCTTCATTATCACAGTAATGCAAATAATTACAGCATGCTCTGTGTAGTATTACCTTGTAGAACTACAGAAACGTGCTTACACTCCATCATATAGACAAGCTCAGCAGAATGCTTAAGAAAGGCTCTAGACAGGAAAAGAAAGTGATTCAACAGTTAAAAGAAATTCAAACTCTACAAAAAAAAATTTGAGTTATCTATATTTACCTTACTTATATGTTAAAACAAAGAATCCTTCAACTGATGCACTGCTCATTTACAGTGCTGAAAGCTTTGCACATTCCACTGAACATCATTTTATTAATGGTACCAACCTAATGTACTCCAGCCAGCGAGTGTTTTCCAGTGAGGACAGCCACTTCTCTTCGGTTTCATCAAAAGGCTCTGCAACAGGGACAGAAATTACACTGCAGAACAACTTCCAGTAACAGTCCCTGTCAGCCAGGTCCATTGGAATTCACTGCAGGTCAGGAGAACAACCCCCACAAAGGAAGGAAAGCCCAGCGTACCATTGACACAGAGCTGCTTGAGTTTGATGTGTGCAGCCTGGATTTCCTGGATGTTGGGGAGACACTTGTCCAGGTCCGATTTGTAAACGTCACTTCTCAGGGGATGGCTTCGAGTTATGGCACTACAAATCCTGCAGGAGGAGAATCAGCAGGTTTATTGTTGGAAAGAAACAGTCTTTCAAGAAACGTGCCACTGTCTAACTGCAAACAAACTCACATAAAACATGCACCTCATTCTATGAAAAAGTTTACTGGTTCATATTCAGGAGATACATTGCTCCTGCCATAAAGCTACTGACTCAAACATTTTTGATGTCTGCTAATTACAAAACAACAAAATGGAAATGCTGCATCATTAAAACATCCCATTTGAGAAACGAAATCTGAAGCTGACTGACAGTTAAATAACTGTTCAGTTTTTAGTTTTCCATAATTTCCATCAATTTCCATCAACACACAATGCACGTGTCTGCACTACTACAAAAAGTCCCACTACAAATTAACCCAAAGAACAAAAACCACTAAGCTTGTAAAGGCACTAAATGCCTTCAGTCTTCCATTAAGGACAGTGCATGACAAATATTTCACAGAAACACCATGTTCATTGTGACACTAAATCTACTTAATTGTATTTCCCAATGCCACAAATGAAGAGGTTTTGTTTACTGTCTTGCTGAAGGAGGTAAGAAAATCTGCACCAATGTAAGCTGTATTACAGTAAGTCTGATCCTTTTATCAGTAATTTCTGTCATCTGAATGATTAGCCCCCTAAAAAATAAACATACCTTGAAACCTGAAAAGTTATTCAGTATTTGAAACTGGAATGGCCTTGAATAAAAATTGGCCAGAACCAGATCCAGAGAACAGTCTCCCAAAAGTTCTGCTCTACAGCACTGCGGTGTCACACAGGGTCACCTCCATGGCCACCCACTGCTGTGTCACACAGTCACCACTGGTGTTATCCTCTGGCTGAAGAGTGACACAGCCAATCATTTACCTTTGATCAATTCTTCGCTGCTGCAATACATCTTTAATGTTGGCCATTCTCACAAGGGCACTCCCGTTAGGGTGATTCCAGGACCATAACTAACAAGGGGAACAAACACAAAATTGTGCAGGTTAGAGCTGTTCTGTTTTCCTTAACGCTATGCACAGAACTCTGTTAACTGGCACACACAGCCCCAGGGTGAACACTGTGCCATGACCAGGAGCAGTACCAAAACAAAGAGGACACTTACGGGCATTCGCCTCCCAATGAAGGAGTAGGAGTACAGCTTCAGGTCTTGATCTGCTAAGGAAGATGGAACCACAAAATATTCTGGAAGGCTTGTGGAAAAAACATGATAAGAAACCGTTACTTTTCCCTGTGTCTTTTACTATCTTCTCTCTTGCTGCAGTGCTGTGTCACCTGTCACCAGCCCAGTGAGGCTGTCCCAGAGCAGCCCCTGGCGCAGCTGCCGCTGTCCCGTGTGAGGCTCAGCCGCAGCACCAGCACAGCCCCGAGCACGCTGGTGAGAACCGCATGGAAGTACAGAAGCACCAAAGCAAGGGATGCCAAAACATGACATTTCCTTTAGGGACATGACATTTCTTTTAAGGACAAGACTTGCAGCATCTTTCATCTGGGGGCCTCTCCAGAGAACAGCACAATTAAGAGGTGCAGTGCACAGCTGGGTGAAACAGAGGCTGTGGGGCACACAGGACAAGGCAGCCCAATTCCCTCCTGCTGGTGTTCCAAGAGACACTTACCAAGTGGAGATCATATAACCTTCATTGACCGAGCACACTCTCCACTCAGATGCACCTGTCCTTTTGATTTCTCTATCCCAATCCGAGTAAGTTTCAAACAAAGGAGTTTGCTGACCACTGGCACTGCCGATGCCACCGCCACCACCTCCTGGGTCTATGCCATTCACCTTCTTTGCTAGGAAAAGGAAAGTCATCAATGCCCATTAAAAAAAATAAATAAAAATCAAACTCTTCACCTTCCTAGTTACAAAAATAAGCCATTGACATCAGGACTAGTATTATCTGTATTACCTACTGTTGTATTACAAGAAAACAGTGATGTAATGGCAGCTTGATGATACATGAAGATGTCAATGTATTTTTTCCCTGCAATTTCCTTAGAAAGGCAAAATAAAATTGGCCTGCTGTGCTGCTTGATAGAAGCCAAGGCATAGTAATACTCGGGAACAAATGTTATCTCCAGTCACAGGCTTTCTTTCTTCAATATGTCAAAGTTTACAACATTTTAAAAACATGAACCCTTTATAGGCTACCCATTCATAACTACCATGTCGAGATAGCAAATTAAAACTTCTGTAATTTCAGCAACTTTAGATGACTGCTGTATTAACAGCAAATAAAAGAAATGGCTTATCATTTTCTGTCTAGGGACCAGGAGCTTGGAGAGGCTGTTACTATACAGAAGGATCTCCTTTGCTGGTGATTCTTTAGATGCCAAGGGGAGAGTCAGCTGTGTCAAAAAGAAATTACATTTTATGTCTTGACACTTGAAGTACATTTTTAGATGGAAGTGGAATAAACTGAAATTCAGCCCTGTTACCTCCCCCATATAAAAGCTCTGAGCCTTAGCAAGAGCCTATCCAAAGGAAGCAGAACAGCATCTCAGCTCTGCTGACATCCCATAACCTCTGTGGTTTCTGCTTTCTGTATCTATCAATTTCATTCTTGCACTGGCACTTTGACTACTTAGGATTTTCAAAAGAAAACAAGACTAAAATCAGACTGAAGTAGTTCTTCAAAGATGGTAAACAGAGAAATGCAGTAATTACAAAAAAGAGTCAATTTTAATGGCAGGATATATAACTATCAAATATAGCCTGAGAAAAAAAACAGTGTACACATACACCACAGCAACACAGGCTTTTTATGTTCCCCAGGAAGCACAAAGACAGCATTTCACCTTTTACTTTACTGGGAGTAGCAGGGATAGAGAGTCATCAAACAGCACTGGAATTGCAAGAGCAAAGCCAGAGATCTATGGGACAAACACCAGGGTTCACAACAAGAAGAACACCCCAAGCCAACCCAAAAGAATTTCAAATTCTCTGAGGAACTGCAGAATGGCAAAACATCTCTCTTTTGCCATTCTGGTCTGCTGCTCCAGAGGAACATTTTTACCCACCTTACGTAATTCTTCCACTAGGTATTTTTCCATATAGCAAATGGTATTTTAAGGACAGAGTAAAGGCAACTTTGTGACAGCCTAACGTTTTATTGCAATTTTATCTGCAAATTGGCTTCCTCCCTAGTACTTTATAACATGAAAATACATGGTCCTTAATAATTGCCCAAGCTTTATGAGGTAAGAAATTCCATTTGTAATCATGTGTGCAACATAACCACACGCACACTTACTCTAGTGCGTGCACAGGGCACTCATAGAGGCACCTGGATGCAAACCATGCATTGTTTTGCAAATTTGAAGGCCTGATCACATAATTCCACAAGGTTCATGTTTTGTAACAGGCAGATCAGTGGTTTCTAGTGCCAGCTGCTGCGTTCAGATTCAGTAGCACAGCCCTGCAGCAGCAGCAGCACGCTCTGTGGGGAGGCCTGTCACCCTACAACTGGTGGCTCTCAGCTGTGTCTCGGCTGGGGAACACTCAGCAGTGACCGCACAGCGTTACGCTACAAATCAAGTTCCAAAGGCATCTTTGCAGGCTTACCTAACTGACAAGGTTCAGTTGGAGATTGGCCTTGAGCAGAGAGGGTGTGCTCCAACTCAGCAGGGGTGGTGGAGGTTTTGAGTGGTAAGAACTGCCTAGTAAGCCTCTAGGAAAGAAGGTATGGAGTCCCAAGTTGCAGAAATCCTCCTGCAATACCACCAGAAGAGAAACTTATTCCCAAAAGAAGGGCAGGTGAGCAAGCCTGCCTGATGGGACATTCACTGGGTACCCAGAGTACCAACAGAGACATACAACAGGAGGGTGGAAGCGTGAACAGGAGTATTCATGCTGGCATAGTTGGGCTTTGTTTCAGACAGGAAAGACATTTCTTTGGATTTTGGTCATTAATGTCTATCCCAATGAATGACTTACAACCATAAGTAAGAGGTTGTGTGCAGAACAAGCTGATTTTGTTACCCTTGGAGAAAGCCTCAAATGCTTTTTGCCACTGCTTCTGGACAGAAGTCTTACTAAAAATACATATTACAAAACAGGAAAAAAGCATAATCCAAGTACTTTCATCCTTACCTGGATCATGATATATTTCCCCAACATACTCAAATGCAAAGAGAAGCTGAAGATCCGTTGGCTGAGAATAATGAGCTATTGCAAGGCACACCTAGGAAAGAGACATTACTGTTATTTATGTATCTATATAGACAAAAAAATTATTGCCCTTAATTATAACTATGTCAAATATGCAGAGCTGTGAAAAAGCTAAAAATCAGTCTTTTGATATTTTCTTTAATGAAAAGTACTTATAAATCCAGCAGAGGTATTAAGAGCATGCAGAGTCAGTTCAAAAGGTCCAACCTAGCACTGTTCTGACAGCAGCTAGCAATCAGTGCTTAGGGAAGAGGGGAAAAACACAGAAATAACATAATGGAATTTTACCAGGACAATTTTGAACAATTAACAGTTCAGGCATGTCCTGAACTAAAATCTGGTATCAGTATTTAACAGCATTTGACAGTTATTTTGGCTACAAGGTTGTCAGTTGGGCCGGGAGGTTTTTCAAAAACCTTTCAAAAACCTCCTTTCAAAAACCTTTTCCTTTTTAAGAAAAAACCTTATTGGTACTTTCCCTAAGATTATTAAAATTAAGATTGATTAAGCACATGATTTAGGATTAGATCCTAGATTTAGAATTTCATCAATCATTTCTATCTAGTGTCTCTCTCTTTGAATGTAGATATTCACTAATAAATACAAAAGATTTGACAAGAACCCTAATGTCTAGAAGAACCAAATTCAGGAAGAAAAAAAATATCACATAGAGATTGGTGCTATTATTCTTCAAATTTCAGGACATGAATGAAGTCTTTAACTTTGTCCTCTTCCCCCAGTATTTGCTTCTGCATTTTACTAAACTGTATCTCTTAACTAGGGCCAAAGACATAGTGTAAGCCCACATTCTTACCACTCAATTTTTTTTATTTTCTTTCTTCCCTTCAACTTTTCCCAACCTTTCATATTTAGAAACACATTTACAAAATTTATTCAGAGTTTAGCAGTTTTGAATATTATTTCTGGAAAACATCCTGTGCATCCAAGAAATTGTCTTCTGTTAGTGAAGGAAAGCGTCCTTATTGTGCTAGACATAACAGCAAGATTTGCACCACAGACCTGAAGGAATACCAGTGCTGGCTGCACTGGGCAATGGGAACAAAGCTCGAGAGCTCACTTATGCTGAGAACTGCAGGGAGGAAGTTGCTGTATTTTTACTGTTTGTATGTAACATACACGGTGTTATGGAAGCTTTACTGTATTTTTATATACTTTGACTTTTGATGGGGACAGTCCTCATTATTTATAAAACCAGTAAGGACAGCAGACTAACTTGAGCTGAAAATGTCTCATAAATACTCAACAAAAAAATTCCGATCGAGTCTTAGAAAAACAGTTTATTTAACTGTTCTCCCCACACTTTCAGTTCTACAATGAAACTGCAAAGGAAAATAGAGGACAGAACATTCCAGGGGTAACAACCCCCCAAAAAACCCAAACAGTACAAGTGGCCCTGGAGAACAGTATAGCAGGACCTTCCTAATGAACATCTACAAGCTCATTTCCAGGATTTGATAACATTTGTAAGGACATAACTGGAAGCCATGCACATTTTACTAAATCCTGTGATTCCAGTGTACGAATCTGGCCACTTCTAACAGATTACTTTTGGCTATCATTCTCAATGAAAAAAAAGGGAAATCTGTGTATATGCACATTTTCTGTTCCATTTTTCTTTGTAGCTTTTTACTACAGTAACTGATTCTAGCAGAGCTACACTCCTCATGTTCATTTATGGAGTGAAAGTTGAAAGCCTTTTACTGTGCTAATCTACTCTCAAGGCGTCAGGACAAACTGCAGGAAAAAAATTCCATTGTGCTGCCAAATAACACAACAGAAATACAGTAAAACCTATTTTTAAATAAGCAGCAGCTGAAATCTCTTGTCATTTGCTTGCCACATTTGAAAAAGGGAGATGTGTCTGCTGTGTGAAGAGTGATACAATGGTGGGGGGAGAGAGTAACTATCCAGATCTAGTTCTCCACAAAAAATGAGACCAGAGTTGTGCTTTTAAATAAAGCAGGAGCTGGAAAATGCTCTGGGTGTTCCATGAAATAGATGTAACTCACACCATGTATTGCATGGGTGAAACAGTCCACCTACAGGTTCAGGACCTCTATTTCTCTTATTTTAAAAAGTGATAGATTTATCCTGCTACTGTATCTGTCTTTACATTTTAGAAAAATTCCACTCATAGATACATTAAGCAAGTACTAAAGACATACTAATTTTCTGTTTACTCCTCACTAAATCCCTATAATAGCTTTATTGTCTCAGGGATTCAGAAGACAAGCACATTCCACAGATCTCAGCAGATTATGGCCATAAGTAGAACTCTAAATTGGAAGACAAACATGTTTTACAGGAAGCGTTCTCATATCAAACTCAAAAATGTTTGGTATTCCTGCCAATTTACAATTGTGTAAAGCTGAATATATTTAGGCTCAGACAAATAACAAGAGAATAGGCTGCTTGTTGGAAAGTTCACTTATTAAAAGCAGTAAACACAATGGCTGTAGTTATGTCATAGTACAAAAGCCATTTCCCTATGTCAGTGTCCCCTGTTCAACCCCTATCTGAGAAAAATAAATTATACTTTCAGGGCACACCCTCCTCTTCAACAGGAATTTTACCAAGGGCAAGAGCTTCAAAGTACTGCTAATGCTCTTGCAGAAGAGTTGTGAACAGCAACATTTCAGATGTGCTAAGTTAGCACAGTCCTGCATTTTCCTTTCTTCCTTAAGCCAGGCTACTCGGCTTATGAATTTTGTGGAAAAATATTGTTTTCCATTGCTACTGCAATTCCTATCCCAAGCAGACACCTGTGGTAGAAATTCACACAAGCAGGACTACATCAAGTCCAACAAACAAGCTTTGTTCGTTTTCCTAGGCTGGAAAACCTATCGGGAAAATAAGCATTCAGCATTAGGAGAGTTACTAAAACTCATCTATATTTTTTAAAATACCTTTTACCTTTGCCCAGGGAAGTTGTGGCAGGGGGGTGGAATAAGATGAGCTTTAAGGGCCCTTCCAACCCAAACCATTCTGATTCTGTAAGTTTACTTCTAAAAAAAGTTTTCTTCATCCCCTTCAAAGATAGTATCTTATGCATTCCCAGTGCCTTGAAACAGTACCAATTTTGTGATCTGTATAAATAATTAGAACAAGGTAATAGAGTTGGGGAGGCAGGAGGAACACATTAGAAAGGGTCAGGACCATTTGTCCAAAACTCTTAAGTGTTTAATATCATTGTTCATAACAATTAGGGGAAAAAAACGTTCCCCTCCATCCCAAGTGTTATGATGTAGGAAAGGCTACTTTTGATTGCACAGGAAACAAGATTCAAGATTAAAAATTTTCCTTCTGTTTTGATTGAGTGTGTGATTCTGAAAAGGCTTTCATACTCATTCAAAAAAGCTTCCTGAAGGAGAAGAACTGAGGGAGCTGCAGAAGAGAAAGGGATGAGAAAATAGAGATATACTCATGGAGGCACAGGGTGTGTGCCATTCTAGGGCACTGCCAGGATCCATGTGCACAGTGAGGCAACACTGGCCATCACCTAACACTAGAAGGTCTACACCCTCACCTTTTCATACATTTTATTTTCTCAGTCTGATGTCAAATACCTTCCAACCTAAAAAATGGCAGGAGTTTTCCGTTTGACTGTTTGCTGCCATTTTTGGAACAAAATAATTCCTTTTCTCTAAGGAATGTGAAACGCTGCTTCTTTTGCACTGCCCAACTCCCCAACTTGCTTACCCTTGCTTCCCTATCCTCCACTTCCTCCCACACCCATCTGGCTTTCCTTCCTTTGGAGACTCTATCGCTCTATTTTAGAGGCAAAACACAATTAAACTGCTAAACAGTGGTGAGTTCAAATTTCCATTCCTTCTGTTTTTCCTTAACGCTTGTTTCCCAAATATCCACTAATAAAAATAAAGAAGAAAATATTTACCTGGCTGACTAATGCTGAGACAGTTTTTTATTAGCATTTATTGGCCGAAACAAGTACTGAGGGTATTTTTCTAACAGAACTGATTTTTAAGCTTCTCCATAATAATTTACCTGAAAATAAATAAATGTGTTCTCACAATGTTTCTACTTAAAGGCAAAAAAAAAAACCCACCTCTGAAAGTTCTGCCAACATTACCCATGTGTCTACATGTAGTCAAGTCTGTCAGATTGTCCACATCAGAAGCCTGCATTCAAACTTGGATCCTTCTTTTCACAGCATCCAAAGAGATCCTTGGAAAGAGGATCTTTCTGAGATCCTCAAAGAGAGACTTGGAACGTTCTCTATTCTAGTAAGGCAGCTTAATTAGTTATTCTCTCTTATGTTATTCTCTCTTATGTCCTGTTCAGCAAATAGAGACACTTCCTTAGGAACAGATTACACTTTCTTTGCCAACACAAATTTATGTCACTGGATGCTGCTGAGTATTTCCAGTACGTGCACAGAACTATGCCTGAAACAAATTACTTAACTGCATAAAGTTAGCATCTGTTGTCCTTCTAACTATTCCATACATTTAAAGCTAATTTTGAAACATTAATTGCCATGGATAATGTTTTTATATAACTACTGCTCTAAACAGAACATTTGTAATCATCTGGCAACAAGTAGAGACATTTATACTCCTGTATTTTGAAATGCATATTTTAGTAGGTAGATATTTTGTTTTGACCTACCAGGGCTTTATTTACAGAGTGCTGCTCCTGTGCATTAGTAAGATAACACTGAATTACAGCTTGATCTAACCTTGGCAAGTCTGAAGAGAAAGGTGGACCAGGTGATGATCTCCACAGGCCCCTCCATCTAGAGCCCCAATGCCATGGTCAGTCCTCTCCTACAGCATTCTCCCAGTCAGAGAGCAATGCACCCTCAGCTCAACAGCAGGCTTCCCCTCACATCACAACTCAGCTACACTTTAACTCTTGGTGTTCCCTGCACACAGTTATTTCCAAGTAGATGCTACCAAAATTTTCTTCTACAAACAGCTGGATGTAAATATAGATTAAAGAGGCCCTTCAAAATTTTAAGGAGGCCTGATCACTGTCTTCTATTTTTAAACATCAGGACAACCTTGCTAATATGTACTACCTGAAGGGCAGGAGCAGAAACCAGATAAAATCTTTCCATACTGTGGTGCCAGCATGCCATCTAAATGTCAGAAAAAAACAAAACAACTCCATTCAATATGCTGTGTAAGACCACTCCAGATGTGCTCATTGGCATCCCAAAATAATTTAAGCAAAATCCTGATACAGGAAAACTGATCTAAGGATCTCATGGTTCTATACATTTATATTTTATTGCTAACAGAATAATGTTATTGTGGAAACATTAGATTAGATTAGCTGAACCTGATCTCCCCTCAGTAAAAGTGCTTCTGTGCTACACCCACACAAAGCTGCAGTAACCTACCTGCTGATGCATCGAAACTGCAACAGTAACCACACAGCTGATATCTGCACAAGTTTCCTTCCTCTCCACTAATGAGAGCATTCTGGTGTTTGAAAATGGCAGTTGTTACACTTTTGGTCACCACCAGCACAAGTTCTAAAACCACACAGGCTCTGGTTCTCTGCACCTAGCTGTTCTTCCTATCAGAAGAAACCACCTAAGACCATGTAATTATAAATTCCTAATGTAAAGGCCTTCATAAAAGGGTTTCACTGTTTGCTCTTGCGTAAGAAAATGCAGCACAAAGAATGTTAATGAGATGCTGAGTTTATTGTCTCCTCCTCCAGGCTAATCACTCTCCTGTGCTGTGACAGCCAATTAGAAACAGTTGCTGCAAAGATATTGCAGGAGACGGCTGCTCCAGGGGGACTTGGGAGAAACTGTGTGAGGGAACCACTGCTGAAAGACTGCCAAACGTGGAAGGTTCTAAGCGGCGCAGGCAGGGGGGCAGCCAGCGCAGGGGCAAGGCCAGAGCAGGGCGGTTCATGACGGGCTCCTGCCCGCGCATCTCTGCGAGGGCAAAGGGGCTGAGCCGGTTCAGCAGCTCTGGGTCAGTAACTGCACACAGACTGCCTGGGCAGATGGTCCTTGGGACTTACGGAGCTAAACTCAAACCTGATCCTGCTGAGAAGGGGATCTGCTAAGCTCTGAGAGCAAACCGGGTCATTCCTTACGAAACGCCGGCTGTGCCCCGCCGCGGTGCCGCGGAGGTCAGGGCAGCCGGAGCAGGGGGGGACACAGAGCCAGGAATGCGCTCCGGGCCGGGCCGGCCCCGCTGCCGCTCGGCACGGCTCGGGAGGGCCCCGCTGCCGCTCGGCACGGCTCGGGAGGGCCGGGCAGCCCAAACAACAGGGCCCCGCTGCACGGGGACCTGGGCAAGGAGGGGCACGAGTGGGCAAGGAGGGAAACCTCCGGGAATGAACAGACCCAAGTCATTCCTCCTGTCAACAGGTGTACAAGTCATTGCTAACAAAACGTTGAGAAAGAGCCCAGATTCATGTAAATTGGACAAAATGGTGATTCCAAGAGCTTGCTGGAGACCTTGCTGTGTGACACCATTAAGGACATCCATAAGGCATGGAATACAGTGCTCTGCATAAGGCAGTACACTCAGCCTCTAGGTAAACTAATCTTACGACTTTCAGAAAATGTATCAAAGCTTGAAACATCTTCCATAAAAATGCAAACATCTGTTGCACAGCTGCAATGCAACATTCTGATTCCAGTCCTTTAAAAGATTTAATAAATTAGTAACTTAAAAGTACAATAAATATGATAAGAAACACTAGTTTATCTTATACGATACTAAGCAGCTAATACATCACATTAAACTTTTTCCCTAATAGATTTGACTCTAAATGACTAGATATTCTCCTGTAACAAAATGTGAATAATTTGCAATTCTTCCCCCCACTTCTCTATCAAAACATAATAATACAATATGTTCTTATCAGCACAGCTGTTGCTACATGTAATGACTACGAGGCAGGAATTCATAACAAGATAATAATACCTTTTTTGCACTCTCAGGACCGGCTTCATCAAAACGAAATCTGACAATACGAAAGTCTTTGCAATAAATTATTAATTCAGTTGGATTAAATTTAAGTTTTTGGTTGGGACCAAGGACCTTCTGCTTTCTCTTGGTGTCATTCACTGCAAAGAAGAGACAAAGTTATTCAAATGTGTTTTGTAAGGAAACACAAGACTAGCTCAAACAGAATGTTGCTACCAGAAGTTTTTTATTTATTGGCATATTTTGATTCAGGTTGAAAACCGTTAATTCCTGTTAGAAAAAGCTTATGATTCACTAAACTTAGGGTAAACCTCATGTTTTAGAAAAGGGACAACAAATGTGGGCCAGCGCAAGACAGTATAACAGGTCAATACCACCCCTTTATTGTAAAAAAAAAGAAAAAAAATAGCATTTCTTCATTATGTTCTTCCTCAGAAACACATTAACCTTTTCACAGTGATCACAACCAGCTTTGGGCATTGAAAACTTATAACCAATAATTTAGATTACCTACAGTCAGAAAACCAAGTGCTTAACAGCCCTATGCATATGCCATAACATTTGAAAAATTATCACTTTTATGAAATTTTACAATTACAAGATGAAAAACATTCTTTACAAATAGGTTAATCTAAAGAAACCAGCAAATCAAAACCTGGTTCTCCACAAGAAGTATTTTGTTTCTTCAGATTAAGATGTTGACTGCCATTTGCAAATTAATGCAGATCCCCAGCTATTAACTTGCTAAAGAATTAGAGAGGATTCAAAACTAGAGCATTTCTCTTGTCAGAAATCCTGGCTATGTCTAACTGTATAAGGTATATGCTTTTTGCAATGTGAAATATTTCAGTGGCAGAGATTCAGATGATTCAATGTAAAAACGCTGCTAACAAAATTTTGTACTGCTTTAATGTGTCTCTCCTACAACACCTGTTGATTCAGAATGGTAGTTATAAAGTCTATAATATAAAGACCCAACTAAGTCTCCTGCATGGCACCTCAAGATTTATTCAACATTTGAGGCTTTTACCCTAATTTTGAATAAACGAAATACTTCAAATCAGGGAAGATTAATGACATAAAACCACAAGTGTCAACAATTCTGCAGAAATTAACAGGCAAGTAATGGTTTTGTACCGAATAAGAACAAAGCCTGTCGTTATACTTAACTATTTTTGACATACCTGTGACAATCTGCTCAATGCATGTGAGTGGGACATCGTGTTCACCAAGGAGGAGGTTTTTATAATGGAATTTCTGAAACACATGAATTCACAGCCATTAATTGCAGTTCTGCAGTTTGCAACCAGCACAACTTTGAAGAAACTATGATAAAAATCAGGCATGCCTAGGCTTTTCTGACAGGTACCTCCCTTGCCTATTCACAGGTAATTAGAGGCTGCTGAACTGCACACCCAGCAGCTTAGAAACCTCAGTGGAATATGCAAAGTAACCTCCCTATTTGCACTGGATTTATTGAATTAGTATCAAAAATTACTGTTAAAAATTCAATACAATTTGAAGTATTATATACATACATATGGAATATATGAAATCTCCAATTATTATTACTTTTGTAAGCATACAAACAAAAAAATAATAATTCTGCTTTCAGGGACAAGTTCTGACAACTACTTTGTGCCAAAAACTAACTTTTTGAAGTAGCTTTGGTCAAACTTCCTAACCATTTTTTTGAATAAGCAGCTATCTACTTTCAGAGCTTCACAGATCTTTAGTTAATAGAACATTTCCTTTAAGAGCCCCAAATGGAAGAGCAAACTCTACTGAAAATAACATGCAGCTCACTCTACTTGGGTTTCCAATGTTGTGTGCTGTGCTGTTCAAAAACTGATCATGGTTTTGAATGTTGTGAGTTCTGCTTTGACAAAGCAGAAGAATTCTTCTCCCTTCTTCTTGTTGCTTCATCTACAATGAAAACTTATTTCATGGTTACTTTGCCCTCCATCAGTGACACCAATAGAACTCCACCACATGAAGAGCTTTGCTGTTCTGACAGTTGTCTAGCCTGAGGGACATTTGCAAACAGCTCCTTGGAGGAGGAACACATCTGTGTATAATTGCTGCTTTGCCTTTTGTAGAAGCACCTCCCAGGGAAGCCTCCATACGTGGAGGTGAGTGGAGCTGGATGTGCTTCTGTACAAAGTTGCTCTTGTTCTGATATGAATGGATGGAATAGCAACACACTCAGAGCAGGACAGCAGAACCTCGTCCTGCAGCCTGCTTAGAAGGCATCCATTTATATCAGATATGAGACAGACTGCCTGTGTAATGATTTCACTTATCACATTCATGATGCACCCACGTGAGCAATACCCAACAATAACCAACCTGCAGTGGCATCGGGTCATCTGTAATAAAGGAAATCTTGAAGTTGGTGCAAACCAACTTGCCCCACAGATCATACTGGCTCGTGTCTGTTGCAATGCACTTCCTTACAAAATTTACTTCGTTCACCACAATTTCACCTAAAACAGAAGAAAGGAAGGGGAAAGAAGAAGCCTATATGAATCCTGTAGGTACAACAATTCTCAATCTGTAGTACCAAGGAACCCCTAACTCTACCAGAGAAATAATATAAAATAAAATAAAATATAATTTCAAGTTATCCATCTCTTCTGGGAAACATGGAGTTTAACTAACACCATTCCAGGGAAAAGAGAAAACTACTGTTCCGAAATGGACAATATTGTGCAGTAGTTAAAACAAAACAAGACTCAAAACCAACCAACCAACTTAAAACCAAAACAAACCTCAAACAACAAAAATCAAAAGAAACCCCAAAAGAACCCTAACCCACAGTCAAACCCAACAAAACCACACACCACTTCCATTAGATCCAGAGATCAAGATCTGCAATTCTCCACTATTAAAAATTCATTGGTTTGAACAACACTGTCCTTTAAACAAGCATACATTCCTGTACCTCACCTAGTATTTATTTTAAAAACTGAAATTAGTTGGCTATTGTTAAGTACTTCAGAGAGCTTTATGAATTTCCTAAATTCAGAATCATCAGGCCACATCACATTTTGCATTTATAAAGACATTTTCAGGTGAATTCAAAAAACAGAACACAAACAAATTTCCAACTTTTTACTATGACTGTCTAATGCAGGAGACATTTTCTTGGCTTCCTTCATAAAGCAGAAGATCCAAATGAAGAAAAAAAAATATGTTAATTGGTCTGGCATAAGCTGTAAAATAAAAAAAGCACATACGCAAATGAGATTGAGGACCATTTAAAAAGAAAAAGTAAATCACTACACAAAAGGGTACTTTTCAGTTCCACAACCAAGCTTTCTGAAAGCTAAACAGTAACTCTTCCTTCAGTAATCTAACTTGGTATTTCCTTTTATTCCTGTACAGGGCTTCCACTTCTGTCATCATATCAACCACCTCCTGCTGCTGCTGTATAAATAGCGTGGAAGTACAAATATGTTCCAAGAAAAGTGTAATTTCATATTGGCTCTGAGATTTTGCTTAGAAGAAACTAAGGCCTAAAGATTGCTGCAGCCTAATTTGCTCGTAATAGGTTTGGCATGCTAAGTCCCAGTTGCCTGAAATGCCATCTCACAGTCATGTTTTGCATGGAAACAGCAGCTCTTGGGCAGCTGTACTGGCAGCAATCAGTTCCAAGGAGTGCCCACGGAGTACAGCCACAGCCTGGAATAAATCCCCACTTATCTCCTGCTGTAGAATAGGTCTTTTCCTCAGGTGCTTATCACTGCAGCCAAGTAACCATACCTTGAAAGGACTGCCTTTAGTGTCCCAGACACTTGAGAGAAATGTACCTTTTTCTGTCTCGAGGCCCAGTCCCTGCACATGCTCCTCAACCTGAGCTGTTTCACCCAGCTGTCCTACTGCTCCTACTGGATCTCTTGCCCCTGGTAAAACCTGGGATCTGCCTGGAAGTCACTAAGAGCAGCAGCAGCATCTCTGCTTTTGGCTCAGTTGTTCAGCTGTAAAAATGGTCTGAGTCTCTAGCCTTGAGCTGCCAGAATTATGATCTGTGTTCTGGGACTGTAAGAAGATGCGAGGAGACAAATTTCATTGACCTGTGTTATCACCTACATGAATATTCTATGCCAGAAGTGGCAGGAACTGTGAAAATGTCTATAAACAGATCTCCTGGAGCTTTACAGTCTTTCCTCATAACAGTGCTAAAACGTGCTTAAATAAGCTTCTGAATATGAAAACAAAAAAATCTGATTCCCTCAGCTTCAGTACAAATTGTTAAAAGTTCATCCAAGTCCACAGCAGCTGAAAACAATCTCTTATAATGGGGTACATGAGAATGACAAGCCCTACTTCTGTTAAACTTTGTAATGAAAATGTTTCAATACTTAGCATGGTCTGGCCTGAAACTTCTTAATGCCCAGCACTTCTTCAAATAATCTATTTACTTAAATAACTGCAAAAGCCCAAATCATTTATTGAAGCAATTTCTCCTCAGTGTTGGTATTACGTTTTCAACGTCAAGTTCTAAGTCACCTCCTGTGTATGAAGAAAAACAACCTCCTCACAAACTGAGTTCTAAGTAATTTTTATTCCTCTCTCTCTCCATATTACCAGTGTATCACTGCATTTCCAATAAAAAAATATGGAGAGCTAACTTCACCATGAAATGAAATGCAACTTCCATTACTTTTTTTTTGGTAACATTCACTCATCTGTTACCAAGTATAATATTTTTTACTATCTCATAGAAGACACTTCTAAAAGCAAATTACTATTATCAAACTATTTCAATACTTCATTACTTTGATGTAACCAAACAGTAAAGAAATGAAATACAGTCACACATCCTCAATTTGAATTTACTACAGTTTAAAACATGCCTGCTACATCATTCTCTTTCCTAAGTCAGTCCTTTTTACTTCCCTTCTGCATTCCTCATAATTGTGTGGCTGCAAGATGTTAATTCTAATCCTATTTTAGTGCAACTGCATTTAGTTTCATTTCATCCAACACAAATATGTTCTGGATTTTCTGGCCTAGCTTATCTTTTGCCCTTAGGTTTGCAGCCCTAACACAGAACTGTCCCTTTTGAACCTAAGGATTAAGGCATGGCAGGACAGAGAATGTGTGCACACCAATTTCAGCTGAAGCATGAGAAAGTTTCCAAAATCAATAGCTGCAGCTTCCAAACACCTCTAGAAATTGATTTTTTTTTATTTTTTGAGATGCAGGTTTGGAATTTTACAGGACCCATCTCTTATCCCTCATTTGGACATCTACCATGAGCAACATGAAAAGGAGCAAACCTTTCAAATGAAAGTTTACTAAAGTAGATAAAGAACGTGAGAAATAAGTGCAGGACTTGCACAATGAACTCTTCTTGTGTTTGTAGTTGAGTAGGTGATTTCTCCTATACAAGACAACAACAGAGCTATTCAGACATTTTACACTGCACATTTCTACAACATAGCTGCTGCTTTTTTCCAGTAAACAGTCACAAGCTGTCCCAGACACGGAACAGCAGTCAATGCTTCCATGTGACTCCAAGAGTCAAAGAATGATGACAAGAGCAGTTTGTTTAAACTTTGACAGGAAACCAGAAGAGAAATTACAGGTTGCCACCCTTACATAGAAAACTTAATAATGTTTAATAAAAATATTTCTACACTAGTACACAAAAATAACAGGAGATACTGAAGAATCTATCTAGTTAATACACCCTCTACCTAACACACAGCCTCAAAACCTGTTAAACTTCAGAAAAATCCTGCTAAATCTCCCAAAAGCACACGCAATCTGACTGGTTCATATTTTGGCTGTTGAGAGAATTGACGGTATGTGTGTGATCCACCATAATGCATAAGCCACTACAGTGAAAACACAGAGCAGACAGCAGAGGCCAGAACAGGTGGGAGCCGGGCGAGGGCAGAACTGACCCTGCCGAGCTCAGGGAGCAGCAGCAGGGAGCCCTGGGCAGCCCAGCTGGGCTCCCCCCAGCCTGCAGCCACACCACCCTGCACCAGCCTCTGCAGCAACCTGCTTCCTCAAAATCTAAACACCATCTCTAATCACTAACCTCCTAAAATATACCATTTTCACTACAATGTTTCTGTAACTTTTGGTGCCCTGCCTCACAGGATCAAGGTTAATTTTTTATTTATCTTTTAAAGGTAGCAATTTGTAACTTTTCAGGGAAGAAGGCTTATTTGAGTAGCATCAAGGACCAGAACCTTATTAATGCAGGAGGTGATACAGACTGAGCAGTTTTCAACAACTCTAAAAATACTGACTGAACACAACAATGCTGCACAATTAAAGGAACTGAGCAGTATTTTATATATACAGAGCATGGCACACATACATATATACACAACTTAAAATGCTAACAGGCATTATTTTTATCACATTAATAACCTGATACTTGTTAGAGGCAATGAATGGCTGAAATCATATTCCATAAATTAATAATGCAAATCCTTCAAGCTCAATAAGTTTGCAGGTACCCTATATACTGCTAAGGGAACTTTCCCAATGCTGTACTAGAAGCACAACAGATTTATCAGCATAAACTTTCTTTAGTGAGCAATGAAACTCTATGGATATGTTTAATGTCTAATAGACATAAACATAACAGAGCTTATTAAGTACTTTATGCAGTCATGTAATTTCTACCTAAATCCATAAAGAACTAGCACCTGAATGCACTTAGGAAACTGAACTCCTGTTTCCCATTTAAAATGCTGATAGTGATTATACCCAAGACAATAAAAAAACAGCTTGTTTATGTGAAAGATAGTTTTAGGAGTTCAAAATAGAAAAGTTCAAGTTAATTCAAGTAGCTATTTAACCATTAAGATTGAACAATAATGAGTCCACTTGTAAAATATTTGGCAAATAATTAACTTTCAGAAATTCCCAAGTAAGAATTTCCAATAAAAACTTCATTAATAAGTAACTGAAATCTACAACAGTTTTGTGCCTTTATCTGCTCTCTTGTGGAGAGAATACCAAAATTGTATGAGTTTATTAGTATGCGCCAAGCATTTAGATGTAAACGTCCCTAATCCACTTCTAAATGAATCTTCTGTTCAGTGAGCTCAGGCACTTCCAAACTTAAGGAAAAAAAAAGTATTTGTAAGCTCATTAAATAATTGCCTTTAATCTATTTTCTGATTTTCATGAGCTCTTACAAGGTTGCTCCAAAAGGACAGCTGAATTCTCTGATTACTGGGGAACAAAAACCAATTGGCATTAATTTTTAATAGGAGAACCTGAGATTTCTACCAAAGAACAACTCTGACCACTGCTTGGAGAGTGGTGTGTTATAAATGCACAGTACTAAAGGAACTCTCTTTGCCAGTCTTATTAGAAAATTGTTATTAAAATATCATATATTAATATTTTAGTTTCTCTAGTGTGCTACGAGAAAGGAGCTTAGATTATTTTTTAAATGCTCAGTAAGGGAAAAAAAATAAAGGCTTTCTGGTAAGTCTTTGAAGATCACCTCTGTGTTTCCCATGTACTTGTACAATAACAAGACTAAAATCAGCATTTGCCCAGTATTAGATTTGGCAAATCTTTATGAACATTGCAAAAAGAAAAGAAAACAAAACAAAAAAACTAAACAAACAAACCAAAACCAAACAAACCAACAAACCCACAGCTGGGACCTGAGAAGAGAATTGCTTTTCTTAACTAGGATGTGATGCTCCACAAAAGCTTTCCCACATCTCAGAACTGCATTTAAGGACAGTAGAATGTAGAGCAGGCAACAAACAACAGGAGTTCAGGTGGCAAGAAGGGAACATCCACCAGGAGCAAAGCTCTCATTATCAAACAGATCGAAAACAAAGTATTGCAGCAAACTAAAAAACTGCTTACAGAGTTGCCTTAATGCAGGAACTTGTATTACCACTAAAATCGAAACAGTTCCATATTCAACATTCACTTCCACCTCAAGCCTTGTGCTGGCACTGCCATTTATGACAGACTTTGTCAGTCACATCAGAGAACTGATACAGTTGAAAATGGATTTTTTCTTCCTTTTTTGTCAGTTCAAATTTCACCTGAATTAGCTCTGATCTGGCTTGTTCTTCGGCTGCACAAAAAAGTGTCAGCACGAAGTAGTTAATAACAACGCACCTGTGTGTGAGAAAACCAGAATAACACACAGCTCCTGTTGGCATCAGTATGTATAGCTGGGCCTAATTAAAATAAACTCTTATCACCAGAACCCCTCCAGTAAGAGTTTCAGCAATGACTTGCTCAGAGTTCTGTACTGTGAACAATAGACAAGCCAGTGCGGAGGGAGTGTGTTTGGCATTTGCATATTTTTAAATCTGGCTGCATAAACTACAGATTCCCAAACCCTGACTTTGCCTAAACAATATAATCAGTACTAATTTGAGAAGACTGAGGTTTTCAGCTTGTTTTTTATAACTATGTTACCAATACAAGTTACAAATGCTGAACTTCTAAAGTACTACTGAGTCTTCGTTAAATTATAGAGGTTCAGCTTAACAAATAAATTAATACAGGAACATTCTTTTAGAAATTAGTTTGGAATCAGCTCACTGAAGACTCCATTCATTGGAAGAAAATATAATTGCCAAGAGACAAAACCATCAGTAGCTTGGACAGATGACAATTCAGAATCTACTGGATTTTAATGGCTTGTACCATTAAACACACATGGGGCAGAGCAGGCAGAAACCAATTACTTTGCAAGTTCTTTGCAAAATGCACATGTAAAAAGATTAAAATACTTTATTTTAAAACAGGGTCATCCTTCTAGCTTCAAGGAATTATTCCCATATTGGCCAATGGCTAATCTGTTGCATATAGGAAATTATTTTTGCAATGTTCACAAACGGTAAAATATATACATTTTATAATATATACTAGTCAGAAGCTTTAAGAAATGGCTTTTATAACAAAAGGCAGGACAAAATTACTCCCTCCAGTAAAATCTACTTCTAAGATTGTACCTGGTACTTAGATTCTGCATGCAGACTGCTTTGGTTGTACTTATGTCCTGCCAATCCTTAAAAAAAATCAAACCAAACACAGAACAAGCAGTTAACTTAACCCAAACCACGCCCGAAAATTTATTTTGGGCCAAACAAACAAAAAAGCTGTAACAGAAAAAGAGTACTTAGTATATACTTACTGTAAGCGACATCTCATTCTAAATCTAAGTCAAATGTTTGGTTCATTTTTAAACTTCTTGCAGTATGAAAAACTGGTTTGCAGAGACCTGTTGTTTCAGATTTCAAATCCAGAATTCGAAACTCTCATAACTTACATAAAACTTCTGGCAATCTTTGTATAGACAACAAAAAAACCCTGAAACATCTACTTTAAAAAAGCTTTAAGGAATTGCATTATTTTTCAAATTGTCATTCTGATCTTCTAATCTTAAGCCATTTTTAAATGCTGAAAATAATTTCATGCTCTTGTATGGCACTGATTCCTGAAACAAGTTGCAGCTACAAAGCTTTTTTCTTCCTTTTCTATACCACATATTAATTTAAAAAACAAATAAATGAATTTTCACTGTAACATTTCAGTTTCAAATCAAAAACTTGATGCAGGGGGAAAAAAAACTAACCGTGCAATATGATGTCTTACTCACAGGCATAAGGAAGAAGTGAGCCTTGGCTCTCATTTCCACAATGCTGGCAATGAGAACCAACAGCTCCAAGCACTTGGGAACGGTGAGGAGCTGCCTTCAGGCAAGTTCTGTCCAGGTGCTCTCAGCACTGAGAGGCCGTCACTACTCACCAATGCACATCCTTAACAGATCAGGCAATACCTTCCTGAATATCAGTGCCTCCTCCCAGAAATATCCATAGGAAAGGGCACCCACTTGTGACAGCACGGCACTTGCACCAACTAAACAACCCCAGTTTTCCCTTGGAGGCATTAAGGCAAAATGATTCCTAGCAGCCAAGCAGGGCAGAGCCAGCAGATCTGGGGGGTACTCCTTAACCTGGGCCCAGCTCACACAACCCCCCTGCCCCCGGCCCGAGCCCTCACGGCACAGCGTGGCCTCTGCGGCACCACAGAGCAAACCAAAATGCCAAGAAGAGGTGCAGGGGTCCAAAGCAGTGAGAAAAGAACGTACCTGGGGCACTAATGCACAAGGGTGCCTCAGTGAACAGTGGATTTCCCTCTCCTATCACATGATGTGTTGCAGCTGCTCTGGAACACATGACTCAATGTAATAAGGAATTGCAGAAAGCAGAAAAAAACAAAAAGCTGGGAGCTAACTTGCGAGAGAAACAGACTCTTCTAAAAAATTAAATCTTTCCATGATACAGTCTTTAAAACCTCCCCAAATTAAATTTCTACAGTCATTTGCCTTTCTAAAGGCACATATATATATATATAAAAGCCAACAAAATTAAAAAGCAGGTGGCAAAGTCAATCAGCATTATTAAATAAAAGCCGAATAGATCCAATGGCAAAAATTTTGAAAATTTTACATGATTCCACCTCAGAAAAAAAAAGGAACTCAGTACAACCAAAAAATGTTCAGAAGTAATCAAAAAGATGATTACAGATACAAGAAACTTCATTTTTAGGACCAACTAAGACAATTAAGCTAAAGGGAAGCAAAACAAAGTGGACATATAACACAAGTCTGAAAATCACAACTTGTACGAAATGGAGGAATATGGCTTCATGTTTGGTGCGTCCTAAAAGAACTAGGATTTATCCAAAGGAACTGGATGATGGTAATTTCAGAAAAAAAAAAAAACCAAACAATTTAAAGGAGTTGTAACAGCATATAATTAAACGGCGGAACTTGTTACCATGTGAAGCTGTGGGTGATAAACGTTTACACGGCTATAGAAAGCAACTGCATAAATTCAAGTAAGACAACTCCAGCAAGAGGAATTGAAGATCGTGGCACTGTTCCTATGCTATCCCGCGACTCCCCCCTTGGGTGTCCCCTCTAGGCTCCTGCAAGAGGAAATTCCCCATGCTGCACTCTGCAGGGAGCAGGGAGGGCAGCTGCGAGTGCTGCTCGCCCCGCTCCCCCTCCCCCGGTGCTCCCGCGGCCACCGGCAGTGAGCGCTGACCCGCGTCCCCGGCCAGCCGCCCCTGTGCCCTGCTGTCACCCGCCGCAGCTGCGACCACACACCGGGGACGGC